>WEKY01009515.1:81517-155485 GCA_013390045.1 Picathartes gymnocephalus | reverse complement strand
GGTGGCGGCGGTGCCGGGGCCGGGCATCGGCGGCGGTGGTGGCCCGCGGTACAGCCTGCTGGCCGAGATCGGCCGCGGCGCCTACGGCGTGGTGTACGAGGCGGTGTCGGGCCGCAGCGGCGCCCGGCTGGCGGTGAAGCGGATACGTTGCGACGCTCCCGAGAACGTGGAGCTGGCGTTGGCCGAGTTCTGGGCCCTGACGAGCCTCCGGCGGCAGCACCCCAACGTGGTGCGGTTCGAGGAGTGCGTCCTGCAGCGGCACGGCCTGGGGCAGCGCATGAGCCACGGCAACAAGCGCAGCCAGCTCTACCTGCGCCTCGTCGAGACCTCCCTCAAAGGTACCGGCACCCCCGGGGCATCCCCGGCACGGCCCCAAGGCCCTCCTGGGGCACCTCCCGGGTTGCCCTCCCACGCCCAGGGCCTCCAGGGTCCCTGTCCCTGGCACCTGTGCCACCCATCCCTACTCCTGAGCACCTGGATCTGCTACCTCCACGCTGTCAGCGATGACCCCCACACCCAGATCCTCTTGGCCTGCCGCCAGGTTACACCCCCTGAGCAGGTGACCGCTGGGATGGCCCATGCAGGGCATTCTGGTGTTGTCTCCCTTCCCCATGGACACCCTTCCACAATACCCGCACCTCAAGTACTGCTGCTGCCCTCGTTTGCTCCCCATCACCCTATTGCTCAAATCCCTCCTGGGCATTGCCTGTGATCAAGAGCACCCAAAGCTCCCCCCAGCTCTCACGATGCCCTTCTTCCCACCTTGACTCACTGCTTTTCCATCGTAACCACCCCGGGCTCTCCCCACTGTGCCCCTGAGCACCCATCACCCCTGCACTCTTGAGGTCCCCTCTGGGGTATCTGCTCTAGGCTTGCTCCTATCACCCATCTTTGCCCTATCCCTGCAGGGTTCCCCTGCAGGGTGTCTTTGCTGCCACCCACCCTGAACACACCTGGGGGACCCTTGTTCTGGACCCTGTCCCCCCATGCTGTGCCATCCCCTCCACTCTCCCTTTCCTGTGTGCTGCTCCCAGGAAACCATTCCCTAAACCCCACCCATGTCTTGCAGCAATGCCAGTGGGTCCCTCCATGTGCCCTCCAGTCCCACCCCCAGTCCTGAGGGGCCCTGTTGTCACCCAGACCCAGCCCTTGGGGGACATCTCTGTGTGCTGGACCCCTGGCCAGCACTGACTCGTCCTCCCTTATACCCCAAATCCTGAGGCTCCATCTGCTACCCTGACCTGTGCCACAGCCCGCACACATCCCTTGGGGACCATCACAGCCTGTGCCCCAGTGACACCAAGGGGACATCTCCCCCTGTCTGCCCAATGCACTGTCCCATCTCTGAACGCTCCAGAGCTGCACCCCAGAACCTTGTTATGGCTCAAGATCTCACAGCTTTAGGACTGTCCCCATGTCACCCCCATTGCTGGCTCTATGGGAGCAGCCCTGGTAGCACTAATGCCTGTAGCCAGGGCTGATACCCCCATTTTCCCCTGGGGTCCCTCAGCAGCATCATGGGGCTGTCAGGGGTCACATTCTCCTGTCACAGCCGATGGCTGTGATGGTGACATCTCCAAAATGCTCCCTCCCTCCCTTTGCTCCTTTGGCTGCTTGTCAGACCCAGCTTTGCCAATGCATCATGAAGATGTGGAAAAATACTGGAGCCCTGTGACCCCCACCCTGCTGTGAGCAGACCCAGTCGCCCCAATCCCTCCTTCCCCAAACCTGTGTGCCAGGATTCCTGTCTGCTCCTTGGGGAGCTCAGTCTCCCTGAGCCCCTAGACCCTGTGCCAGGCACAACGTTCCTGCAAAACGCTTGAGATCTGTCCTCTGAGCAAACCTGTGGCTCTGACTGTCCCTGCCTTGCCTGTCCCCTGTGTATCCCGGCTGGGTGGACATGTGCAGACCTGCCTGGCTCTCCCCATGCATCCCAGATCCTGCTCTTCCTTCACACAACCACCCAAGGGAGGCTCCCTGAGAAGGGCAGTGTCCAAATTCCTGTACAGCCAGGGCACACAGCTCCTTGGGAGAGGAGCCAGCTCTTCCCTTTGGGTGTGTGTGCAGCTGTAGCAAGTACAGGGGGGCCTGCCCTCCTCTGTCACATTGCACACCCCGAGGAGAGGTGGCTTGGCTTGGGGAAAGCTGGAGGTGCCCCATCTCCAGGTGGGGAAGGAGACCCATAGATGCCCCATCTCTAGGTGGGGGTTGAGCCTCCTGAATTCCCAGCAGTGGGGAAGGCTTTGCCTGCCCTGGTCCTACTGCAGCCCCTCAGAGGGGAGCAGAGCTGAGCTCTGCATCCCCAACCTGGACAGAAGCAGTTTGACTCCCAAAACCAGGCTGGAGAGCGCATTCTCCCTTCCATCTGCCTGGCTGCCCTCGGGGCTGTGTTGTGCCAGGCAGCCTGTGCTTGCTGCTTTCCCAGGCCTTGGGTCTGATAGACGTGGATAAATATTTTCAAAACAAAAGCTGGAGCTTGAGGAGCCTCGCAGGTCTCTTGCTCTCCTTCCCTGGCGGCAGCAGTGCTGGGGCTGCGGCGGTGGCCGTGGAGCTGTGCTGCCGTGCCCTTCTGCACGACCGCAGCTGGGCTATTTACGGGCATGCAGATGATGTGCCAACGTGCCGGGGCTCAGGGCACGGCGAGGATTAAGCCGAGACTTTCAGAATCAGGAGCACAACTGTCAGGATACCAGGCGGGGTTTGGTCTCAGCTACAGTGCGGAGCCTGAGCCTTTATCATTTTAACGATATGCGGAGTAATTAAATTTAAGGGCAAGGTGTGAAAAGGAAGGTGGAAGCTCGATGCTGAGCTGGAGGAGAGGCATGTACCCGTGTAATATCCCTGATACAGGAGTACCTCCAGGGCTTTGTGCACATCACATGCCCCTCTTGCTCCTAACCTAGAGCAGTGACAGAGCTGCCTTAAGACAGAGCAGGTATCGGGTGTTGCCTCCTGTTCCTCTCATGTCATCTGTGGGGCCATCAGCCTGCCACCAGCACTCAGCCTCATTCATGGACTGCCCTGGCATCACCCACTTGTGTTGCCACCATTCCATCCACCTGGAATTCCATGCTGCCAGCTCCCATCTCTCTGGTGCAGCCTCCTTGCACAGAGGGAGTCAGAGGTTACATGTGGTGGTGGGCAGTGGGATGCTGCTTCTGCTCTCACTGGATTTTTATTTCCCCTGTGAAGCTAAGCAAATTAGCACGCTGCTAATCAGCTCCTAGGGTGGGGTGGGGGAGGTGTGTGTGTGATGCTGGAAAGATGGAGTGTGAGTGTGTGCCATCCTGTGTTTGGGCAGGGAGCACATGGGGATGCTGGCTTGGTGATAGAGAACAGGTCCAGCCTGTCACTGGCATCTCCTCAGCTCTTGACTGCTTGTTTTCAGTTTGCTAACATCTCGTCTTTAGGGAGCATCTTGCCAGCTCTTTATGTTTAAAGCTGTTTGTTTTGAAGGCAGGAAGATGATTTAACAACTAAAACACTTTCAGATTATAGAAAGAAAATGAGGAAATATTACTTTTGGCTTAAGCCTCTACTCACAATGCTCCACCCAAAGTGAAGTGCCTGGTGCTCACAGCTACTTCTGGATCCCCGTCACCTTTCCTGCTCTTGCTGAGGTTCAGGGGCCAAGTTTTAAATCAGAGCCTTCCTTATGCTAAAAACAAACCTTGGCTTGTTAGAGCTAACAGGTCCTGGCTGCTACTGAGCCAGTGTTTGAGCCACTTCCTGTGGGAAGGGGCTGCCAGCAGTGCTGTGTAGATGCTCCCACCTGGCTGTGTGTGAGGGATGTGGGGCTCTGCTGTGCTCCCTGTCATGGTTTGATTCCTGGCAGAGAAGAGCCAGACACTCTTGCTCCCTGTTTTGGGGCTGTATGGCTGCAGAGGGGAGCAGGAAAGCTGAATCCTATGTCCTGCTATGAAGTCACTGGTGTTTAACAAATCAAAGTGGTGGCAGCTGTGTGAGCCAGGGCTGTCCCGCCTGTGCCAAGGTCTCTGCTCCCTGGACAAGCAGCCTCTCCTTCAGTTCCCATGCTGTCATGCCATAGGTGGCTTGCACCAGAGAAGCTGCTTTTCCTCATCAGCATTTTGGTCTCCAGAGCCAAGCTGTCCTGTGCTGCTCCCAATTGACGCTTGGGCTTTCACGGTGAGCCCCCTTCCAGCCAGATGAGACCCCCAAAGTGCACCTTGTTCTTTCATCCCCCAGATCTAACCTTCAGACCTAATCTCAGCAAAAGATTGCTGAGGATGGGGAGGTGCAGCCAAATCCTTCTGTTGTGCAGTTTTCCATTTCCATAGCAGTAGCCATGGATACAGACTGTTTGTGCAAGTAACCAATATTCCCACCCACACCGATTGCTGACCAGTGCAGCCCAGGGCTGGGTGTCCCTGGTAGTCCTTGGCTTTACCTGCTGCTGGAAGTTTTTTGCTTTCCCAGATGCTCTCTAGGGCTTTGCTTAAACAAAACCCAACTTTGTCAAATGGGTGGAGTTATTTAACTGCTTTCAAAAACACTTGAGTTCGGCTGTGGGACTTTTTAACTGTGCCAGAGGTGAGTGGTGTCCTCCAGCTTCTCTCTTAGGGAGCTTGAGGATAAAATAAATCAGTTTTGAGAGCAAAACGATGCTCTGGTGGTGCATGCAGGCTCTGCCAATCACCTGGGTGCTCTCTGGAGGAGACTTGGGGTCTGACAGTGGGGTTTGCGTTCCTGGCATCAGCTAACAGGGTTGGGTCTGTTGCCAGTGCTCCCTGGGGCATCCTGGCATCCCTGGAGAACACCAGTGGCAGACCTGGCCCCATTAGCGGTGGTATGATGCTATTGTGTTCTTCACGTGTCTAATTGATGTGCAAGAGAGTCCTTCTTCAGGAAGGAGTTTTATGCAGTAAAGCCTGAGATGCTCTGAGCTTGAGCTTAAAGAGCTCAGTTTGATGTCTGGTGAAGGAAGAAGGTGTTTAGGGTGTAGTATTGAGTAGTAAGAGCAGTTATAGTCACAAGTGTGGCTGAGATTACACTCAGCAAACATTGTTTGTGGCTTGGACCACCAGTTTCCTCTCATTAAAGACTTGTTGGCACTTAATGAAAGCTGGATGAAGTGGCAGAGTTTCCCGAGCACAAATGCAATCCTTAAATGCACAAATTTGGTCTGCGAAGACCCAGTGGGCCACAGGGCTTGGACACTGGTGTGACCACTCTTGGCAAGACTGTGCTGGCACAGTGTTAAGGGCTGTGATTTACTCCCCGTGTGCACATCCAGTGTATGGAATGAGCCAGCCTTTGCCTCCTGCAGTAGAGCTCGGGTGGGACAGGAGACATTCACAGAACTGATTTTTTTTTCCTGTAGGCTCACTGCTAATTGTGCTTTTAACCTCTGCTGCTTTGGCTGTCAGAGCCTGGGGAGAATGGCCTGATGGTAGGACTGAAGATGTGTTCTCTGCACTTTGCTGGGAGGAGGTCTCTGAGCTGGTTCCCAGCAGTGGATTTGGATAAAATGGTGCTGGTGTGTCATGGTCAACAGGATCCCAAAGCAGTGCAATAGGTCCCAGTCATGTTCCCAAAATCTTTGCTATTCACATAAACCAGACCTATTCCTCACCCACCCTGGGTTAGTATGGACTTTGTAATGTGTCTGAAAAACCCATTCTTTTATCCTTTTTGGTCAGGTGAGAGGGTCCTGGGCTATGCAGAGGAGCCTTGCTACCTGTGGTTCGTCATGGAGTTCTGCGAAGGAGGAGACCTCAACCAGTACGTGCTGTCCCGAAGACCCGACCCTGCCACCAACAAGAGCTTCATGCTGCAGCTGACCAGTGCCATTGCCTTCCTGCACAAGAACCACATTGTCCACCGGGACCTGAAGCCAGACAACATCCTGATAACTGAGAAATCTGGCACCCCTGTGCTCAAGGTGGCTGACTTTGGGCTGAGCAAGGTCTGCGCTGGCCTGACTGCTCGGGGCAAGGAGGGTGGGCACGAGAACAAAAATGTGAATGTGAACAAGTACTGGCTGTCCTCGGCCTGTGGCTCTGATTTCTACATGGCACCCGAGGTCTGGGAGGGACACTACACTGCCAAGGCTGACATTTTTGCCCTCGGCATCATCATCTGGGCCATGATTGAGAGGATCACTTTCATTGACGCCGAGACCAAGAAGGAGCTGCTGGGGACTTACATCAAGCAGGGGACTGAGATTGTGCCCGTTGGGGAAGCGCTGCTAGAAAACCCAAAGATGGAGCTGCACATCCCTCAGAAACGCAGGACTTCCATGTCTGAGGGCATCAAGCAGCTCTTGAAAGACATGTTGGCTGCTAACCCGCAGGATCGACCTGATGCCTTTGAGCTTGAAACCAGAATGGACCAGGTTACATGTGCTGCTTAAATTCAGGGCAGGGCACCGCTGTGCTTTGCAGCTGGGTAAGTGATTCGCACTTTTTGTCTTATTTCTGTCAGCTGTACTGGCCCAATAGTGCCCTTTGTAGTGACACAAAGGAGTCTTTTACGTTTCTAGAGCTATTTCAGTAGTGACTCATTAGAGCACTGCTTCTGAGGTTGTTTTCACCTATTCTACTGCAAAGTAGAGGTGAGAAATAGAATTAGCATCTGCACATCCTGTCACTGCCCTAGGGCCCAGTGGATCTGGATGGGCTGGGCAGGAGCTCTGCTCCTCAGAGGTCCTGGCTAGTGGCTGAGACAGATTGAGGCACGGCAGAGATACCTGCAAGCACTTTGTATAAGCTTTGGGGACATCTGTCTCTCTCAGGGTCAGGGAGGGATCTGCCAGTTCTGCCTCTTCTGCTGTGTGGTGTAATTTCCACGGTTTGTGCTGGAGCTCCCTGTCTGGCACCATCCCCCTCCCCTCTGACACTTGGACAGGACACCTCGGGGCTCAGCTGGCTCAGTGAGTGGGCACCAAGTGGCACATCTGTCTTGGCACAAAACTCTTTGCTTTCACCTACAAGGCACGTGGGTCCATCTTGTGGCTCTGTTTCATTTCCCTGTTAAAGGCAGGACTTCCCTTTGGTGTGAACATCAGTGGCCCAAACCAAGGAGATGCTTTGGTCTCCAGCATCTGTGTTTGTAGACCTGTGTCTACTCAGGAAGGAAACTTAAAAACAGCTCTGCTCAGACAGAGCTCAGCTCTGTCCAAGCAGAGTCCCCTCCCTTCTCTCCCCCCCTGCTAAACAGTCTCAAGCTCAGAGGTCCTGATCCTGAGGCCTGGGTGGTCACACATCTGTAAGGATGTGGTGTAGCTGGCAGTGTCACTCACCAGTGACACAGAAGGACTGGGAGGTGCTGTCTACATGACAAAGCTGTCTGTAAACAGGAGCTGTTACTAGGGATTCTCCCAGCCAAACATTTCAATGAAACTGAAGAATTACAGATTACCAGGGATGAGGCTGATGTCTTTCCAGCCCACATCCTTTCTGAGGCTCCTGCAGAGCTGCCTGCCCATCACTGGTCCCAGGAGATCTTTGACAGCCTGGCTGTGGTCAGGTGCTGGCATCACAGCTTGGGCCCCCGTCCTCACCTCACCCCGAAGCCACACAGAGCCAGCTGGACTGGAGCTGACCATGGATGCAAGAGGGCAAAGAGGGAGGAAATCGTGTCCCTGGCCAGCACTCACCAGCCCTCAGCTGATCGCTGTGTGTCTGTCCAGCTCTGAGAGGAAGTCCCCAGCAGCAGGTGGTGGGGAAGGTGGAGGCATTTTGGCAGGTTTTGCTAAAACCCTTCATTGCTGCCACCTGAGTGTTCCTGAGCTTATGGAAAAGGATGTGGTGCCTGACCCCACTCTCTGTTTGCCCAGGTACACTCTGTGCTGTATGTAGAGAAATAGGGAAATTGAAAAGACCCATTGGGTGGGTCTTGTTCTTCTCTGTTGGTTTGTCCAAACCGGTCCACAGATCATCCCCTCGTCACTCTGCCACGCACAAAATATTTAACACCCATCTCAAGTGGGAGTAACTGATTCAAGCACTGCTGTCTGGGCTGGATACTGGTCCCAGTGCAAGTGTGGGGATTAGGGTGGGGGAGTCAATCTGTGGAAATGTGAGCCCTTAAGATGGGTGTGCTCCAGCCCTGGGGCAAGAGCAGACACCCTGCCTTGTGCCCCAGGGCGAGGCGTGGGGCTGTGGGAGCAGCTCTGCCGCACGCGGGGGGTCAGGCCGGGCTCTGCCATCTGCGCTGGCTCTGTGCTGACATGATGCTGCTGCGTTATGCAACCAGCCCCTGCCCTCGGGGGAAAATTCATCCTGCGCAGATCTGTGGAATAGTACATGAAGGGATAACAAACACCGAGGGGACAGTCCTACCCCGCGGCTGTGTGCTCAAACCCAGCTGCCTTCTGCAGCACCGCTCCCCCCTCCATCCGTGAGTCTGCACTGATCGCTCTGTCGTGACACAGCTGTAGCAGCCACGGATGCTCTTACATAACCCAGCCTGGCACATGGAGCATGGTCGCTTGGCCCAGATAGAGCCCAGCACCAGCCATATGGTCCCGGCAAACCCAGAGTATTCCTCTGCCTCACTCGTGTGGTGGCCGGAATATTTGGTGGGCTTTGCTGTGTGGTTTTCCTGATGTAGTTGTGCATTCAAATCAGCCTTCTTCTGGCTGCTATTAAATGCAAATCTTAAATTGGAAACCTGCTTGAGAAGCTTAAAATGGGATTTAGAGCAGGGCCTGAATTCTGCTCTCAGGTAATTTTAGTTGACCGAGAAACTCATGTAACCTCTTCAACTTATTTGTGGCACTGGTGTGTAGCTTTGCTATGCTGGGTCATGCAGCAGGTTCTTCCCCAGGACAGTTCAGACCTGCTCAGCTTTGGTTCATGTCATAACCTGGAAAACTGTAACCCTTCCTGACCCAGGGAATTGGATTTTTGCTTATTCTTTGCTATGCCACTGACCTCTTCAGGTTTTGCTTCGTGTCTCAGCAGCTTCACCAGTAGTTCTGCCACAGATGCTGCACACACCTGAGAGCTTCATGCTCTGTTACCCTTCCAAAATGCAGATAGGAAATGTCAGTTCTCAGACAGAAGAGTGGTTTTGGCTTCGTTTGTGCTGGACACAGGGCTGCCTGAGGTGGAGATGACAAGTTATCTCCTTGCTTTTCCCACTGCTGGTGGGAATAGTTCCAGCAGAGGTGGGCAGTATTTCCGTGGGAAAACCAAAGGTATTTTCTTTTTAATTTGAATACTTCTTCCTTGCCTTCTGGAAATGTTTAGATAAAGCCAAGTTTATCTACAGCTCTCTAGAGTTGTTGGCAAAAGCTGCCTTTTGGGCAAAGAGGACAAAAGCCTTTCTAGTACAATTAGGGAGTGGATGGGTTGTGCTGGGTACCTACTGATGGGTCTCTTTGTATGATAGCCCAGCACTGGCTGCACTGCCCACTGGGGAGTATTTCACCCCTCCTTTCCAGTACTGGAAAGCTCCTTTCCTGCCAGGTGAACATCTTTCTTTCTATGTCACCTTTGTAGTTGCCCTCCAGATTCCCTGGGGATGGTGAGAGGCCTCCCGGAGCTGCTGCTCCAGTGGGATCCTCTGGTAGGGTGGGTTTGTGCAACCCTTAGACAAGTTGCAGGGAACAAGGTACAGTGGCAGTGTGGCCTTTTGCTGCTCACTGCAGTGACACAAGGGCCGAGTACAGCATCACCCACCACTGATGGTTATGCATGTAAGAAACTGTAGTTTTGATTCACACAGGACATCAAACTACAATGGTTGTGATCAGTGTAGAAGGCAGCTTGTTCTGGTAGATCATATCTCATGATATTTTCACTTTGGATAAAACAGTTGGTCTGATTTTGGGTGGATGCTCAAGATGAATGGCAAGAATCTGCGCAGGCTGCAGCATCTCGGGGGCTGTCATGAACAGGAAGGTGCTCAATAGCTGTGGCCAGTCTGGTTCTCTCCAGCACTCCTCTGTCACTGGGTTTGATTATTCCAGTTTCAGCTGAAAGTGGCTGTTTGTATTTGCATTGTTCTGCTCTTTGCATTTTCAACGTGCACCAGGAGCTGATGCTGAACAAGCTCATCTGCTCACCCTGTGTGATGGTGTCTGTCCTGGCCAGAGCTCTCTGGTGCTGTGCCTAGCTGCTCCCAGCACTGCTGATAAACTGCTGCCCTGTGGAATTTCAGAGCTGGAGGACAGACAGGGATCAGGGACACAGCAGCAGCTCAGAGAGCTGTCAGTGAACAGGAGCTGCTGCATCAAGTTAGATCTTGTCTCTTACTATCATTCAGCTCAAGTTTTACTCACTGGCCAGTTAAAGAACAGCAGTTTCATTCCTAAAACAATGTTGGTTTTGACTTTGGACTGTTTTCAGTGTGGTTTATGGATCTTGGCATGGACAAAAGCCACAGGACAGTAAAAGCAAGATTAGTTCCTCTTCTCAGCCATAACAGGAAATGCACCATCACAGGGACCACCCCACAGAGTGGTGATACCCTTCTGAGCAGTGTTGATTCTACCTAGGGTGAAGTGAAGCCCTAAGGGTGACCTGGACCATGTCACCTCTGGCCTATTTTATTGGTGTTTGTGTTTGCTCACTTTCACCACTGCTTTGCCTTTGGAGGAGGTCGCTGCAGTTGGATTTAAGGATGCACCCAAGGACTGAGTCAGAAATATAGGTACAGGGCATGAGGAAAGGCTCAGGAGATAAATCAGGCACTTAGCCCCCTTCCCTCACACCCTGTGTTCCCACACAGGGGCAGATGACATGGTTAACACGAGGAGGGGATGGGTTATCTCTCCCTCCTCTGCACTGAGTCCTCTCTGCCATGCAGACCCCACTGTCACTGCCTCTCTGTGTGACCCACACATTGGTGTCATCTTGCATGCTGGGTGAGGGCTCCATGGGCTGCTGGTTCACATCCTGCTGATGCTGAATGAACATTCGAGCTGATTAAAACTATAAGTGGCATCAGTGGAGGGATTAAAAGCTCTTGAACAGGCCCCTGCAACAACGTGCGTCAGTGGGATGAGCTCTCTGGTCTCAGAGCAGCGAGCTCAGGGCTGCTCAAGCAAGCGCCTTCCCAGAAAATGTCCCTACTCCAGGGAAGCACAAACAGAAACCCTGCCCTACTTGCTAATGAAGCTGAATAATAGGAGAAACCTTGCAGAAAAATCCTTGTGTGTTTGCCCTGACCTGATGTCTGTGTTCCTCTCGCCTCCTCAAACAGAAAGGCTTTATTCCAATGGCAGCCTGCAAAAGTGGCATCCCTCGGTTAACCTCTCCTGAAAAGGAGTGTGCCCACGACCCTGCCTTCTGCTCTGAGCAGCCTTGCCCTTTAGAAATGTGTTCTTCAGGCAGGGATTTCTTTAATCAGATTTCCTAGGGCTAAGGGATTGGAGTAATTTGCTGGGCAGTGGCATTTTTTCTGCAACGGGTCTTTCCCACTGCTCCCTTGGTGTCTCTGCAGAGCCCCTCGCCCATCCCTGGTGGGGTGAAACCTGCCCCTGCTGAATCGGGGAGCTAAATCCAACCCCAGCTTTTTTTTCCCATGTAATTGTCTGAGTTTAGAGCTCATGGACCCACCCCCACCTGTTTCCCAGCTCTGCTGGTGCCTCCTTGAGTTTGGGACATCCCGAAGGATGTATTTTCAGTACAGCAGTGACATTGCATGTACATGTGCTGTTCCGCTGTCCACAGGGAATTTTCTGGGTTGCAAACAAATTGTGTGGAAAACACTGGTGGCTTATGTGCAGAGTTGAGCATTTCCATGTCCCTGAGCTCAGGGGACAGGAGGGTGCCAGGGCTGTGGATGAATGGGTGCAGCACCCCTGCTGCTACAAGTACCATGGGTTGTTGTGTGTTGAGGCTTTGGCCAAAGCAGGGATTGATGCAGCAAATACCTGCCTGTTCCACCCTAAAATCCCTGGCACTGAGCATCCTTGTGGGCTGAGCTGCAAACCTGTCCTGCTCTGCTTCCAGTTGCAACAACCTGGATTTTACCCACTTTTTGCAGAGCCACTCGTGATGCCTGAGCTGCTGCTGACGCAGCAGGCGAGTGGTGCAGGGCATCTCTGGGGTTGCAGCTTCTTCCGCCTTTCCTGGTGGAGAACAGGGAGCCAGCACTCACAGACACATCACATGGACTCTCAAGGCCAGACTCTGCCGCGGGAACACTTGTCCTTGTTCCAGCAGGACTGTCACTGTGGGGAGCTGCGTGGGATGGGGCTGTGTTGTGGGGGTGTGGGGAGATGCTCAACCCCAGCCCGCCCATCCCAGCTCAGCCCCTGCCCTGGGGCAGCTGGATGTGTGCTGTCCTTGGCAGTGTGCTCCATGCACTGCTGTCTGAGTCCCTCTGGGAAAAAAACTGATTGTAAACTGAGCCCAGTTCCTATCTGGATCGATAGCAAAATCACTGGGCAGTAGAGAGATGTGGCAGCACCCGTTTTGGACTAACTGGGATAAGTGGGCAGGCAGTGGGAGTGGTGTCCTACACTCCTTCCATCCAGCAGCCAATTTCTGGAGTCACGGTGTAGTGGGACAAACCACTGATAAACCTGACCTCTCTCCTCTCTTGTTTTTTCTTGCAGATTTATTTACCAGGGACCCATAATCTCCATTATTTACGTGCAACAAGAAAGTCAAATATAAAGGAATATGATGATACAGAAGATCCCTGGTCTGCAGGATCTCTGGCAATGTGAAATATTTGGGTGTTGCTTTTTTGTGTTGGGAAGGGCTGTTGTGGGGGTGTGGGAGGGGGCTTCAGGGGCCTGTGGAAGAACACAAACTGGCAGCTGTCCCACTCACCAGACTTTGAAACAAGATCCATAGAGCAGAGCTGCCCTTGCCCAGCCCTCCCTGTGTCTCCTGTGCTGCTGTTTGACTCAGTAGGTGTTTCTAGGGATGTGGTTCCATAAGGAAGTGGGAATCAGCAGCCTGATGGTGAGGTGTGCTACCAGGCACGAGCTCCGAGTACAGCTGGGCACAGTTTTGGGTTCAAAGCTATTGATTTTGCCCAGGGAAAATGGGAGCAAAGTGGTGGCAAAGTTTGCATTGGGAGTGCAGTGCTTTAGGAAGAAGGAGTCTCTTGGACCACATGTTGCAAGCAGCTAAGTAACTTCATAGCCAGGCAGCTCCTGAATAGGTAGTGCTGCCCAGGCTGTGAGCAGTTGACATTAGGATGGCAAGCCATTTGGCAAAGCTGGTCTTTCCAAGCTGGATTTCACAATCATCTTTTTTATTGTCTTTCTATACAGAGGGAACTGGGGAGCTGCTGAGTACATTTTCAGGTTGACATCATTTGAGTACAAGAGAAACAGAAAGCAGTCCACTGCTCTGATCCATTTAATGCCAACCTTCAGTCGATAGTAACAATGCTGTGCAGAGAAGGAGGTTTGGCCATAATGGGTCATGGGCTGGATTCTAGCCTCCCACAGGACACTTTTCCCTGCTAGCTAATGATCTCCAGGAAGGAAAAGGCGATGCTGCTGTTCAGGGTGGGTTACAGTACAGCTCGGGTCAGGAGATTGGAACCTCAGGCTGAGCAGTTAATACTCAATTTCCTTGCCTATATTTAAAGCAAAACTCCTGTTCTGGGGCTGCCCTGTGTTGATCTTTAGACTTTGCTCACTGTAAATGCAATGTAAAGCACCACCTCTTTTCCACCCTGCAGCTTCTGAACCACCTCATGTTTCTCAGCAGGTGAAATCACCCAGCAGTGGTTTGGGAATGGAGCTGGTCTGACCCAGCATCACTCCTGAGCTGTCGGGGTGCTCAGTCTGGAGCTGGCCATGGCCACGGGCAGGACAGGGTCCTCCTGGCCCCCTCATCCCTGGCTGTGGGAACTGCTCCTTGCCTGCAGCTCTCCTCTGCCATCACTGGAAGGTTCCTAACTGGCAGCACCTCCGTGTATTTCCCCAGTGTACTTTGCTGACCTCACAGGAATTAACAGAAATGGAGGAAATTCAGGTGGGCTCAGGCAGAGCAGGGAAAGCATGGAGGTGCTTCTTTCTTCTCTTCCATCTTTTCCAGGACACAAAAGCTAAAGCTGTGGCTGCAGGAAGGCTTGGTCCTTCTTGGGAGGACCAGGAGGCTCTAGACTGGCTGGCTGTGACTTGTGAAGGTTTGGACAGCACAAATGCAGTGCCAAGCCCTTGTTCTCACACTGCGCTTGTGTTTGTCCCTAGGGATGCTTCTGTGGGCTGCAGCTGAGTGGGATTCCTGCAGCTTCCTGTGCTGCATCCCACAGGGAGGGGAGAGTGAACCCTTTAGCTCACAAGTGCAGTGTTAGTGCCCTGATCACTGGACCATCCTGCCTCCACCTGGCAGAGCCTTTGCTCCTGACTGTTACAGCTGTTCTAGCCAAACCCTGCCCTGAACAGGTGCAGTAAGAGGGCTGTGTCCTCCCAGCCCCAGCTTTCCCTGCTGGAATGGCACCCCAGCAGGAATCCCTTGCAGCTGAAGGGAGCTTCCTAGCAGGAGGAATACCGAGTCTGAAAGGCAGGAGGTAAAGCTGGAAGGCAGTGAGTGGGTTGCCCTGTTCCTCTCGTGACAGGAGTGAGTCCAGCAGGTCCTGGGAGGATCAGCCCTCTTGGTCCACTGCTGTTTCTTCAAACCACACGTCTCCACATCAGCTTTTGCATTGCAGATGTGTTTTTCAAGCAGCTTGATGTTAGTGAGCTAGACCGTAGTGCCTTACTTAGGATTTAGCAAACACTTCCAAGGAGGAGTCCTAGGGCTACTAGCCTTTGGCCAACATGGATGTTTCCCTGATTAGTTTGTCGTTTTAAGAGCATTTCTCTCTGATTTTGCTGCTGTTTGTGCTCAACTCCCCACACTATACAGGAACCTGCCTTGTGTTTACAGCTCCCCACATCTCTCCTTCAGTTACTTTGGCCCAGACCAGCACTCTCTCTAGAACAAGGTGGGAACAGGGAACAGCTCAAACCTGCATATGCTGTGGGATGGAGAATGTTTAGGCTTCTCTTCCCAGGTGAGTCTATTGGGCCAAACTTCTTCCTCTGCTATGGATGTTTGGCACTAGGATGGACTGCTGGGAAAATCCAAACTTAAGAAAGCAGCACGTAGCCTGTAGCCCATTTCCCAGCTTAGGGCCATGGTGTCTCTCTCTCTTCCTGGCTGCAGTGAAGCTGAGCATCCAGGTGCTGGGGTAGCTGGTTAGTGTGGGGGGAGCCAAGCCCCCCTTGCAGAACTGTCCAGGCTCATATGGCCCCAGACGGTGCCCACACCAGGGGAGTGATTGTATGAAACTGTTTACTTCTGATTTTGCTGTTTACAAGAGGGATGTGGGGTGGGTGGGGGGAACAAGTCAAGCCTCAGGAGGATTGGGAAACATGTTATCTGCACCAACCTACAGCAAGGCCCACACCACCAGCATCATGCAGGTGTCACGGGGATCTCCTGGCCAGCTTTGGTCCATGGGGAGGAAAGCAGAGGTGGCTCTAGCCTAGAGGGGTTAGATTAGCTCCCCTATGTCCCCTTGCTGCTGTGTTTGAGGTTCAGCAGTGCTAGTGACAGATAAGAGTTACCCCTGTGGTCTTCCTTTACTCCTCAGGACCCAGCTCCTTCACATATCATGGGCTCCCAGAGCCTTTCTGGAGCAATAAGATGTAAAACAAGCATTACCATCGTCGTGGAAATCCTCCGTTGTGTGCAGTGTCTGTCTCCCCCGTTTGCAGTATGAGTCTGGGTTTAAGCCTTCCAAGTGTCACAGGGCAGCTGCTGCAGGGCACAAATTGGGATTCGTTTCCCTGGGCTTTCTGCAGGTCAGGAGCACAGGGAAACGCTGCTGCTTTCCTTCCTTACCCCAGGCCTGTGCTGCCCAAACCTCACACTACAGCTGCCTGGGACAAGGGTGCTCCTGGTCCCCTTTTCAGCAATACTGCCATGGGATGGGTGTTCAGAGCTCAGTGCTGTGCTCCACTCCTCACAGCCCCCATGCCATCAGCCAGGGCAGCGTTGGGAAAGCAGAGCCCCCATTTCCTTGGTACCAGGATGCAGCCAATGCTTGTGCCACTGGCATGGGAAGAGTTGTGCCAGTGGCTCCTGTGCTCCTCAGCTGGTTACAGGCATCCCAGCATGTGGGCCCTTCGTGTCCAGAAGCATTTCACACTTCAGGGCAGGGTGTCTGGGGTGGTGCGTGTAGCTGGAAGGGAAATGCAGGGAGCTGCTCTCTTCCAGCTGTGATCTGCCAGATCATTTCTCTGCAGCCTGCCCAAATGCTTTTAGCCCTCAGAGTGTGTCTAGGCTGCTGGAAGAGCTCACAGAGGTCACACGGAGAGTGCCTGGTGTCCCCATCCTGGTGCCTGTTCCCTCCACAGCAGCTGCCCAGGCCAGCATGGGCCTTCAGCTCACTCACACAGCAGAAAACATCATCTTTGCAGGGTGAGCTGCTTCACTACCACACCACCAGGGTGCTGGATGAGCCCCAGGACAGGGGTACCTTGCCCCAGCCCTGCTGAGGGCTCTCCCCATTCCCTGCAGCTCCTGTGCTGAGCTAGCAAAGGCAGAAGGCTTAAACCCAGACTCCAAACTAAAGATAATATTAGTAAATGAATCTGTATTTTCCTTTTTTTTTTTTTTTTTTTTTTTTTTTTTTTTTTTTTTTTTTTTTTTTTTTTTTTTTTTTTTTTTTTTTTTTTTTTTTTTTTTTTTTTGCACAGAAGCTGGTAATCTAGGACCTATGTGTGAACAACTTTATATAAATATTTTTTGTACTTGGTTTACTTGGGTTGGTATGAAACGTTCTATTTAAGTTCTTTGAACACTGTGGATCCCCTGATGTGTATGAATGGCAGAGGCTTTGTAAATTAAGGGACGTTTGTGTGAATAAAGCTATTTTATGGGGTTGAAAAGCCACACATAACTTGAAACATGAGCTCTGTGTGTCCTTTGCTGTGCTGGCAGCAGTGGGCAGACCAAGGCCCAAAAGAAGTTCTGGCTCCAGCCTGGAGGGTAGATCCAGCTAAGTCTGAGCTGGAACTGGGCTAGCTGGACTGACCTCGGGGCTTAGGGCACTAAACCAAGGCACTGCAGCCAGTGCCAACCAGAACGTGGCTCCCTGGCATGCAGCACTTGTGGGCCTTTATCCTTGCCCTGGATTAGGATTAGCCCCGTTCTTGATGCAGACACCAAGCAGGACACTGTGATTAGCGGGACAGGCAAGCTCAGCCTCTGCCTGCACAGAAACACCTCCCCATCTTGCCCCTTCCTCCCCATCTGGGCACAGCCCTGGCAACCCCATGGTTCAGGAGCCAGAAAGGACGAGGAGCCCTTCACCCAGAGGTGGCTGCAACCCCCACAAGGAAAATGCCCACCAGAACTGCCACTTGTGTAGCCACAATTTCTCCCTTTGCACAGATCCTCTGCCGCAAATCCCAGATGCCCAAGCTGGTCACAGCAGCTGGGAGCCTGCAGTGCCACAACTGCCATCCACGATGCAAAAAGCATCACGAGGCTGAGCCGCATCCTGCAGCCACGAGTTTTCCTGTGGGTGATATCCACAGGTGTCCAGCAGCCTGGGGCCACCCCGAGCCGGTGTGGGACACAGGATGTCCCGGCGCCGTGCTCCACCACTCGCCAGCTCTTGCGTAACGGCCCCGCAGCCTCGCATGACCCGCGGCAGCCGCAGTGCCCGCGCTGGGACGTGCTGGGCAGCCAGTCCTCCCCTCCCGCTCCCCCTGCGGCAGCCCCAGCACCGCCGGCCGCGTGGCCGTGGGCTCCCCCCGCACGGCCGTCAGCATTGTGCTCCTTAATCGCTGCCGACAGGCACCTAAAATGGATGTTTTCAGCCCAGTGGGGCCGCAGGGAGGCTGGTTGACTGCAGCCTGAGCGAAACCGAGGAGCCAGAGCAGCCCCACTCACCGGCTGGCAGGGTGGCCCCAGGCTGTGTTTCCTCCCCCTTCCTCCTGGGTTATCTCGGGCATTGATTGCACAGCACCCACTGTGAGGGGCAGCCCGGGGTGCTCAAACGTCCCCCCCCAGTCCTGCCCAGAGCATCCTGTCTGCAGGCAGGGAAGGGGCTGCATTGGCTCTAGTCACGCTGACCCCCAGTGTGGGACAACCCCCGAGACTGTCCCTGTCCTGGTGACAAGTGCAGCTGCAGTGACCCGCTGTGCTACACTGCTCTTCCCCACCAAATGCAGTCACACCCAAAATTTCTGTCACACTTCTGCTCTTTTGACCTCCCCCTGGTTTAGGCTACGCTGGTGACAAGGATCATGTTGCCTCCAGGCTCATGGTATCTCACTCTTCTCTGTGACCAGACACAAAATGTGCTCCATGAGCCCCATGGCCCCTGACCCCCAGCTCAGCCCTTGCAAATGGGGTGAACCTGAAGCCCAGTAGGGGCTTGGGGTTGGATCCTGGCTCACCTCTCACGTGCGCTGCAGGTGAGGAGCCGGTAAGGGCAGGTGACCACACAGCACAACTGAAAAACACCATTAATGACAAGTTGATGTCAGTCATCAGGAGAGATGTTTCACTGTGGATTTGCTCTCTGGAGACCTGCTATTTCACATGCAAAGAGGTTTGCTGAACTTCACAAAGGCACTTCAAGCATTTGACAGCTGACAGAATCCCCCAGCAGCCACCACCTGCCCTGTGCTCCCTGGGGACCAGGAGTGGGGCACGTGCTGGGGCTGAAATGCACATGGCAAAGGCCACGGCCAGGCAGCAGGGCCAGGGTGGGAAAGGCAAGGACAGCCCTGGCAGCCACCATGGCTGTGAGGCCACATCACAATCCTGAGTGTCAGCACCAACCTCACCTGGAGGGGTTAAACCTCAGACCAGAGGTGAGGTGCTGCAGCCGTGGCTTTGCTCTCCCTCTCTCTGCTTGCACACACAAACATTTTCAAGAGCCTCCTCCCCACAAAGGCTGTGTTTTACAGCTGAAGCACTAAGTCATTCATCACAAAACCTAAGTCCATATTTCTTTTAAGATCTCTTGAGCTCCTCAAGCAGCAGCCACTTCAGCAGCCCTCTCTGGGCCAGAGCGACACCAGCTGCTGCTTGAGCCGGTGCGAGGAGAGCAAAGTCCATTGTATTGGCACAGGACATTCATTTGCCTCATCCCCACGCTGATGAATTGCTCCACTTGCCCTTGTCAGGCTCCAGCACAGCAAAGGATGAACTGCTAAAGCTGCACTAAGCCTACACACTCCATTGAGCCGGGAGATGACTCAGAGAAGGCTCTCGGTGTGGGTGGAGGTGACAATGAACACAAGGGACAAAAGCTGAGCGAGCAGGGATTCTGCTCTCCCCACTGACCCACTGTGAGGCAGAAGCCTGGACCCTCCTCACCCTCTGGCCCCCTGTTCAATGGCAGGACAGTCAGGGGGGTCCTCTGACAGCCCAGCCCCTCTGACAGTCTGTCCCCCATGGCAGACAAGGCCGTGGATGGCACCAAGCTTAAATACCTTTCATCCCATTGCATACAGTATCCCAGCAGCTCACCAGCTCAGACAGGAGCAGTGCAGCCCCTGTGTGTGTGAGGAATGGCCGTGGCCCCTGTCTCTCTTTCTGCAGAACCCAGGCAGCCTTGCCCAAGTGACCCAGGGGATGGAGCAGCATCTCCCCAAACACCTCCCAATTCCACCCAAGGCTTCAGAAAATATAATTTTTGCCTGCAATCTGTCTCAAATGCATGGTGCAGTCTTCCCACCCCACGCACACCCCACCTGCCTCTCCCCACAGTAGAGACCGCATGTGGCAGCAGCAGCAGCTTCACCCAGAGCTTCTTCAGGTCAGTCTCAGTTCCGTGAACAAAAGCTGCTTCCCCAGCTCATTTCCTGACAGAGCTGATGGCCTGTGCCCCTCTGGGGACTCAGCACTTGCTGGGAGGCAGTAAGGGAGGGAATTAAGAACTATTTCCTCTGCCAGAGATAAGATCTCTAAACAAGCTTCTCAGCCAAGAACTTTAATTTTTTTATTTTATAGGTTTTACAAGGGAATCTTATTCTCCAGAATTGCATCCGCCTGCAATCCCACTTAGAGCTGCCAAAGCCTGCACTTCCCCAGGGAGCAGCCTGCAAGCAGCAGAGATGGACATGGGCATGACTTCACCCTTCTGTCCTGCTGCCAGAGCTGGGGGCTGTCAGGATTCCCAAAGGACCCCCCTGCTCTGGCCCTGTGCTGCAGCCCCTCCAGTCCCCCCAGATCAAGCCCCCAGACCACAGCCATGGGGTGCCACAGCCCCTGCCCCAGCGCCAGGGCTGGATGAGGCCCTGGGGAGAGCATCCCTGTGAGCAGCAGCAAAGCCCAACATCATTCCAAGCTCTGACTCTGCTCCCTCCACACAGACCCAGCTCCACTCTTTTTTAACCCAGGAAGGGCCGGTGTCTGTGGTCCTGTGAAGGATGCTCGTGCTTCCCCTGAAAAGCTTTCTGGGAATCAGTGAGGGCACTAAAGTGGCTGTGCAGAGCTTACCTCCCCTTCTCCACAAACCCAAGCAAGTCTTTAACTCTCTGTGAACCTCAAGCCCTCCTTGTGACATAGATATACCCCAGTCCTGGCCCTTCACACAGACAAATGTTCCTCAAACCTCTGTAGCCTTCAACAAATAAAAGCCCCTGCCTTGCTCCTGCCCTGGCGGTTTGCCCGTTGCTTGTAGGCTTTTGTGGGATCAAACACTTCAGGCTGATTTATCCATGGGAGATGGAAGTGCAGACAGATGGGAGGGAGCACAAGCCCAGCCGGGCGATAAATCACAGCAGGGCAGCTCTGCCTGCCCTGCCCTGCTCTGCTGTGCCGGTCACCGTGTTCCCAGTGGGATCAATGCTCCAGCCCTGAGCTGTGTCCATGTCCCATTCCCTGGGGAGGGCAGACATCCAGCTCCCCAGGCGTGCTGCACCCCGGCATTATCCCAGCTGTGCTCGCTGCCAGGCACAGCTCCGAGCAGGCACCAACCCCACGGGTGACCAGGGGACAAAACTACAGGCTCAGCAAGTTTCTCACTTCCCATCTTTGCTCTCCCACATCCAAGGAAATGTGACCCCCTTGGGAAATTTCCTGGAAAAATGGGAAGCACACTCGCTGTTGGGATGAGCCTGTCAGCAAGGGCTGTCTCGTGGGAATCCGGGACAGGACAACTTGCCTTGATCTCACGCTCAGGGACGTCTGTCTTGCAAAGCTCAGCACAGCACAAGGAGATCCCAACGGGCTTTTGATGAGCTTCCAGCAAGATAAAGGAGCTTCCCTGACCCCGCTCCGTCTCCCTGAGCGAGATCATCAATAAACCAGCCCCGCTGCAGCCTGCGGCTCAGACGGGCTCTCGACTCTGATGTCCACACACGTGTCGTGTGCTTAAATTAATGTCACCGCTGGAGGAAGGAGGAGGTGTCCGCCCCAGGGGTCCCCTTTGGTGCCCAGACTTATCTGGGCTGTCCATCCATCAGCAGGGGAAGAAAGAAGAGCCTAGAAGGCAACAGCTCCTGAGAAAATATGGGGCTCTCAGCTCTAGGTGTAGCAGATTGCGAGGCTCAGACCAGAGAAGATTTTTGTCCCAAACCAGCCTCCAAACCCCCAAATTTATTAACCTGCTCTGTGCAAACAGCCACTATAAACTCTGGCACGTCCAGGCTTTGGGGCTCCCTCTTCGGGTGCCATTAGTGGGTGTAATGAGCTGCAGATAATTGCTGCCTCGGGGACACAATTAACTCTTTCCTGCCCTGGTCCAGCTGGGGCTTTTGCATCCCACAAGAGCAATTCCCTCCCTCCTTCCCCCGGGTTCCTTAGAAGACTTAAATTCCTCTTCCTTCTCAAAGTGAGCCTCTGAATCAGAGTCTGACGAACACCACGAGTTCACTGATGTGTGGCTGTGATTTATAGTTGGAATATATTTGGAATGTATAATTTATTTCAGGTATCTGAGGCACCAGTGAAACTGGAGGCAAGCAGTGAGTAAATCAGTCATATCCTTGTGATGATGGGGGCTGCAGCCTTTATGTTGCTCTGAAAATCCTGTTTCCATGCAGCCAGGTGAACGTGATGAAGCATGGGTACTCTTTGGGGCTGCAGGGATAAATCAGGCACCCCAGAGGAGGAGGTGATGTTGGGAGACTTTAATGACAGTGCTGCCATTGGGACACAACCTCTCACAGAAAGGTCAGTGTTGCACAGGCCTCTGTCCTGGGACAGGGATCGCCTTGAACCAGGTGCTGCCCCAAGAGCTGCTCCAAACCTGGTACCACCTACCAGGCACCACCTGGAAGCAGCAGAAGAGGAACCAGGCACAAAGTCCACCCTCCTCCCTGCCTCTCTGGTTGTTGCCTTTACAGCAAATCACTTTTTCAGAAAGATGTGAAATATGAAGACAGAAATTGCCAGCGACTTTTAATTTGGGTTCTGCCAATTTTTCTGTTCCAGCTATTGATTTTCCATAAAGATTAATCCCTGCTCCCAGCCCTCTATGACAGGCACTGTCTGGATGTTTTGCTTACCCTGAGTGTAGAAATATATGTTTTATTAAGTGTCAGAGCTCACTAATGAGAAGAAGGAGGAAAATCAATTGTCTGCTTATATCTTGATCTCAGACAGGACTAACAAGTTCTTTATTTTGGTGCTGTGGACAGGACAGGCAGAGTGACAAACAGAGTGACAGTGGCTGTCAGCTCTGTCACAGAGACAGCTCAGCTGATGAGGGGGGCAAAGACTTACATGGTGTTGGATGCTTCAAACACATTTGTATGTGTATTAATTCAAAGAGATTCACAGAATGCTATAAAATCCTATAGTTGAATAGGTCCCTGATGCAAAGTGATGGAAAACACTAAAATTTCAGCTGCAGACTCTAAGCAGGTTTATTCTCCTATCCCCAAAACCAAGAAAGCAGCTTGCCAGCAGCTCAGGGTAGGGGCAGCCAAAGGGATTCCATTTTTCCATGCAAAAGTTGAGATTCAGGTTAGTACTTATGGCAGTAGAAATACAAGCAAGCTCAGTGCAAATCTCTGCACAACTCCAGCCATAAACCCCATTTCAAACATGCACCGTGCTGTGCTCATAGAAAGTGCTCAGGTGGAACAAGATGAGCATTGAGGTCCCTTCCAGACCAAGCCATCCTGTGATTCTGTGATTCCATGATTCCTCCTTGGGCATCTGGCACAGGGCCCAGCTGGAACAGGAGGCAAGGTAAGCTGGACCTCCACGGGACTCTTCTCATACCCTCAGACCACCAAGGCTGATTGGAAAGGACAGCTCCATTTCCCAGCACACACAGTCCAAACAACAGGATCGAGATCCATGACATGAGCACGAACATTAATTTCCCACAGAAACTTTGCGTAATTATCACACTGATCTCTGCTGGCCCTCCTCCCCAAACCAGGCTACCAACCTGCTTTCACTCATATTTGTTATCTCCCTTGTCTGTTAGAGGATCACACCTGACAATTGTATAGTTAATCTCCTGGCAGCTGTGAAATGAAACAGTAAGCTCCGGTTGCCTTGAGAAGATGCATTGATTTCTTAAAATGACAGATCGCCTCCTCCCTTGATGTTCAAGCAGGAGCTCAGGGCCGGCGTTATGGATCCTGCCTGTCATTCAATTAAAAAAGCTTAGCAGAGATGCTCCAGCTGAGCACACCAGACAGCATTAAGGCTAAGTCCTGACCCAAAGATTTAATAGCAGGGAGTACGAGGGCACCTTCAGCCCCAGAGGCTTGAGCAGTTTGCTTATGAGTTCACCAGTTGTGGCATGGAGCTTGCCACCGTGAACCAGACAAGCCACTCTCTTCTCCACAGTAACACAACTGACTGGGCAGCCGGGTCCCATGGGAAAGCAGAGCAGGAAAATCCCTTCCTTCCCAGAAGGAAGTTTGCTGCACTTAATGGAGCATTTTATATCCTATTTCAACACAGCTCTTTCATAAGGATTTTCTGTTTAACAAAACTCTTGACACTGTGAAACTGCCTGTCTCACTGTGGAGAGTGAAGTGCTGGTGTCTGGCCTCAGGTGGACTTTGTAAGCATCTCCCCGCAGAAGCAAATAAGCCCCCATTCACAGCAGTGCCGTAAAGCCCAGCAGGCTTTATCTGAGATTTAGATTAGATATTAGGAAGAAATTCTTCCCTGTGGGGGTGGTGAGGCCCTGGCACAGGTTGCCCAGAGAAGCTGTGGCTGCTCCAACCCTGGAAGTGTTCAAAGTCAAGCTGGATGGGACTTGGAGCAACCTGGTCTAGTATAAGATGTCCCTGCCCATGGCAGGGGGTGGCACAAGGTGACCTTCCAGCCCAAGCCATTCTGTGAACCAGTGATTCCATGGTTCCATCATTCTACATTCCACCTTCCCTGGTTCCACCATCCCATTGTGACACAGCACCGAGTGCCCTGGTGCTGCCCCGTGTCACCGCTGTGTCACCGTGTCACTGCTTTGCAGACGCAGCAGACACGTCTCGTTGCACGGGCAGAACCGACGCGCTCTCCCCACGACGCCCGGTGTCACCGAGCCTGAGGCCTCCGAAGGTATGAGGGACCGGGGCAGGGAAGGAGATTACTGGGATTACTGCCATCGCTACCCACGGCTGGGGCGTGGAAAGGGATGAGCTCTGAGGTCTTTCCAACACGAACGATTCTGTGAATTACGGAAGGGAGGACATGAACGACTCCGGGGTTCAGCCGCAGCTCCCCAGGCCGAGGGGTCGCCGTGGCAACGGCCGCGTCCTGCGGGGCCGGGCCGGGCCGTGGGTGGATCCGGCCGGGCCGCGCCGCGCCGGGAGCGGAGCACCGGGACACAGCTCCTGGAGCCTGAGGAGCGCTTGGACACAGCTCCCGGGGCCTGACGAGGTGGGTCGGAGCCCAAGGGGGCAGCCCCTATGTGCCCCTGCGACCTCTGCAAAGCCTGGCCTGGGTGAACACAGAGCCCCCTCCTTGCGTGATGCAGCCCCCCACGGCTGCAAACAGAGCAGCAGTGCAGGGAATTCAGCCAGCCCTCACTGGCAGGAGGAAAAAAAAAGAAAGGGGATGTAAAAACATGGGAAAAAGCAAGGGAAAACAAGCACAATGACAGCTCGGTCTGTGGGCAAACACATTGCTTGGCAGAGCCAAATCCCTCCAAGAGTGGGGAATGTCACCTGGCGCGTGTGTTGGTCCTGCTGCTTCATACGCGATGCAGGAGCTGGCACTGCTTTGGTTTAGGTCGGGTTTTTTTGTGGAAAGAAGAAAGTGAAAAGGAAATACAGCTTGTTTTTCTTTTAGTTGACAGTTCTCTTGGAAGATAAAGTTGCAAACGAGTGACTTACTATAAACTGTGATGCAGCTCAGGGCCAGGCAGCTGAAAGGTTTACAAATGCATGGAATTCCTATGAGGAAGTGTTATTAGCTCTGTTATGAATTTAGAGAAAATGAGGCCAAGAAAAATGGCTTTGTCAAGTAGATCTCACCATCTAGCTTCTACAGGGCATGTAAGAATTAAGATATCCCAGTCTGATCTTAGTTTCAGAATACTATATTTTGTTTTGAAATCAAATGTGTTTAGCTTGTGAAAGCCACCTAAATGTCCAGCTGGGTTCTCATTACAGTATCATTGACAACAGGGACACAGGCATTTATTTAGCTAATTGCTGTTTATGGTACATAAACTGTGTGAGCCACAGGCACTTCAACTAAAGCACAACAGAGAAACACCTTCCACCTTGGCACAGATGGCACCGCCAGCCAGGGCACATCTTTGCCAGTAAATGAAGTATAAAATCATACCAGAATGATTTGAGTTGGAAAGCACCTTGAAGCTCATCTCATTCCAATGCCCTGCCATGGGCAGGGACACCTTCTATTAGACCAGGTTACTCCAAACCCCATCCAACCTGGCCTTGAACACCTCCAGGGATGGGGCAGCTAGAGCTTCTCTTGGCAATCTGTGCCAGGGCAATCTGTGCTCACCACCCTCACAAGGAAGAATTTCCTCCTGTTGTCCTATCTAACCCTGTCCTCTGTCAGGTTGAGGCCATTCCGCCTTGTCCTGTCAGTCCAGGCCCTTGTAAACAGCTAAGATTAACCCAGCAGAAGTGGTGCTACAAGAACCACTGCCTAAACACCTCCACAGCAAACTGTTACCCATTTACAGGTGCTTTACATGTGTGTCATTCTCTTTCTGTACATTGCAGAAAAGCAAGAAAGCAAGTAGACCTCATGGTCTGAGGTGATGCAAACTAAACTCAAAGATAGGGAAAGCAACACATCACTGAAAACACTGTCAGGTTATGACTGTCAATCCACTGGTGAAGGTAGAAGTGCAAGGAAAACGCTGTCATTTGTCTTGGAAGCTGTCATGAGGTGGCACTCAGTGGATTGTGTTGTTCTGCCTGCTGCATTCCAGCTCACGTAAGAGGGAGAGGGTTAATTTGAATCACCAAGGTGATTATGTAGCTGTAGGAACTGGCTGAGAAAATGGGCCTCAAACCTCAACAGCCTGGCAGATTACAAAGAGAGAAAAATAGACATCTCCAGAGAGGTAGAAGAATGGGAAGAAATTGCTTACAAGAGTACAAAGGCAGCTAATTAGAATGAAACAAGATAATAAGATAGGGAGAAATTTTGGCAGAGTGTATCAGAGAATAGTTCCTGTCTGTGAATCTATTAAGTAGAGGTAGAACCTCTCAAGGGCAGGTAGAGGGAGACCAGTTGGAATACATATAAGTCGACAATATAAAACATTAGAAACCATACAAGTATAAAGGAAAATTCCTCTGGAACTACATCTAGTCTGACAGTTCTTTATAAACTAAGCTTTAATTAAGAGAGAAGAATCACAGCCATGATTGTACTCCCTCACAACTGCTTTTCCTTTGGTTGTTACTGTTATTATTGTTGCTTTCCTACAGCGCCCAAGCTTTGGAAACATGGCTAAGGTTTTGCATGAGACTGAAACCACTTCAGACAGTACTGCACCCAGAGAAGAACAGGACGACAATGCCAGCATGGAGCAGTACCTGAGAAACAAAAACCTTGTTCTGGATTTCCTGCGCTCTGAACTGAACCCCCACCACCTCCAGTACCACTGGAACAAAGTTCATCTTCTGAAGAAGTGTTACTTTTACTTGAAGTTTGAGCCCAGACACGTGTGTGTGAGAGACCAGAACAATATGATGATTTTTGCTGACATCTTGCAAATAGCAAACCCCTGCCAACTCCAGAAGATCAAGAAGGTGGGAAAAAACCAGACTGAAATCCAGCTGGCACTTTTAACTGAGCTGTTGGAACAGCTGGAACGAGGTCGGGAGGAGCTGACCCGTTACGTACAGATCTGTGACGTGGAAGCTTTCCTCTCCCAGTGGGACTTGAATATAAAGAGAGTGCTCAAGCTCTCCGTGTTTTTCAATAAGCTCATTTCCTTGGAAGAGCCAAGGAAGCTCCATGTCAAGCACAGTTTGGTGTCACAGATACATCTTGGAGGTG
This sequence comes from Picathartes gymnocephalus, assembly GCA_013390045.1. NCBI lineage: Eukaryota > Metazoa > Chordata > Aves > Passeriformes > Picathartidae > Picathartes > Picathartes gymnocephalus. The sequence goes on along the minus strand of WEKY01009515.1, from coordinate 128,132 downwards.
CTCTACACCCTCCCATTAGTTTTTCACTCTACACGAGGAAGCCACCGATTTTTGATCGGATAGAGTCGTTTGCATGCCAGACCTGGGCCCAGCTCAAGTGGTTCACTGAAAGTCAAGAGTCACACCTTGAAAAATGGCAGCTGGAGGTCAAGCTGGTGACAGATGACAGTCAGACAGAGCCAGGATACGGCCGGACCCAGGAAGTCATCACCAACCCGTATATAGTCAACTACCTGCTGCCTGGCAGGTTGTACGAGTTCAAAGTGAGGAGATCCGACACTCGCACGCTCGTCTACTCGCAGTGGCATGACTGCATTATATTGAAGACAAAATCTCACCCTGCTGAAGATGCCAAGGAAGCCCCCAACCGCAGCCTGATGAGGCAGCTCACAAGACCGACTCCCTCAGTTTAATGGTTTAATGAAAAAGGTGAATAAGAGTAATTAAAAATAAATTGTTTAAACAGTTTGCATAAAATCAAAATCCTTGTGTTTTCAACAGCAATTTTGCCGGTACCTTCCCAAAATCTTTCCAGGTTAGCAGTAACCCATTCAAAATTTCTCGCAAAAAATGACATCTTCAGGCAGCATTTAGGATTCAACACTTTTGTCCCACTGCCAGAGGCAACAGGTGGGAGCAGCCAGAAGTAGGAAGTCTTGCAGGACACCTCTGAAGCAGAGCACAGAACACAGAAGCATGTCCACCATCCACTGCTTTCCATCCACTGAAGGATGCTCAGTGTCAGCTTCTTCCAATGATGTTTTGGGTTTTTACTGTCCTTCCTCCAAAATACCTGAACTGAACTCTTACACTCTTCAAATCACCCACCCAGACTTATGTCCATCACTGGTTTCTCTCACCCTCTATACCCCGTGCCTTATAGGTACCTAAGCATGACTTCACCTCTCTATAGTTCATGAAAAGATCACTTTAATTAAAGAAAAACGACCAAAACCCAACAATAAATAACCCCCAAGACTCCCAACAAACAGGGAAGGGTAATACATCAATATGTAAAAAATTATTTTTCTGCTAAAAACCTGCACTTAATGTTAATTTCCTTTTTTACCATTTGGTTCACTCCAAACAGAGCTGTCCCAACACAGATTCTGGTCAAACCATCACATAAATAAACTTTTTAGTAATAAAATTTATTATTTAAATAAATTCAAATAATTTTTACAATTATGGCTTAAATATCAAAAAAGGAATGTTGAGGCTCATTCTTATAAACACTCAAAGCAGATAAAAATATTGGTATCCAAAAGGTCATTTGAGGTCTGCTGCGAGTCACAGACATACAAAAGATAAAAACCTTCCCCATTTCAAGTTCCTTAATTCACACTTCATGACACTTGACATTTCATTGCTATTTTTAAAACCCCCAACAATTTATTGCAGTAAATTGATTGTCCTATACAGATCTGTCCAAATCCTCAAAAACAGTCCAGCTGACCTGATGCTGGGCTCACCACTGGCTGCCTGCACAGGTTCCCCTTGTTCAATTTGTGCTCAAGCTCTAGATGTGCCGAGGAAATTAAGTTAATGCTGTTGGATGAACTGACATTTGTGTCCTGCAGCCATGTGCTTTTGTCTTTCACTACGGAGAACACAGAGCCTGTGACTGGACAGATGCCCTGGGCACCACGCTGCCAGGGTGTTCCTACTGGGATGGCTCAAACATAAAATTCTTTCAATTCAAAACCTTGCATGCAAATGAAACCAGGCTAAAGTGAACTTTTTTTCCTCAGTTGATTTCTGTGATTCTCTCCATGAGCATAAGGACAAGAACATGATACTCAGCTGTCACTACAGTATATAAAAAGGTTTAATTGCACTTTCTGCTATCCCTGACTATTGCATGACCAGCTCTCCAGGAACCTGCTGGCAGCACCAGTAGCCCAAGGGCCCAGCCTGGCTGTAATTGCTGCTTGGGTGCATTTCCTAATCACCAGTTATAAAATACATCTTAAGAGGAAAAAAAATAACATGTATATTGTCTCGCAACACAGAGGTGTTTCAATCTACCTCCATGCAGTAGAAATAAACACTTTTTTCCCACTAAGGACTCTCTCTTGGCCAAACCTCCTCCAAGAGCACTGGCTAAGCCACCACACCTGGGGTGAGTCTCCTTGTTTGTGTTACATGTATGAAATAACCAGCACAAAACCCAGGGGAGAAACTCTTCACTTACAGAAGATCATGAAAATGAGACCCACTGGTACTAAAGGAACCAAGGTGGCTTTGTTAAATGAAGCTGGCACTGTGCTAAAGTAATTATCCCAACAATTCTTGCATTTTCTGCAATTCTCAATAGCATCTCAGAGCTAGATGATTGCATTTCAGTAGTCCACAGAACGATCCCCAGACAATCTTATTTTGGAATCGCAATAATATTTGCTAATCAGGCTGGTGCAGAATCTTTTAAGATCCCACCCAGGACAACTTCAAAGAGGAACAATGAATTTTACACCTTACCAGCTTTTACCAAGCATCTTTGGAACCAGCAGGAGATACTTCCTATGGGTTTTTATCCTTCATGGAATTGCCAGCCATATGCCCACTATTATGCTTCAGTAGAACAAGAGCAGGCCTGGGTGTTCTTTGGCACACAGCTCAAACTCCCAAAAGGCAGACTGCAGGAAGGTGGTTTAAAACTAGGAAGAGAACAACAAAACTTCTCCATAGGTTCTGGGGTCAAGTCTAACACAGAGTCATGAGAAGAAACACAGTGTAAAATAGAGACTTTTCCAAACACTGCTTTCCTATTGCCATTCCTCCACACGGGAAAGAGCCACGCTGGATTTCAGTTCAGTTCAATAAACAGGACAAAATTCCTCCTGCCATAGAGCTGTGACATCACAGGGATCCATGCCACAAGGAAATCTTGTGTCCCAGCACAGTACAGACTTGGTACAATGCCATGATTGCATCTCAGCTCCATCCCACACAAACACCTAAGGACAGCCAAGCATGTGGTTTGGGGAGAGCCGAGGCAGGCACTTCATACATTCAGAATTGAAATGAGATAAAAGACACCCTCCCTCAAAACTGTCATGCTTCCAACAGCAGCTCCATGATTCTCAGAGGGCACCATTCACCACAATACATCTCTACCAGCCAAATGTCACTGGGTGAAAGCAGGCTCTCTGGTGAACCACAGCTTCCAGCTCACAGCAGTTTGGCTACAGAAAATATAAAAATACATTATACACATACACTCCTTCACTGCTCTTAAAAACTCAGGCCATAAGGCTGTGAAACGAATTCACAGAGTTAAAAGTTAATAAATTAAAAGCAGCTTTAAAAAAAATGGGGTAGGAAAGGGAGGGAGGATCAACAGGAGATTTCAAATAAAATTCTGAACAGTTTAAAATGGGCTGACAAATCCCAACATTTCCTGGTAGGAGAGGTTCGCGCTTTTCATTGCCTTTATGCTGGTGAGGACAACCTCCTTCGTACAAAGAACACATAAATCTATTTACAAAATCACCTTGGCCTTGCCACTGCGATATTTACATGCTCAGAGAACAACATTTTGGCTAGACAAAGAGTGGTGCATGCATCTCTCGTTGCTTTCCTCCACCACAAAAAAAGGAAAAAAAAAAAAAAAGAAGTCTTAAAAATCTCCTGTCCTTGGATTTAAAATGAGAGGCAGTACTCAGAAGCTTTGGTCCTCCATGGCAAACAGCAGCTTGCACGCGTGCAGTCGTTCCACCCTGATGAATGGACTGAGCATTTGATCCCCAAAGTTCAACCCCGACAGCTGGACTAAATATTTGGTCCCTTCAAACTGCAGCTGCAGTGGTAGGTAGGATGAGGGTTCTGCTGAGCAACTTACAGTTACAAAAAAATAGTATCATCATCAGTAAACTCACATACCCATCATCCATCTCCAAAGCTTTTTGGTTTGCTAGAATTGAAAGTTCCTGCCCAAGGTTGCACTGATTAAAAACACCCCAAGATGCCGAAGCAGATGCTGAAGCGGAGTTGTCACGGTGCAGGAAGCTCCCAGATCCCCCACTGCATTTGGCTCCGTAGATCATGGAATAATGGAAAGATTTGGTCCTTCCCAAGGCACACATAACACAGTTCAGGCAGAGAGGGCCCATCCTCACCGGCAGAGGGCTGAGGTCCTCCTGACACGGATCTCCTGGGCTGCAGTGCAGCTGTTGTGGTGGTAGTAATGCTGGACCAGTCTCCTCCACAAAGGGTTGCACTCCAGGAGGTGCCGGTTCCCTGTGGGCACAGAGATGGGGACAGCGGGTTAGTGGCCAGAAGAGGCTTAGCTGATACCATTTTTGTCCATAACCTCTAGCTAAGGGGGCTGGGTCATTTGCAGGGACATATCTGTGAAATCCCAGCTCCCTTTTCCATGCTGTCATATCTGTGAGCAGCTTCCCTACACATCACAGCCTATACCTGCATGATTAGGAGCAAAATGAGCAGCCAGATTTTTTTTAGGATGGAGGTCTAGCATGAAAGCAACAGAAACAACATGGTCCAAAACAAAGGGTGGGAAAAACTAACTATACTTCCTGTATTCAAGCTGTGAATGAACCCTGCTTTGCCCAGATTGCCCAGTTTCAAAACCCCAGACTAAAGGGCAGAAGAATAAAGCAAGATCACTGGTTGTACTTCTTTGGATCACCACCCCTTTATCCGAGAATCCTATTCCCCTGAAGGCTTGTGCATGGTCCAAGGATACCCACCTATGATGCAGAGTCCTTCCTGAGCTCGTGTGATGGCAACATTGACCTGGTTTGGGTCAGTAACAAACCCCAGGTATTTTTTCTGCCAGCTCTTTGTAGGCTTCCTATCTATCTCAGACCGGGGGCAGGAGCGTACAGTTGACAGGATCACATATTTCCATTCACTTCCTAGAAAGTGGAAGCAAACCAGATATTCTTAGAAGGAAGCATCTGGCCATTTCTCTACCCCACAGGACACTCATTTCTCTATTGCCACCCTCTGGGTTCCTCTAGCTTTGGAGGCCTTTGGACTCCTGGTCATTGCTTTCCAAAGAGAACAAATGTCTTCTGGAAGTTCTCTAACACCCTTCTCAGATATAGAATCACACAATGGTTTTGTTTGGAAGGGATATTGTGTGTTCCAACTTCCCTGACATGGGAAGGGAACCTTTCACTAGAGATCTTCCACTAGAGATCCTCCACCTTCCTGCCTTCAGCATCCTCACCCTGCTCAAGCACTCCAGAGGCTTCCAAAGGATTTATTATAATCACAAATCACCCAGAAATCTGGTCTTCCATGGCTGAAATGACCCTGGGGTAGGGTTTGCTCAAAGACTGTATCTGTGAGCAGCTCCCCAGGAAGGCAGGAGGCCACAGACCCAGCCCTGCCCCTCCTGTCCCCTCACCTTGACTCTTCATGATGGTGCAGACGGTCACGCCGCGGATGCCCTCCCTCTGTAGGCTCTTGTTGATCTCGGACACCTGAGCGCTGTAGGGGCTCAGGATGGCGATGCTCTCCGGCCTGATGGTGCCATCTAGTGTCAGCTGCTTGGCGATCCTCACCTGGAGAGACCGGCGTCCTGCTCACCTGGCAGCGGGGCCGGAGGGAGGAGCCCCCCAGCCCCCCTCCCCAGGCCAGCCATGGCGCCTGCCTCGGGGTCACGTTGCGCTACACCTGCCTCTGCCCAGGGGTGTCCTGGTGTGCTCCAGACCCGGGAGGCACCAGGGTGACACTGCTGATCTTTATATCTTTATCATCCCTCCACAATTCCAGCACATCGCCCTCCCTTCTGCATCCCCAGCAATTCCCCAGGACCCTGCTCACCGCATGCGCCACTTCCTCCAGGTTAGCTTTGGAGTTCTCGTTTCCTTCCTCAGTAGAAATCATGAGGGAGTGCTCCTTGCCTTCCACGTGCCCGAAGATGATGGGGCAGCAGTTGTTATCTCTGTGGTGGAGCACACTGGGTTTCCGAGCAAGCTGGGAACATGTTCTCAGCCGCCTTTCATAGAACTCCTGGGATGGGAACTCGCAAATGCTCTTGTGCTGGCAGAGAAAAGGGGGGAAACTGAGGTGAGCAAAACCCAAGGAACTTGTCAGCCTGCAGCATCTTTCTGGGCAGGCTTCACCCACAATGCCATTCTAATGTCTATATTCCTAGATATAATCCTGTGTCTAGGAAGGGGAAGCACTGATGGAGACTACCTGATGCTTAAGGCAAGCCCTGATTTTTTGTGATGGAGAGAAGACAATCCACTGGAGGGCCTCACCATGCGGTACTGCGTGTCCAGCATCCACGCCTGTCCCTTGTAGCGCTCAAAGAGAGACGTCTCCATGCCAAGGCTCTTGCAGAGATCATTGTTAACCACCGGCCGCAGCTGTTTGTGATCCCCCAGCAAAACAACCTGGAAGGAAGAGTAGACACCTCAGCTGTGAGATGGTGGCACTGCAGAGGCCATCAGCTCTTTGAAAGACTGTTTGTACACAGACATTCGGTGCTGCTTGTTTATGTTACGGGTACACCAACCTCAGCCAAAGGCCACAGTGGACATGACACAAAGATCCTGTCCTAGATACGTTTCCATCCGATGGGAGGAAAACAACCATAGAATTCTAGAATCACAGAATGGTTTGGGTTGGAAGGAACCTTAAAGCTCATCTCGTTCCCACCCAGTGCCATGGGCAGGGACACCTTCCACTGGACCAGGTTGCCCCAAGTCCCGTCTAACCTGGCCTTGAACATTTCCAAGGATAGGGCAGCCACAGCTTCTCTGGGCAATCCGTGCCAGGGCCTCACCTCCCTCACAGGGAAGAATTTTTTCCTAATATCCAATCTAACTCTGCCCTCTATCAGTGTGAAGCCATTCCCCTTTGCTCTGTCACTCCATGCCCTTGTGCAAAGTCCCTCTCCAGTGCTCTTGGAGCCCCTTTAGGCACTGGAAGGGGCTCTGAGGTCTCCCTAGACCCTTCTCTTCTCCAGGTTGAGCAACCCCAACTGTGTCTGTGCTTCTTATCATGTTAATACTTTGTACCTGGGCCAGAATATTTTTTTGGTGGCAGTGATACCAACCCCATAAAGAAGCACAAACCTTAAAACCCTAATAGGTCTTGGAAGAGCAGCACAGTAAAGGATGGAAAAGGTTCAAGAGCCCTGAGCAGCTGTCCCTGACACGTCTTTGGGAGGGAAATACCTTCTCAGCACGGCGGTGGCAGACCAAGGGGATGAGGGTCTCGGGCTCTGTGGACATGGCACACTCGTCAATGATTATCTGCCTGAAATTGAGCTGCTCCAGGGCACTGGCAGACGACACAGAGCAGGTGCACAGGATGACATCGTGACACGCCAGCTGATACGAACGACCTTGTGACAGCCAACCTTTGTACCTAGTGTCAATGCAGAGAACACCAGGTTATGCATAAGGGAAACACCTCCAGATTCCTCATGCAGGAACCAGGCAGAGGCTGTTCTTTCCCAAATGATTGTGGCTTCACCTCCCTCCCCAGGGTGAGCTGGTGTTCCCAGAAAAGGGCTTTGGATGGACACTGGAGGAAATGTACTTTGTCCTGAACTCAACAGGGCAGGGGTTCTGGGTGAAGGATTCAAGGGTCACACAGGCATAATAGGAATTTTGGTCCAGATGCACAACAGCACCCATGCAGAAGTGATTCTGAGGCTCTGTGCCTCTAACCTTGTGCTCATCACTTTTTATCATTATTCTGAACACACAGTTTATTAATCTGTGCTTCAGAGGTGGCACACAGCCAAAGTCAGCCATCTCTCACCAGGGTCTCTTCCTACTCACTCCTTTGTTTCTGCTTCTGTGATCTCCTCTCTGTTCCTCACCCGAGCGTCAAATTGACAGATATTCTGCCAGAAGGGGCTGGGCGCTCGCCGGATGCGATGATGCAGGATTATTTCACTGAATAAAGAGTCAATATATAAATATTTTCCCTTAACACTGAGACCTGAGTGATTTCTTCTACAGTGAAACAGAACACACCACCTGCCTACATGGAAAAACCCCATTAGCTAAAAAACTCACAGCCAAACTTTCCCATCTTTGTAGACCCAATAATTCAACCTCGAGGACACAAAATAGAACTACTTTCCTTTAGCAGCTGCAAGCAGCAATGAAGTCAGAGACATTCCAAAAGGAGATGAAAACATCTAGGGACTTTTCAACAACCTGGATTTCCTGACTAGGTGCTACATTAGAGTGTACACATTCACTTGAAAAAATTAATTACAAATTAATTAGGAAGCAGGTTAATAGTGCTGCTCCACAGTGGTGAAGTGAAACTGTATTTTCTCTGGTTTGTTCAGTGTTACTGATGCAGAAGCCACCTCTCCCCAGCACCCTGAGAGCCTACAGGGCCATGCTGTCCTACCTGAGCTCGCGTTTTGGCTTTGCATCCCGTAGGGATTTACGGGAGATGTTCCGGTTGCTCCCCGGGTACGGGAATTCCATCGTCTCAATGGCCTCCCCATAAACCCTCAGTGGTTTCAGGTTCTTCATCTTCAGCAGCATCTCTGGAGAAGGAGGGCAGGTCTGCTCAGACAGCACCAGGCACTGGTGATGGTCAGGCCTGTCTCTCCCTGCCCCTCACTCATCATCTCATTTCCCCTGGTCCTTGCCCTGCAGTGCAGGGTCTTCTGTAAGGACCAACCCCACTTTCTGTCCCTCCACACCACACGTTCTCCCTCCCACCAGCACAAGCCACTTCAGGGGTTTAAAAGACAATAGTTACCAGCAACAACATCAACAGACTTGTTGGATGGGCCACAGTACAAGATGCACTTTCTCTTCTTGTCCTTTTCTTCTTCCAAGCATGGTGTTTTGTCCTTCTCAACATTCTCCTCATTCAGTTTATGGAACCAGTAGACAATGTGAGTTCCAACAACGGTCTTCCCTGTGCCTAGAGAAAAAAGGAGCATGCTGACAACATTTTAACCACAACATTCATGCTCTGCATCAGCATCCAGCTGATCAGCCATGAAATAAAATCAAGAACAGAGGGAACTGCCTTGCTGTGGGTGATACCAACCCAGGCCCCCTTCTCCTGGCTCACTGAGGGTCATATGGAAAGCAGCAGACCAGCTCTCACCTGCCATTCATACCACTGCAGGTGTGTTCTGCTGTCCCCCCTTACCTGGTGGGCCTTGGATGAGCATGAAGGATTTTTTCAGAGCATCCAGAACAGCCTGGTTCTGACTCTTGTTAAGTTTCCAGTTGCTGCCAGGGATATCAAAGGACCTTTGCTGCAGGAATCTGGATGTTGTCACTTTTACAGCACAAAGCCAAGAAAAGAAATTTAGAGAAGGTTACTGAGGGCAGCACAGAAGTGATTCAGCAAGAGGGTACAGCAGGAACCTAGTGATGGTGGTCCATTACAAGACCACCTAGAAATAATCCTTGTCCCATGCCAAGATACTCTGCCCATGAACCATCTCTGTGAGTCCTGGGGATGACAACCTCAGCCATGCCAGCCACCAGCAGGGTATCCGAAATTACTTAGCAGCTCCTCTCATCCCCTTGTCAGGGGAACCTCCTGGTGTGGGAGCATCAACCCTATGGCAAGGGCCCACAGAAACTGCCAGGGCACCTGCCTGGCCTGAACCAAGTAACCACAAGGTAAGAAAGGTTAATATTTGCACTTACGTTTTTGAGGAGGTTCGTGGCCAAGGGCGATGCTTTTAGCAAGGTCAGAGGCATATTTGAGCTTCCAAAGTGCTTTTTCTTTCCGTCTGACAGACAAGGAAAAATAGGAATGAATGGAATGTAGTATAAAATAGCAAAGAGTTGTAATACAGCTTTGCACAACTACCTGACTTATTCTTTCTCTCAGCTTTGTTGTTGCATTAACTCCTTCCACAAAGAACTTAAACCACAAATAACTTAAACTTATACTGCTCCTCTGCATCTGGGACCATTTCTCAATTGACTGAGAGCAAGGAACACAACTCCTGTCCCAACTCTATTTTATTATGGCCCACCCCCTTTTACTGGATTAGCTTCCAATGTTTCCTAAAATTCATGATGGAAAAGGAAGCACATTCTGCCCTGAGAATGATGCAGCACTGGGGATGCATCGCAGTCTGTACCGTGTACAAGGAAGGGCAAACCACACATCAGCTCTGATTTAAAAAGAGCAGAACTTCCTTTGCAGCAACAACAAAGGGGAATGATTTGGAAATCAGGGAGCTCGTCTGCAAAGCAAACACCTCTCCAGGGCTTCACTTGGCCTTTTATAACACCTATTGCAGCAACCCAGTAACATAAGAAGCAGGTGCTCAGGGAAATTTCAGCACCTTCCCCCATCTCCTCATTCTCAGGGACAACCAGAAGAGCATGAGACCCTCTGGAGAACAGACCTGAGGAGTGCTGCCATATCCCACAAAGACCCACAGCTCAACAGTATGGCCAGTCAGAGTAAGGGTAAGGGCAGGTTTTTCAGGGGATCAGCCACAGCAGTGAGGAAGGCCCTTGGGGTCCCATGGGGGTGCAGCAGAGGGGTCTCGTGGGAAGCCAGGTTAACCAGGGCACACTGCTGAACCCACTTACATGTCTGGCAGCATCTTTGGAATGAGCTCCACCGTGAACCTGGCAGAATCCTGTGAGATCTCCACAGGGATGGTCTCCATAGACATATAGTGGATGTAAAAGTTCATAGTCTGCTGACCAGACCTGTCTGACTTCTCATCATCGTTGAACTCCTCCGTGACCCCATGAGCCACCCAGGTGTAGACATCGGGATCAACCACAAGTTTGTTCTCTGACTTGCCATTGTCAAGCAAAGACAGGTTCTGGAGGCCATGGCTGAGGCATTCCTCATCGCTCTGGAGTCTCTTGGGAAGCTTCAGCCCACCTAAACGAATGCACAGGTAACAGTGGAAGAAGTCCACTTCAATGGAGCAGTCCTCCAACCACTTCTTGTTCAGCACAAAGCTCCCTTGCAGCTGTCCTTTGCTTGTCCTTTGCTTTGCCCACTTTATTTTAATATCATGGAGGACAATTGAGTCGTTCTCAGCCACAGCACATGACGCAGACTCCATGGCACTCATGGGTATCCACACCTTGTTGTACTCCGTTGTGCTCTTGTACTTGTCCTTGGACTGCAGCGTGGCATAGGCCGAGAAGCAGTCGATTGGCTTCTCTGTGTGCTGCAGGCAGACCTCAAAGCCCGGTGTCACACACCACAGCTGCACAAAGGGCACCAGGAAGCCGCGGCTGACGTCGGTGGTGAGCTGGAACTGCAGCGCGTCACCGGCGCTCAGCTCCAGGGACAGCTCCATGTAGTGGGAGCAGGAGCTCTTCCTCACCCAGCCTATGTGGCGCTGGTACAGCTCCTTGCTCTGCTGCAGGAGGGACGCGGCCCTGTCAAAATCCTCGTTCCTGATGGCCGTGAGCACGTCCTGCCACGTCTGGGTGCGGAAGAGGGTGACACTCTGGTCACGGAGGGGTCCTTCCCGCAGGCTCTGCTCCTTTGTCTCTGCAGAGTACATCCTCCTCTTCCAGCTCAGCCTGATGCTGCCCCGCTGCTGGATGAATACAGGCTGCTCTATCAGCTGAAGGGACCTGTAGCTAATTCTCTGCGGATCTGGAAGGCTCTCATTGTTCAAGGGAAACAGGGCTTTAAAAAACCTGCTCATCTCTTCAATATCCACCACAAAGGCAATCTTCTGCAGGACTTGGTCCTTCAGCTCGCTGGCCATCTGCAGGGAGTGGGCTCTCTTCTCATACGTCATTGCCTGGCTATTCTTCCTGTTGAAGTCGTGACAGAGAAACTCAATGTCGTCTGCAGAATAGATGAGGGGCTTCTTGCGGAGCACGGAGTGAAGATGCCGCTGGACCACGACATCCACGTACCGGCGGATGGGAGAGGAGGCCCAGGTGTAGGAGTCCACATGCAGGGAGTAATGGCCTGCCTTCGACTGGACAGTGGAGTTGGAGCGACAGAAGTAGGAGCGGCTGAGCAGTCTCCTGAACTCCAGGGCCACGGGGGCCAGCTTTGGGTGGATGTCATCAGTGACAACAAGGTCGAGCATCTTCTGGAAGTCACGGGCATTAGCAGCTGACTGCAGGTGCTTCCAGATGGGGCCCAGAAGACTGAACTCCACGTTTTTAGGGGAGTCTTGTCCAGGAGGCATTTCTCCCAGGTGATGCAAGAGATGGATGGACAAAGGAATGATGTGGCTGTACTTGTTTTTCATGTATGACAGCTGTGTAAGACTTGGCTCACCCTGACACCGGAGAGGAGTGACATTTCTGGTCACCTCCTGGTTGGTAAGGAACTCAGCCACAAAACTATTGAACATGATCATTAGCTCCTCTATCATCTGATGGGACCCCCTGTTACCTGGGGAACATTCCTCATCCAGCCGGTCATAGAAACAGTCCTCCTGCAGCCGAAACTTCCGATGGATCCTGGAGAAGTGATAAGCCACAGCTATGCAGTCCTCCAGGGTATCAAAACGAAGGGCCTTTGCTGCTCCCCTGCAGCAGTTCTTAATGCAGAGCTCTGCCTCTTCGTAGGACAGCTGCCTGTCTGAGCGGATCACGGAGATGGTGAAGATTCCCTTTAACATCTGATCAGTCTCCTTTTCTATGGTGACAAACAAGGAGATCACCCGTCGATCTTTCTGCGGCAGGAGGCTGCAGACATCCTGGCTGATTTTGGGTGGGAACATGCACAGAGGCTCCTTCTTGGGAGCATAGTAGGTGATACCCCGCTTCTTTGCTTCCAGGTCCAAGGCACTGCCTTTGGGAATGATGCCAGCCACATCTGCAATGTGGATCCCAATCTCATAGTGACACCCAAGATCCCTAACGCTGATAGCATCATCCAAATCCTTGGCACCTTGGGGATCAACAGTGAAGGTCATGTAATTCCGACAGTCCTTCAGAGTTTCCTTGGTGAGGTTTATGTTGCTGTTGGAGGTGTACTTGGCTGACTCTCTGGTGACAGCAGCTGGGTATTTGTTCTCCAAACCATACTCCAAGGCGAGGATCTTTAAGCCTTCTTCCAAAGTCAATGCTGCCTGCAGGATCTCTGTTATTATCCCCAAAGGGTAGTAAAACCCTTCCCGCCAGGAGATGACCTGAACACAGAAGAACTGGCACCTCCTTGTCTCCTGGCTGATCTTCTCACAGCTGACCACTCTGTACTTCCCATTGACAAGCCTGCGGATGGGAATGACATTGGGTTTCTCCTTCAGCCCTGGGACGAATATTTTGGTGACAGTGGGATCGATGGGTATCATCACACGGGGATCAAACTCATCCATCATGCAGATGAAGGTCCGCTCTCTCTCGGCACGCTTCAGGATGCCCACCACCCTCCCCTGTGGGCGGTGGCTGCTGCTATCACCTGTGCTGTTCTGCAGGATTTCCACCAGCACCTCGTCCCCAGTGAAGGCTGTCCCACAGTTAACTCTGCCTTTGATCTGGATGTTCATGGCAGGGGAGTCATTGAGGGTGAAGGCAGAAGCTCTGTCGAACGCCTCTTTGACCAGCTCACACCTCTTGTACATTTGGGGGTGCATATGCAGGTACTGCTGCATCATCTGAGAAGAGAAGCTGACATACTCCCACTTGTCTTTCCACTGGTGTGAAGCCTCGGACTTCACATTCAGCAGCCCTTCATCAGTCACTGTCACCAGCATGTTCTTGCTCTCATCTAAGAGCTCCTGGAGGATGGGATCATCAGGATTCATACTCTCATCCTCAGAGCTCAAGGAGTCTGTGTCGCTGTCCTCCTCGTCCCCCTCCAGGTTCCTGCTCCAGCTCTCCTTGTCACACGCAGCCTGTTTGATCTGAGCCATTGTCAGGTTCTCTGGGAAGATGCTCCCCTTGTCGATGCACTGCTGGATGAATCGTTTCCACACCTTGCTGCACTGGCCATGAGAGCACAAGGCCACGGCGTCCCCCACTGCAACCACCAGTGACTGAGCCCTGGTCATGATGGTGTTGAGCACTCTGGCCTCGTTGAAGAACTCAAGGTGGTGGGAGGCTGAGACACGGAGGCTCTCACTGGTGTGGACAGTGCTGATGATGATGACCCGAAACTCACGCCCTGCAACAGAGGGGACAAGGGAAAAGTCACTCATGACAACCCAACAGGGAAGACCCTGCCTCGCTGCCACCTGTCTACGCTGTGTTACATGGCCATGGACTGATGTAACCTCGCTTGCCTGAAACATGGGGGTCACCCAACGTGAGTAAAGCAGCTCTTGGGGGATCGTGAGATCCTCTGTGCGTGGACAAGGATGGACATCACAAGGAACACCCCAGGAAGGGAAGGACAGCATGAAGATGGGATAAAGGCAGAGCACTGGAGCAGTGCAGCCATGACCACCCATAGAGTAGCCCAGCGTGCCCCGTGCCACTAGCAGCCCCTCCTTGCAAACACAGGTGGAGTTTGCTGTGAATCTCAAATTCCCAGAGGAACCGAGGGTCATGCAGGAACATTTGCAAGGATCCCTCTCCCCTCAGGAAGAACTCTGCTGATCACACAACAAATAACAACCAACAAGAGGCACACTAGTGATGTCAGAGTTGGGAAGAGGCTACAAAGAAAGGGTGTGGAGATCACCAACACCCCCTGGGGTCAGTTATTCTCACCAATGAGTCCCAACTGCACAATAAAAAAAAAAAGATACTGAAAACATGGATGAGTCATAAACTAAGTCCTTGAAGACAAAACCAGCCTTATCTCTCTCTTGTCATCCAGAGCAGGAGACTCCTCCTCTAGTGAGCTGTTCTGTGATGGGTAACCACAGGCCATCCTGGTTTCAATTCCCTTCTGTCACTCGCCTCCCTCACTGTTCCTTAGGCTTTCACATGATTCACACATACTCAAGTCTCTGGGATGGCACTTACAGGGTTTTTTTTGCTCCTACAGAGCAACACCCATATATTTGAAATGAGTTGACAATTGGGTACAGATTTAATTCAGGATGAAATCTTATTCACTCAGGAAAAGACAAAATCAAAGATCTACCAACCAGAAGGGGATGGAAATCAGTCAAAGGAGTTCCAGGCACTCCCTCCTAATCAGTGTTATGTGGACTGCAGTGGTGGCAGAGACACCGGGAGGGCAGGGCAGCTCTGCCTGGCAGCACCTCCCAGAGAGGTATTTTTCCACAAGAATAGCCAATATTTTGCGTTTTAACAAGGAGGAAAATGTAAAGATGTTGGAAACTCCTCTGCTAATGCCCCAGTGTCTCTTCCCCCTGCCTGTTACACAGTGGCTGCAGTTGCTATGGACCCTCCTGTCCACCAGCATGACTACAAAAGCTGTGTATGACTTGCACACAGAAGACCCCAAAAGGCAGCCAGGCATGAGGGATTGTTGCACAAGACACAAACCTGGCAAATTTTCGTAGTTTTCCACCATCACATCTTGTAGCTGCTTTTTCCTCAGCTCTTGTCTTGTTGCAGAAACCTGGTAAGAAAGAGGCACAACTGAACTCAGCTCAGAAACACCCCCCACCAAACACCAGGGTCCCTCATCCTGCCCATCTGCAGGTTCCCCAAATTACTTGAAAGCAGCCATACATCTGGGCTGACTTCAGCCAGAGCTCCCTCTGCCCTGTCTTTAACCTGCCTAGAAGATGCTGATAGAAGGCACATGAGACCCCAGATTTCCTATTTGTATGAGCACAAATAATCATAAATAGATTAAAGGGTCTTTCTAGGGAGTGTTTCGACAGCAGTGCAGGCATAGCCCTCTCAGGTGGATGCAGGATTCCTCTACACACCTGCATCCCATGGGAGACCACGCAGATCTTCTTCAGATCCCGGACACCCCACTCATCTGGCCACCTCTGATAGATCTCCTTCACTTTCTCAATCACTTGTATTATCTCAGAGACGTTTTGCCAAGAAATCATGGAGATATCCCTTTCAGCCACACCAGACACGTGGCAAAACACAAGGGGATAAATTTCAGGATGGGGTGGGATGTTCCCACTGGCTTGGATAGCGTTGCCATTGCCGATGTAGAAGTGCTTGGAGATGAACTCAATAATGCCGGCAGTGGAACGGTAATTCTCATTGAAGATCATCCTGCTCTTCATGGCCACCTCATGCCTCTCCTTCTGGTAGAACTGAAAGAGCCGGTTCAAGAGGGTGTGATCAGCAGATTGCCCACCCCCAACACAGAACAGCTTTGGGGTTATCTGCATGTGATCCCCAGCCAGCACAATGCGGGTCTCAAAAGTGGCGTAGGAGAGCGGCACCAAAGCTTCACACTCCAGCATCTGCGCGGCCTCGTCAATCATGATGTGGGTGAAGTAGCCTGGGGGAACCTTCAAGTTCTTGGATAGCATGGAGGTGGTGATAATGATGTGGTGCTTGTCGATCTCAGCCCGCGTGGGGTGGCGGAAGGAGCGCTGGTCGGGTGAGAGGCAGCAGTACATCTGGGTGATGGGGTCCGTCATGTTGACGGGCCGGTCGGTGGAGATGATCCGCAGGGGAACAGCCCACGGATGCCCCGTGGTAACATAGTTGTGAAAATACTCCCGGATGTAAATGTCAGCAGCACTGGAGGGGAACAAAAGGGAAAAGCATCAAGGGATTGTTGGTGCTGTTCCTAAATTCTGTGACACAAAGTTCTCTCTCATCATTCTGCAACACACATCCAGTTTCTCTCCTGGCTCTGGTGACACCACACTTGTCACAGCAGACATTCACAACTGCACAAAGGAACCAGTGCCTACGCAGCCACCAATTCCCAGCCTCTTTCAGGAGGATGGTTTAAAATAGGAATTGGTACTTGAGACTACGACAACTCTTGACTCTCTTATGGAAAAATGTGATGTGCCCAACAAAACCTGTGGGCCTGATGCTGTCCAGCTCTCCTCTGACAGCAAAGCATCCCCCTCCCTGGGTGAGACAAGACCTGCAGGAGAAGCTTCCGTGCAAGCAAACAGCCTGGAACAGGCTAAGATTAGCAGTCACCATCTATTATGCATTAAAAACTGAGGCAGTAACAGCCTGCAGGATTGGATGTGGACACTCTTTTCAGTGTAACTGCTCTAATTTTAACAGTCTTGGCCTGGTTTCTCTGAAGGTAGGTCCAATGACATTCAGACCAGATCTGCATTTTCTCTTCCCCAAACTCACCCTGGAAAAGTCAATAGATTGGCATGTGCACAGAGCCCAACAGTCTTCAAGGGCACCTAGAGCACAGTATTATCTCAGCATGGTCAGGCAGTAGTTTTCTTGCAGTACACAGTAAAGGCTGGGAAAAACTGTCTCTCCAGCCCCATTGCCATGTTATAATGAGGCAGGAATATATTAAGTGTTCAAGGCCAGGATGGACAGGGCTTGGAGCAACCTGGTCTAGGGGAAGGGTTTGGAACAAGACAAGCTGTAATGTCCTTTCCAACCCAAACCATTCAGGATCCTATGAGTCTGCATTGCCTCTTCTACAAAGACTCCCACCCATGCCAGGCTTCTTCCTAGCAGGAACTAGAGCAGCTTAAGACAAATTCAATAAAAACTAATTTATTTAAACAAGTAATTGAAGTGCACCCTGAGAAAAGGGCAGCTCAGCTCTGGCTCATACACCCTGGCTCCCCTTCACCCCCTCAGTGAGCAGTGCACCAGCTTGCCCACAGTTCTCAGTGCCTCTTCCCTGCTAACCTGTTTGTGTGAGTGCAGATCAGCACCCGTGTGTTGGGCTGCCTGAGGATCTCCAAGGTGGCCATGGCCAAGGTGAATGTCTTCCCTGTGCCGAAAGGCCCATAGATGAGCAGAGGTGGGACCTGCCGGCTGGTGGTTGGCTGGCCCATGATGAAGGAGATGGCTTTTTTCTGCTTGTTATTCCCTTTCTGTGGGGACCCAAGAGAGTAGGGGATGGAGCAACTGGCAACATCTGGAAGGACCAGCTTCTCATCCAACAGGCTGTCCACAGCCTGGTGCCACTGCCGGAACAGCAGCTGGTCGATTTGGAACTGGATCTCCACCTTGTGGGAGGTGTTGGCCTTGAAGTTCAGCTCCGAACAGCACCTGCTTGGTATCTGTAGCCAGATGGTCTTCTCTGTGGTGGCTTTATGCTCCACAAAAACTTCATAAACCCGATTGTCCACAGGTGGGTCAAGCGCCAGGAAGGCAGTGGGCACAGACCTGCTCAGCAGGTACCCCTCATCCGTGTCTGGCGAGAGGTTGTAAGGGGTAGGCACTTCAGCAAACAGCTCCCCAGAGAGAGCAAACTTCGCCCCCATGGAGAGGCTCTGCAGCATGGGGGTCAGTGAGATGAGCACACGCAGGTTGAGTCTGGAAGGAGGAAACACCCGAATGAAGAGCAGAGAAAGGATCTGTCAGTTCCTGAGCCCTCCCCCGCAGAGAGGGGATTGCCACCTACACCCAGAGAGGGTTTCCCAGCTCCCCAAGCACATACAGACAGAAAGCATGCTCTAGCTAATCCACAGCCACAGGATGAGACCCAGCAAGCCATCTGTCTTGGCACGTTTCCAGTTTTCTGGGAAGGCATTACAAGACCCAACCCAGAATGGACAGAAGACCCCAGGAGCAGCATGGCCCCAAGGGTTAGTAACAGACTTGTGGTCCCCAGTGAGGGGGAACCCTAAAAGGGTTGACGCCTGGCACTTACTTGGCAATCAGAGCCTGTTCAGCTTCTTCCTCACGAAAGAGGAAGTTGTGCATCCTCTCCCGATAGTTGAGCCGGGTGATGGGAACGACTGCACTACTCTCACTTTGGTAATCCAGTGCCAGAGCAGGAGGTTTGTACTTTGCCAGCAGAACCATATCTTCACTAGTCTTTGGCATGCTGGGAATGATGACCCGGTTACCCCGATCCCACCGCACGAAGTTGACGGGGCGGCTGCTCTCCCTGGTGCTGAGGACGTGCTGGGGGGTCTCCCGCCTGCCCACCTTCACCTTGATCTTCTGCATGAGGACAGGACGCTTGCCAAAGTCAAAGACCACCCACTGCTCAAAGATGCCCAGGATGCTGCTCTCCATGCTGACCTCCACCAGCGCTGTGCGGGGCGAGGAGGACACGGTGGCCACATGCTCCCCACAAATGTACTGCAGGCCCCGGGAAAGCCCATTCCCCGAGAAGTAGAAGTTAACTCCAGGCTCTCGCTTCAGCAGGGCCACGTGCTGCAGATGCATCTGCCATTAAGGAGAAGACAGGGACACAGTGAGGGCAGCCCACAGGAAGAGCTCAGCAGCTGGTGAGGTGCTCCAGCAGCATTTCCTAGAAAAAGCTGCTAGAGGAACCAAATACCGTGTCAGTCTCACCACAACTTACTCCTCATGCAACCCCACAGCAATTACTTTAAGGTCTCAGAGAACCTCAGGTTTCAGTTTAATATCAACCAGTGTGCATAAATGGGAAATCTACTTCGGAGAAGACAGGCTTTTGCCCCAAACATCCACAAAATCCTGGGCAGGAAAGAAGCTGAATGTTGTTATTTGTGATGATACAGGGGAGGTGTTGAGAGCAGCCAGGTCTGCCCCAGGACCACTGCACAAGACAGGAGACACAGTGGCTGCACCCCCTGCACATAGCCCCAGTGCAGGCACCACCTGAGCAGCTCCTGAATACCCAACATATGTCCTCATTTAAACATGCCCAAATCCCTATCCTTCTGCCCCTTGCAGAAATAATAACTAAATAAAAACCCAACCAAACAAAACCCTCCAAAGGACTGAGCTTACCTGAGAGTGGATCTTGAACCGCCATTGGTATTTCTTCTTCCTGTCCTCCAGCTGCACGTGGAGAGGCTGCTCACACACAACTTGGACACCTTCGACTTGCTCAGCCATCTGTGGGGAGTCATGAGAGGAGAGGGACTGAAGGCAGCATTCCAGAGACACACCTCAGAGCCCTCCATGGTGCCATCTTCATCCTTGCCTTTACGCTACATCCTCCCAAGAGGGATCAACGGTGCATCCTCATATTCCATCCTCACCCACCGCTGCTCTGGGTCCTCACGCAGCAGCCTTGGAAAGCAAGAGGACCCACGGCACAGCTCGGGTACCCCAAGCAGGCTCTCAGGTTGCCGTCTCCAAAGAGATGAAGGAAGAAGAATGCCACATCCCTTTTTGCATCCCCATTAGGAAGGTGAGCAGTGGGCTCCATTCCCAAGCTCTCACACCAGAGGATCCCTGTTATACACTGGACCAAAGCACTCCCACCCTGTGCCCAACACTCACAATTAACACCTCGTTGGAGCACATCCGGTACTCAGCAAGGAGCCGGTCCTGGTAGGACAAGAGCCCGTCCTTCAGGGCTTGCTTCTTTTTCTTCACAGAAACCTTCACTCTCTGGATCCACTCCTGCAGCTCCTCTTTGGAATGAGCTTTGGTGCAGCTGTTCCCCATTTCACACACCTCCGCTCTGTCGGGAGAGAGGTGTTCCAGGTGCCACCGGTGCCCAGTGGCACCGGGATCTTCAGGGAGCCGGCAGCTCCCTGCTGCCCCTGCCCTATTCCCCGTTGGATGCCTTACCTGCGACACAGTGAGAACTTGGTCAGCCCGAGCGGTGGTGCGCGGTGGACCCACTGCATGGAGCTGTCGGCCGAGAGCATCTGCACGTGCTCGATGGAGGAGCAGTGGTTCTCAAAGCTCTCCTGCGAGCTGCAGGTCACCAGGCAGATGCGGCAGTAGAAGTGCACGGGCGCGGGTGCTGTCGGCTCGCCATTGGTGCTGCTGGTGCCCACAGGTGGCAGCAGGTCGGAGCGCAGCAATCCGTGCTCCCTCTCGGCCTCCCAGATGGCCATCTCCACGTCACTGTGGGCAAACTGGCAGCGCTGCGGGCCGTGCCTGCAGGGCTGGCCCCGGGACACGAACCGGCAGTAGCTGAGGGTCTCGATGAACTCGGGGCAGGGCCGGATGGCCGTGTACTGCTGCTTCTGCTGGCTGTCCAGCACCACGTGCACCAGGAGCGGGTCCCAGGTGTGGTGGGACTCACAGAGCCGCCCGCGGCCACCCACTGTGATGCGCTGGGGGCAGCTGAAAAAGCAGCGCTTGCAGATCTCCTGGAAGTACCCCCCGAACTCGCTGGTGATCTCACTGGCAGCACTGGCAGTGAGGGCAGAGGCAGGGTGGCCCCCCAGCTGTGCCTGCAGCACCGCCGCCTTCAGCCAGCGCCGCTCCAGCTGGTGTTCTCTCTCGAAGTTCCAGACCATGGCCTCCTCCGTGCTCCAGGCAAAGGTGCACTGGTTCTTGTGCCTGCTGCACCCCAGCCCCATCACGTAGTACCTGCAGACGGCGTAGCGCGCCGGGTTGGGGAAGCCGGGCCGCCGGGACACCTTCCTCCATGCTGTGCCCCGGCGGCTGCGGCAGCGCGCCAGCAGGATCTCGTACATGCACTTGTGCTCCACCTCCCGCGGGTGGTAGGTGATCTCGTTCTCCTTCACACTGCACTTGGAGCAGACCAGGAGCAGCTCCAGCTGCTGCTGGAGGTTGCCCAGCGGCACCTTTGGACCGTTGGCCATTGGCATCTTTGGCAGCGGCTTGAGTGGAGCAAAATAAATGGTGGGAAGATCTTAAAAGGTGATGCCGTGGGGAGGAGGTGCCATGGAGCCAGTGGCCTTGTCCTAGCTCACTGCATACCTGCCAGCCATCGGTGCGAGTTCATGAAGCCTGACAAAGGAACAAGGAACAAGTGACATGCAGGAAATATCAGACAATCCCTGGCTGGGTGCACACAGAGGCACTGGCACAGCCACGAACCTCACCCAGGCATCCTCGGCCTTGGCACCCAAGTGCCCCCACCCTCTCCCGCAGCTCTGTTCCCCTACCAGCCCAGGTCCCAGGAGACTGTTTTGCAGAGGAATCAGGCTTCTGAGTGGTGCTGGCTCCCAGCAGGGTTCAGCCTGGTCCCCGATGTCCCCGCAGACCATCAGCATTTACCATCCAACGTGGCAAAGCAGTGACTGCTCCAGAGGGCCCAGCACGGTCCCCATAGCGGCCACTGATCTCCCCTGGGCCATGGCCACATGATCCAACTTCCTCTTGCTGCTGCCAGCACCTCCCCCACCTTGGGTCCCTCCTGCCAACTT
This sequence comes from Picathartes gymnocephalus, assembly GCA_013390045.1. NCBI lineage: Eukaryota > Metazoa > Chordata > Aves > Passeriformes > Picathartidae > Picathartes > Picathartes gymnocephalus. The sequence continues at coordinate 106,123 of WEKY01009515.1, read as the reverse complement.
TCTCTTTCTTTATGCTGTTTTCTTCCCTGAGTTGGGCAGGCAGCCCCTTGCAGAGCGGGAGGAACCCAGCTCCAGCCCCTCAGCCCATCTACCCCGTAGCACAGAAGATTAATTGGAATTAATTAATGAAGCAACCACCCTCTTTGCTACTGGGATGCAGCACCCAAGGCCGGGAGATGGGCATGCTGGAACAGGGGCCTGCCGACATCTCTCCAGCTGAGAGCTCGATAAACATCCGGCTGGGAGAGCTCAGCCCTGGCGGCGAGGAAGGCAACTCACGGCTCACTGCCCGCTTCAGCCACCAGCTCCGGCATTTGCCATCAGTTTCCTGGGTAACCAGAGGCCAGGAGCATCCCTGGGAATGATGCTGCAGAGTTTGGTGGCTGGGCCATGTGGTCAGGGTGAAGGGAACATGCCAGGGCACATCTGTGGGCAGGGTGTGCTGCCAAGAAAAGCCACCGGTCTCGTGCTGAGCACTCAGCTCGGGCTCCTGGCCAGCAGCCACTATTGACTGACTCTCTGGCAATATCAGGGAAGAGCAGGATTTACAGCTGAGGTCCAGCACACAATGGAGTAGGAAGGCAAACCTTGCACTGCTTCTGCACTTTTAATTAAGAATCCTTTCCTCTCTTCTGGGATAGACAGGGTGCTGGGCAAAGTGGGCAGGAGGTGCTCCAGCTGGAGCTCCAGACAACAAACACCAAGCTGGAAGTGGCCAGAGCATCACCCACATTCCCAGCATACCCTTAGAGAGCTCCTCACCTTCCATCCCAGTGTCACAGCACCCACCTGCTGCTGAGCCACGAAGGAGTCATCTAATCCTACTTCTCTGTGTGCATCAGGTCAGACACGTGCTGGGTGGATAAACACCCGCTCGGTTTATCTCTCAAGGCCTGGCAGCAAGCCTGGCGCTGGGCAGAGCTGCAGGTTTCCGTTTCGGGAAGCTGTGGGATTCCGTGGCAGACTCCCACGCCAGCACTGCCTTGATTGAGGTCACTGTGCCACGCCACGAGCTCTGCACCCAGAGCTAAATCACCCAGACTCAGCTCTGTGACTTTACTTCCAAACCTTTACTTGAAGCACTTAGTGCAGGCTGGCAGTGAAAGAAGAGCAGTGACCCCGAGCTGGCTGGGGCCAGCAGACAGCCAGGGTATTCCTATCCTCTGGCTGTAACAAGGCCATGGTCATTGGAATAAAACTTTGTGCAGTCCAGGGGTCAGGAGCATTTTGTTTGTTCTGGTTCTACCACAAAAAAAAGAAAAATTGGAGCCACAGCTGCGGTTCTGGTGCTGCCTGATTGCTGACTGATGCAGATAAAATGCTGTGCATTGAAATGAAATAATTTGGGAATATTTGAAAATAAGTACTTATAAAGAGAGGAGGGGGAGTGGAACAATCTATCTTGTGCCCAAGGACATCAAGGGATGCTCCTCTGATTCCCAGCAAGACAGCAAAGGCCGCATAGTGTTCGTGGGGGCTGCAGACCCCCTGGAACTTCTCCTGTCAAACTGCTCCAGGCTGTGAGTACCAGAAAAACCCCCAGACACTGGGAACCAGGCAGAAGTTTGGGGAGACACAGCCTGCTCCGAGGGCTGAACTGTGAGAGGAAAAAACCCAGCACATTTTGGGGGTCAAATTCTCTCCTGTAGGAGCCTGGGGAGACTATTTGCTAGAAGGAAACATTCCCCCACGGCTTTCCCCGGAAGATCAGGGATGGACTGGAGCTAATCGCGACCCCAGGGCAGAGGGAGGGACCCTCGCGACCGCAGGTTCAGCTTGCCCCAGGACCTTGCCACAGGACAGGGGGGACACGGAGGGCGGCGGTGGCAGCGCGGGGCCGGCGGGGCCGGGCTGTTCCCGAATCTCCCCAGCGGAAACGCCCGGAGCGGGACACAGGTCACGCTCAGCCGCCGAGAGCCTTTCAGCTCCTTTGAAGCTGGCGAGGGCAGCACGTTCCCAGTGGAACTGACATGTGCAGTTTCGGGAACACTTTGGTATCCCTCCGATAGCAGTTCCACCTTCCTTTCTCTGAAGTCTCCGCCTCCGGCCGAGCCCTCCTCGGGAAGGCACTCAAGCTCAGGGTTTGTGCGACATCTGTGCAACACTGTAACTGGTGAAAACTCCAGTAAACCTCAGTAATAGACACGGCAGAGGAAGAAAACTGATCGGTGGCTCCCTCCGTTCAGAGGGAGCCGAACTTCCCGGTCCCGGCACTTCCACAGCCGCAGAGCTCATGGGAGACGCGGTCCTGCAGCACCGGCGGCACCGAGCCACCAGGTTAAACGCTTAAGAACTGTCCATAAAAGACCGTGCAGGACAGCCAGGGTGCCACTGGAATTCATGCCCAGGCAGGGCATCCCAGCTGGAAAAAGCTAAGGGGGAATATTCCACCTTTAAAGGGGTCAATTCCCCTGCTGTTTATTTTTTTAAGAAGGCGTTTGATTTTGAGCAAACTGCCAGAACATGCTCTGGGTCTGGAGGTGGGAGGGAAGAGGAAGGGGAAGTGCAAACCCCGCTCAAAGTCTCTGCACAGCACTAGTGCTGACGCCAAATTAAAGCTTTTTTCCTCTCTACAGCAGTCTTATACTAGGAAAAAAAAAGGCAAAAAGAAAAGAAAAAGCTAAGGGAACTTTTGCAATTCAAGCTTGAGTGGAGGGAAGACACAAGGCACGAACAAGGAAGCTCAGGGAGGTGTCCCACAAGACAGCTGTCCCACTGGGAATAAAACTGATGTCAACAGGGCAAAATCCAAATGCCTCAGGGAAGGTAAGAGCAGATGAGGAGCAGTATTTACCAGCAAGCCACAGATCATGATTTACAAGCTGGATTTTGTATATTTTAAGAAAAACAACCTTTTATACAGTGATATGGAAAAGCTCAGCCTGGCATTTAAAGCCATTCACATCCCACTGATGGGTGGCAAGTCACCATGACAGACAGAGGCTGGTTTATTGTACCCCCAGCCCAATGTGGGTGAATTCTGCCTCTCTCCCAGGCACCAACACAGCCCCATGCACCCTCTGCCCAGCTCTGCTCCAGCCTTGCCGCAAACCAAACACAAACAGGGCACACCATGGCCTCGCTGATGGCATTTCCTCAGTGCTCAGAAAGACGCTTTGGGTCAGGGCCGGGCCATGCTGTGTCCAAACATCGTCCCTGGCAGGCGCCTTGCAGGGCAGTGCTGCGGCCAGAGATAATCACATTTCCCTGGAAATGCGGGGGGAAGCACGGCTGTGGTAGAGAAATGCTCATGGTACCCCGGCATCCTGACGTTCTGCACCCATCCTATCCCACCAGGAGGAAGGCAGCCCTTCTCTGAGCTCTTGGCTTGGTTAATTATTGACAGAATATTAGGCAACGCGCTACGCTGGAGTAAGCCAAGTGCCCCTCGATCAGAGCAAGTGAATCAGAGTGCTGGGAGAGGCATGGGGACAGGGGACCATGTGCCTCGGGGGGCTACAGCCCCACACCCCGGTCCCATGGACCCAGCCAAGCACTGGCCCTTGGAAGTTTCTCCTCAACTACAAGCAGCACTCAGAGCAACAGTGCAAGACCCTCCCAGCATCTCCAGCACCCCACGAGCGATCAGTGCAGCCAGGCTGGCCGGGAGGGCTTGGAACGGTGGAAGAGGGGCTGCCTGGCAGATGCTGGACAGTGCCACCCCGAAACCGCAGCCCTCTGGAATCTCCCTTCAGGACAAAAAGAGCCTCCAAAGTTCTTGGCGCCCCCCCTTCCCAGCCTTTTTCAACTAGACAGCTCACTCCACAACCCACCCAAGAGCCGGCACTACCAGCCTGGTGCTGCAGTGATAGCCGCGACAGCACTGCCCGAGCGTGTGTGCAGGCACAGACCCGCCAGTTTGTGCAGAGCCCGGAGACACGTGGACCCCCAGATGCTGCATTTGCATTTATCCAACTGTAAGAAGTTCACCGAGAGCTCCCAGATACCATCCCCGGAGTTCAGAGGCGGCAGCAGGGTTAGAACATCGCTGTCGGGGATCGCTCACCGAGGGCAGCACTGTGCACCCCTGGGGTTCTCCCCACCCTCCAAACAGAGCTTTGCACCTCTAACCCTGCACCCTGGCTATGACCCTCCTCTCCCGAAGGCATCCCAGCCCAGGCAGGGACGCTGCGAGCCGCGGCGGGGGCTGAGCGGGATGCGCACCCCGCGCACGCCCTGCAGCATCCTGCACGCCCTGCAGCACCCCAGGGCTCGCTGCGGGGCTACCGGGGGCACCCTCGGTCCTGCAGCCCCCCAGGGCGCTCCGCTGACCGCCCATCCCCAGAGCTCCCCCCACCCCCGGAACGCTCCCCGCCGCTCTCACCGCCGCCGCCGCCGGGGTGAGGGGACCCGCGGGGACCCGGGGACTCGCCGCCGCCGGCAGTTTCGCTTCTCGGGCCTCCCTGCATTCAAACCGGGGCCGGACTTCGCGGAAATTGCATCACGGCGGCCCCGCCCCGCCCCGCCCGCCGGCACCGGGGGGAGCAGGAGCCGGCTCAGGCACCGGGCAGGCACCGGGCAGGGGGGATCGGCACCAGCACCGACGAGAGCCCCAGCCGGCACCGGGAGGGAGGAGCCGGCACCGGACAAGAGGGACAGGCAGCGGGGTGGGGGGACCGGCACCAGGGAGAAGGGGCACCAAGGAGAGCGGGCGCCGGCATCTAGGGCAGCAGGAGCCGGTACCGGTACCGGTAGCGGCACTGGCGGGACAGCACCACCCGCATCGCGCAGCGAACAGCACGGGCGCTCCTGGGGGTACCAGCCTCCCACCTCGGTCCTGTCCCACCGCCTCATCCCCGCGCATCGGGGGCCGAGTCTCCCCCCGGTCCTGTCCCCCCCAAGTGTAGAGGGGCTGCTCCCGGGGGCGCTGCTCACCCGCAGAAGGTCGGGATTCCCCGCGCTCGGTTCGATCCAGAGCCGGGAGCAGCGGCACCGGAGTTTTAAGCGAATATTGAGCGGCAGCCCTGGTCCTCAGCCCGGCACCTCCGGCAACCTCCTTTTTAACGGGGCTCGGGGGTGAGGGGCAGAGCCCTGCCCTCCTTTCTGTTCATCATCACTTTCGTTTTCCGTTCGATTCCCCGCCTGGCGCGGTGCACCGGCTGCAGAGCTCAGCCTCGAGCCAAAAACAAACCCAAACCCCAAATCCACCCCCGGCAGCAGCAGAGTCTCATTTGCATCGGGTTTCGTGGGGCGGCACCGACAGCCAGGGGGCAAGACCCCGCTGTCCAGTTTGCGGGCACCTGTTACTACAAAAGCGCCATCTGATGCTCAGCGCCCGAGGAGTGGGGGATCCTCGGCACCCGGGGTGTGGAGCGCCTTCTCAGCCCCTTCGCACCTCACCAAACCCATCCCACAACAGCTCATCACCTCATCCCAGCACGGGCAGTGCCCTCCCTCTGTGCGGTTTGGTAATGGGTCAAATTTGCGGGTAATACGCACAGAATCAACAAACCCTGCAACCTGATATGACCCCAAAACACATGCACCCAAGAAAAATCCCACAAAGTTCCTCTAACAGCCCGAGCCCCAGGAACCCACCACAGCAGCAGCATCTCACCAGCCTGGACACAAGGCTTCAGAAAGCCCTGACCTGTAAAGCAGATGCTGTGCCTAGCCCTGCGGTCAAGCCCCAGAATTCTCACTTAATGGAATTATCTTCATGCCAGAAGCCAGCTGCAAGCCCTGGAAACAACCAAGGAAAACGAACACACCTCCAGCTACAAGTGACTGTAAAAAATCGCAGGGATCAAAGGGTCCTTGCTCTCTGTTCAATCCTTCCATCGATTGATGGGCACCTCAATACAAAGCCAGCCTTAGAGACAAAAGAAAAGTTTTTCCTCAAAGCAAATGGGAGGAGGAAACACTGAGAGAGCCAGCCTGTGGGGCACGCCGGCACTGGAGCAGGGAGGGAGGAAGGAGGGGCAAAGACCGGTTTCTGGCACGTTTGTCAACACCAGTGGAAGGAGGAAGAGAAACGATATCTTTGACCTTCCTGCTTGCTGGAGTCACAGCCACTGGGTGCCTCAGAGGGAGCTCTCACCCTGCTCCCATCCAGCAGCACCCTGGGCAGCCAAGAAAGGGGTTTGCCCACCAAGGAGAGGAGTGGGGCAGCCCAGGCCTGTGCTGAATGGACCCCACCAGAGCAGAGGGCAGTGGATCTGTCCCACCAGAGCACTGGGTGGCTGTGGAAACCAGGCATTCCTGGGCAGCAAAGCCACCAGGTCTCTGCAACAGCACCCTGGTCACTGCTGGACCTGTGGCAGGATGGCCACCTGCACAGGGCCACGGCTGCCAGGCTCTTCTGCACTCTGTGCTCTGTCAGTGAGGAGCAGTGGGTGGCTCAGCCTCACAGCAGGATCTGACCCCATGGAGCCCCCATGCTCAGCGTTCCCATCGAGGAAAGGGCTTCCCAGCTTTGTCCTTGCAGCTGCCATGGGAACTGATATAGTTTGGGCAGCACCAGGGCCCCATCCCTGCCTGGGAAGGAGTGACCAAGCAAAGCCCAGCCCTGGTATCAGAGTGGTCCATAGTGATGGAGTCCATCTCCATTTGCTACTGCCTGGGGTAGGAATCATCCTCTGCAACCCTGGCTCTAAACCACAGCAAAGGTCTCAGTGACAGCATCAGACAGCAATGAAAAACAAACAAAATACCTGACACTACTCCCCTAAGGTGCCTGAGCCAGGACAGGCTGTGCCCAGCTCACCCAGGCAGAGCAGCCTTGGCACTGAGGCTTCACTCTGGTTTTACAGGTGGAATATCTGGAGGTTTCACTGATTTTACAGGTGGGATATTTTCCCTCCAGCTCTAGAAGCAAGCAGCTTTCACTGTATTATATAAAGCTTCCGGCCGCACTCAACACACAAGGAGCCAGAGCAGTGGAGCAGCCCAGGGAGCAGCCGGCTCTGCTGTCGCTCCATCGCTGGCGGCAGAGCGCAGGAAGCCGCTGTTGGAGCAGGGAGGAGGCAAAGTTGCGTCACCTCATCCACAGCACTAGGGCGGGGGAAAGCCGAAACCCAGGATCTGCCGATTTTAGACAAACAAACACCGAGCCGAAAGCCCTGAGTTTCGGTTTCCATTCCTGCGGCGACACAGCCGACAGTCACGGAGCGGTTTCCCGAGGAAACCATCGCCGCTGTTCCCCGCCCCAGCGCCAGACACGCTGCCCTTTGTGAGCCGCACACCCCGCGCTTGTCCGAGGAAGTTGCTGAGAGCTGGGAGAGCCTCCCCGCGAAGATGCTGGAGCATCTCCTGCCCCGGTAACAGCCCTAACCTGCCCAGAGAGACGCAGAGAGTGAGAATTGATTTCTCACAGCCCCCACTCTCTGGCACCCCACAAGCAGCTGCCGGGCAGGACCGTGGCAAGGCTCTGCTCGCGGTGCTGCCGGGAAGTGGGAGCCTCTGCTCTTTCCCAAACACTGCAGTCTGCTCCTGTGGATACCTGAAGGAGAAAATTCAAGTGGCTGAGTCTCCATCACCACACGATCCAGGGAAAAACAAGGACTTGTCATGAGTCATCCGCAGCCCTTATGTAATTTTGTCTCTGGGTGCGAGTCCTCCACGCCCGGCTGTGAGCGGAGCAGCCCTGGGCGCCCCACAGGAGGAAAGGGGAGCAGATCTCAGCCTGAGCACCCAAGGGGACCCCAGGAAGGCAGTGCCGGCAGCACCAGGCTGGTAGAATGGGTGCTGAGAGCCCCAGCCCTGCCCAGGGACCCCAGGCTCGCAGAGCAGGTTGACCCACTGGGATCCACAGCAATGTCGCAGTTGTGGGGTGCACGACCCCCACTGCAGCCCTGGGAGCCCACAGTGAGGGGTGCAGCCCCCTGGGAGGGCTTGGGGGCTCCCCCCTGCAGAACTCCAGGTCTCAGCACCGTGGGGAGAGCTGATCCACAGGCAGGATGCGCTCTCCACGAGCAATACTTTACCACCCCTGCAGGACGAGGATCTACTGCCAGGCTCACACGGGACTTCCCTCCTGGCCAGGGAATCTTGCCCAATCGCCTACGGCCGCATCAGCCCAAGGCCACTCGTCCAGATACTGATGATCTCTGCACGCACCTCGCTACAGACAACTTCCCTTCTTTGCTTTTCTTTCTCAGCACTCATCCTACCACGAGCTGCTGACTCTGCAAGCCCCAACCGCCCTCGGCAGGGCGGGGAAGCACCGCGGCACACTCGGAAGCAGCACAGCCACCCCCAGGAGTGCAGCACGTCACCGGGGCATCCCTGAACGTCCCAGGCGGTCTCTCGAGGGAGACAGGGCCGCCCCACCGGCACCTCCCTGACTGGCTGCCCCGAGAGCTGCTGCAAAGCGAGGGGAGCATTGCACCAGCCCAAATCTGCCTGCAGAGCTTTTACTTCTTGGGGAGCTGTTTACATCCCAAGGAAAAGCTGCTTTGCAGGGCAAAGTACACCCACGCTGGGAATGCTTTGCCGGTGAGGTGATCTATAGTCTCTAGGGCAGGTAAAGATGCACGAAGCCAGAGAAAAGCTGCTGCCTCCTGCTTGCTCTGCTCTGCCCCAGCCCTTGCTGCCCACTGTGCCCCACACCAGCACAGAGTTGCTGACACAAGTCCTGTCCCAGCCCACACTCCGATGCCACCTCTCAGATACCTTTAAAGAGGAGCCAGAAGGTCTCTCCAGCTGTCCCTCTTCCACCTGGACATTCCCTCTCCCACAGTCCCTGGATAACCCTGACAAGTTTGTCCAAAGCAGAGAGGGCTGGAATAGGATCATCAACCTGCAGCTCTCCAGGGCTGGGCAAAGGGACCACAGCTTTCCAGCCCTAACACCCGGGGAAAGGTGTCCCTGTGGTGCAGAGGGACCTTTACTCACCATTGCAGCACAGGAATGGGGGAATTCGGGCTGGAAATACACCTCAGGTGTGGCTCAGCACTGCTGCTCACGCTGGAGAGGCAAAAGGTAGCTGAGGGTGATCACAACCCTTCATATGTCCTCGGTCTGGCACGCTACTGCTGTTCCAAGTACAGAGATATGACAGCGATATCTCAGCAGCAGCCAGCTGGGAGGGAAAAACCTCTGATAAAGCAGGACTCCTCCTCATCAGCTGCAGCCCTAGCTGAGTCTCGGCCAAAACGAAACAAAATCTAATGCTTCAGAGGAATAGATCACTTTTCTTCCTGATTACGTGTCAGAACTTTTCTAAAACACAGGTTGGGGACTGGTGGTTATCAGCACTGGGTGCAGCCAGGCCGTCCCAGCTGTGCCGTGGACAACCAGACTTTGGAGCCACATTTCAGGCTCCTCACACGCCTACGGCCAGAGGGAGCACAGAGAACATGTACACTTATATTTAATAAAGTGTATCCTGTCTTACCCCACTTCACAACTCCAGCTATCACACCTGGACATAGAAAACACAATAAACCAGCAACATTCTTTCAAAAAAATATTTATTACTCAATAAAGTGACCTGTTGTTGCTGCTGTTGCCAGATGAAGTTTAGAGAAACCCCAACACTCCAAGCACCCGACTCCTTCCAGCCAGAGACAGTGTGAGACACACAGGCCCTGGGATGGGACCTGGTGAGAGTCACAGCGAGTGGGGTGGCTGAAGGAGAACTGGGGGATTGACCACCCCACTACAGAACAGCTGCTTGAACCCAGCAGGGAGGGAATGACAGCGTCTGGCTCCCACGGGATGCTGGGGGCTGGGGACAGCAGGGTCCCTCCTCATGAGGAAGTGTGAGCTCCTTGGAGCACGGCCGTGGGGCTCAGCTCTGCACGCTCTGCAGCACGGCTCTGCCATGCAGAACGAGCTTCCCAACCAGGGCTTTGCTTAAAAATCGCCGTTGGCTTAAAAAAATCCCAAGAATGGATTTTTTTTTCTGAGCAAACTAGAAAAAGACCCTAAATCCTCAGAAGTCACAGCTCTTCTCAGCCCTCTGGGTTCGTCTCTTCCTGCTCCTTCCCCAGCAGACTTGGGCAACCACCATGACCACTGTCCCAACAGCTCCCACTTGTTTCTGCCACCCAAAGCCAGTGTCACACACAAAACCCAACCTCCCTCCCAGGGCCTGTGCCCACATGGCCAGAGCCCTTCCTGGTGTCAGTGATGGTACACATCCCGGGAATTTGTGCTCTTGGCATCCCTCTCCTGCAGCCCCCGAGGATGGAGAGCAGCCAGCTCCCTGCACACTAGACCCCTTGGCAGCTTCCTTTTGCTACCACCTTCTCCCTGCTCCAGCCGTGCCTGCCAACGAGGCTAGGCTGATGACCCAGAGCAGGAAAACTATTCCAAGAGAACAGGAGAGGAAAGCTTCATAAAAAAATAAGCTCTTTTTTTCTTCCCTCCTCCAAACAAGGCAGAACATTTCTGCCTTTCCCATCTCCGAGCATCCTTCCTCCCCCCTCCTTCCCTGTGACCTGAACCTCCTTGCTCCCAACACGAGCTGCTCTGAGTCTTGTTAGCCCGTGCCCCTCATGACACCACTCCTCGTCCCACAGTGCAGCCAGAGAAGAGGCAGTTCCCCCCAGAGTGGCACGGCCAGCGTCCCTCCAGGCAAGTCCCCCCTCTCACTTCTGCTCTGCCTCATCAGCTACTGCAGTCACCTCGATGGCGGCGGCAGCGTGCTCGTCCCCAGCGGCCTCAGTGGCACCGGATGGGACAGTCACAACCGTGCTCCCACTGGGAGCTATTTGTGTCACATTCTGGATGGTTGTGCCAAGTCCTGGCAGTGTCAGGAGCTGGAAGGGGCTCATCACCTTCACCACCGTGCTGCCGTCCTGGACCGCAGCTGTGCTCAGCACCGTCAGGTTGGAAGCGTCCGGGTGGATCTCCACCGTGCCAGGGAAGGTGGAGCCGGCAGAGGCCAGCACTGTGTACCCCCCCAGCAGAGGGGAGGCCGGGGAGCTGGCAGCGGGGGGCTGGGCTGGGCTCTTCCCCAGCACTGAAGGCGGCAGGGCTGAGACCACTTTGCCGAGAGGGAGGTTGGCAATCTGGGAGACTGGCACGCCGGGGGTGACAGCGAGCTGCGCCGGCTGGGACAGGACTTGGGAGGTGATGGCAGCTGGTCCGGAGGTGGCCCTGGTCAGCCTGGGGCGTTTCAGAGGTGTGGGAACAGAGACGGGCGTGAGGGTCATCAGCACGTTGTTGAGATGCTGCGATTTGTGCTTCAGCTCCTTCGCTCGCTTGCGGTGCTCGTCACACTGCTGCTCCAGAGCTGGAGAGAGAAGAGGTTTGGCTCAGCCTGGATCCTGGACAAGCTTCCCAGAGGCCTGTGGCAATGCCTGGTGTGGCTGGTTTAATAAACACCAGCTTTAACACAACTCCCAGTTTCTCAGTCCAAAAGAAAAGGCGCTGGCAGCAATGCCAGCGATGCCCAGTGCCACACCAGCGTGTCCAGGGCATACCTGCCAAATCCCGTGTGTACTGCTCCCTCGAGCGATCCATCTGGCACTTGTGGCTGGCCAGGACCTTCTTGACCAGATCCAGCATCCCAAAGTTCTGCACTACGTTGTTGAGTAAAACAGCATCTTAAAAACAAGACACAGAATCTTTGAGGAAGCAAAATTCCCTGTGCAAGCTATTTGTGGCTTGGCAAAAGCCACACGACAATAAACACGTCCAGCTGAGACAGCCAAAATCTCAGGGAGGGTAAAGCAAGAGGCTGGGGAAGAGAAGGCAGAAGCCATGAGAAAGGGCAAGAGGTCACTATCATGTAAACAGTCCTCTCCTGCTTAGCAGGGGTGGTAAGAAATCTGCTGGCACAGTAGCTACTTGCTGCATCCTTATTCCAATGGACTAAATTCCACCTCAGTTCCCAAGCCAAGCATTTGTCCAGACCCAGAGCCAGCAGAGAGGGAGCCCCAGGCACAGGGAATTGGAGAACTGAGGTCACCTGAAGCATCCCCAAGCACAGCCTGACCAACAATCAGCCAGAAATGAGACTTTTTATGATGAGCTATGTCCCTATCCTGCCATCCAGATATCCCTAAGGATAAAAAAATCCACAAGTCCCTCTGCCAAGATGACTGACCACCCATGCCCAGGTCCTCACCGCCAAGCTGCAGTGGGGGATCCTGTGCTCGCTGCTGCAAGCCTTTCATGGTCTCCACCAGCTCCTGGTGGAACTCATGGATCACTTCTTCCAGGAGACCACTGTCCTTCAGACCTTGCCAAAAAGCAAAGGTGTCATCTGGAAAAAGAGAAAGCAAGGGAGAACCTCAAAATCCTCAGCAGAGTTTAATGGTAATTGCTGTGGGTTCCCCGTGGACATCCCTGCAGGGGTGCAGTCCTGCTGGGCTGGGAGAGACCCCCGAGGTCCAGGGGCTGGGGCAAAGCCCACCCAGAGCATGGACCCAAAGGAGAAGGATGTGCTCTCCTCACCCCTGTCCCACACCAACAGGACACTTTGCTACAGCAAAGTCAATTGCTCAGAGCACACCAAGAATGATTTCATGACCCCTCTGATAGAATTTTTTTCCCCTAGAGCCACATTTGGCCCTGGCTTTGATATGTTGGTGCTTGGAAACAACTTCATGCCCAGGTTGCTGCATCCAGCCTGCACACTGGTGGGATATAACACAGTGCTATTCCATAAGCAGCAAAGGAATAACCCCAGTGGAGGTTCATGCAAGGCTGCTCTGGTAAGACGGTCCTTCCTCCTCCTTACTCTGCTGCTTCCCTCCTTTCCCCCATCTCCTCCACCCAGCGAGCCCTGCGGGAGCCCAAGCCATACCTCCAATGCTGGTGCTCCAATCGCTGGCATCCTCGCATGTTTCTATGGTTATTGTAGCCGGGGATCCGTTCACTGCAACCAATAGCAAAAAAGAAGAGAAAAAAATTCCCAGGTCCTGATTTTTCCCTGTGTTTTCATAGGCTGTTTCCAAGGGGAGCACTCCCTTGCTCCATTTCTGTGACTTCTCCTTTATATTGCACAGGATCACATCTGTTTGAATGCAGTTCTCAATGCTGAACAGAGACGCCCAAGTGGTTGCTGTGCCAGCTGCACTTATTTTCCTACATTGGAGTGCAATCCCCAGGGATTGCTCCTGCAACATTTGCAGCACAAGAACACATGCTTGAGAGCAGCATTTCCCTCCTGCTCCCCCCTGCAAACACACCAGCACTGCTCAGGGCAAAAGTCAAACAGATTTAGAGTCTGATTTTTTTGGCAGCTCGTTTTACCCAGCCACCGTTTGTCTGGAGGGTTTCTAAAGCCTGCAAGGGAAGAGCAGCCCCTCACTGCACGGGGATGCAGGGGGGATCCCTCCTTCCCTCCAGCTCTGCCAAATCTCAGCACTTTTGTTACCATAGAGCTGGGGAACAGGTGTCATTCCTGCCGTGTGCAGGAGCAGGATGGATGGGAATCTGGCCAGAGCCCCATGGAGCTGTGCAGAGCCTTTGGAATGCTCAGTTGCAGCCATTAAATCCAGTCCCTCTGCTCCTTTACTGTGCAGCTTTCAGGGCTCTGGTTATTTCAGCACAGCCCAGCAGCTGGCAATCATCTCCCACTGGTGAGCTTATGTTTAACAGGGGGGCTTGGAGTGAGCTGTGCTGTGCATCAGCCTCCCCACCACAACACCAGGATGTGGTGGATGGGTGCTCTGCAGAGCCAGCCACAGGGCTTATCCTGTCCCAGAGACACCACCAGGAGCTCGGGGTGTGTGGCACTTCGGGCGCTGTTCTTAAAGCTCAGGAGCAAAAGGAGTTAAATATAGAAGTATTTCAAAATTAGAACACTTTCCAGTAAAACAGTTGCCTGTAATTATAGGTCAAATTCATCAAATGAGGGAATGGTTTCGGTTGAAAGGGACCTCAAAGCTCATCCCATTCCAACCCCCTGTCATGGGCAGAGAGGGACACTTTCCACTAGACCAGATTGCTCCAAGTGCTGTCCAACCTGGCCTTGAACATTTCCAGGGATGGGGCAGCCTCACGGACCTTGGCTATGTGGTGTTCATGTGCTTCGATGCATCAAAGCCCCTGCTGAGGGCGAGGAATGGCTGCACGTACCATCAGCAGAGGCAGGAGTCAGAGGGATGTACTCTGTGGATGTCTGGCTGGTCAGGGACACCCTGGCTCCAGTCAGGTCAATTTTGGTGCTCCGGCAGGTGTTGGAACAGACCTTTGTGTGCTGGTAGAAATCCAGCTCTCCTGAGTCCATGATCTTCCTGAAACACAGGGACCAAGCACAAGGACAGGCACATCAGCAACAGCTAAGAGCTCTGAAATGGAGCTCCTAGCAGCCTTCACCCCAAACTTCTGAGTCCCAAAATGCCAGGAGAGCAGGCAGAGCCAACAGGAGCCCTTACTGGGACTGATTAACTCATTTCTTGAGGGAGGAAGGGGAAGAAAGATCCCCTATCTGGTCCCACCATCCCCTCTGAAGCTGCAGCTTCCAGCCAAAGGGTCGGCTGAAGTCTCAGTTCAGAGTGAGAGCACAGGGAACCTCTTCCTTGCTTTTTTGACTCTACAGCTCAAAAAGAGACAGAGCATAACCCTATTTATAAACTAAAACCAGGTCTCTCATCTCATTCAAAGGGAGTGGCAACACTGGAACATGGAATCTTCCCATCCAAGAATGTTATCTCCATAACATTCCCAGACATTTCTGGCCAACAACCACCTAGGCTTCCTGAGATTTGCTCCCATGGGCTGCTGGGTTTGCCTTCAGATATTCCTCCTGAAGTTTTTTTCCACTTTCAAAGCCCTGCCTCGACAAAGTCTAAACCTATTATGCAAAATTTACATGGAGCAAAAGCTGCTTAAAAGGAATACAGGAGATGCCTGCACTGAAGCAGAAGAATACAGGGAAAGGCAATGTTACCCTGTGAAAAGAGCACAAAACCACTGACAATTCCTGGGGAAAGAGGTGATTCTTTTTTATCCTGCCCAAAGGCAGAGAAAGACTTTAATTAAATAACAGTCTCAGGCTGGTGTACAGGAGGATCATAGAAGAATTGAATTACTGTAGTTAATACTAGAGAAGAGGAATGCTTGCAATAAAGAAGCTTTTTTTTTTTTTTTTTGCGCCAAGGCCTTATTTAGAAGTGACATCAAGCAGGAGTGCTGCAACCAGAGCATTAGTGATGACCAGTCTGATTTCATTTGGTGGGTCATGTTGAGAACCCACAGACAAGCATTGCCCAACCACCAACAGCCATAAAAATTTCCAATGCCCTTACACCAGCTGGAAACTCAGTGTGGTTCAAGCCCTGAAAAGACTAGGGAAATATTTCTTGCCCCAAATTACTCCCTAGGTACAAGGAGAGAACAAAGCCATTGGACCGATCACATTTGGGGCCAGGCTGTCATTAAGACAAACGTTTAGTGGTTCATTTGCTCCCTCAGCAGCAAAACAGCCATTTCAAAGGCTCTTTTCCAGCCCACCACAATCCCCCAGAAAGAAGTGTCCGGAGATCCAAAGGAAGGGACTAACCGGAGCATGATCCCGTTCATCCGGATCGCCCGCTTCCAATCCTTCAAGGTCGACTTGCCTGCCAGGTGGACAAACTCCTTGGGGCTGATTAGATGATCATGAAACTGCAAAAGGCAGGGGTGCAACATCAGTGCCACGAGCCATAAATGAGCCAAGGGTGCCCTGTGAGCAGGGTTCAGCTGGAGCCTAGCGGCGTTTCCCGGTGCCCGGCAGTGGCTGCAGCCTCCATGTGCCACTGAACACCACCAAAACAGATGGCTGACAGGCACTCCCCACCCCAGAGAACACTGCCCAAGTTAGGAAGATTAAAGTCAAACATTGCTGTCATGGATGCTTAGTTAACAGCTGCTCCAAGCCAAGGGCTCAGGGGTATGTGAGTTTGGAAGCGCCGAGCTCAGGCAGGACAGCTGGGAAAACACACCCATAGCTTGTGCAAAGTATCATTAACAGCATGGAGCTGCTCACACTCCCACTAACAACAGACTCCGTGAAAGTTGGGCTGCACTGCTAACATTTGGGTCCAGGGGCACATTATCCCCTATAGGAGAGAGGGAAGAAGCCCATCTGGTCTTTGACCTCCTGCTCCCAAGCCCAACCATTGGTATCAGGGAACCTCTGGCCTCTCTGGCAGCACACACCCACTGCTACTGCAAACCAGCTTAGGGAGCTGCCACACACCCTGCCAACTCTCCCTTTCTTTTATAGCCCTACACACCCAGCTGTGCCTGAACCCACGTGCTGACATAACAGCAACCTGCAGAATCATAGAATTATAGAATCACTAAGGGTGGAGAAGAGCTCCAAGACCCTCGAGTCCCACCATGAACCAGGCAGTTCTCTTAAGAGCTGCCTTACAGCCCACCTCAAAGGACTTCCCAAATCCAGGCCTCCTCTTTTCCATGGCCATATTGACTAACAGTTACTGCATGAGAAACTGCATCTCTGAAGAGGACAAGGGCTCCAGTGCAGAGAGGATGGATTTTAGGAGGCAGCAGCATTACCTGCCCCAGCATCTATCCTTTGCCTCAGGGATGGAGGAGATAATCTCTCCTGGGAAGGACAAGGACTATCCTTTGGGAGCCCAAGGAGACTCTCCCTCAGCAGCGTATTATTTAGGCCATGTACAAATGTTAGCAATGACTCACTCATGGCATGTTCCTGAATTCATGCAAATTTTAACCATGAGTTACCCAGGACACAGCAGCAACTCTTCAGTACGTCCGCAATCAATACACTCCTCAAACTGTCAACTTTCGAACTGAGCAGACACTGCAAATGCCTAAATTTCTCAAACTTTTCAATAATACATTAAATTGAGGCACCATCTCTCCAGCCAGAACTACACAATTTGGTCAAGACAAATATCAGGTACCCAGCACCAGGAAAATGTCATCCTTTCCCACTACACTGTGGTTCTGATGCAAAGTAGCTGATCAAACTTCATCACAACCAGGACAAGCCAGGTGACCTCAAAATGTGGGCAAGGGTAAAGCACCAGTCCTGTGCTGGGCCCTGTGTTCTCACCTGCACACACTTCACATTGATCCCAGGGCACACAAACTTCCTCCAGATGAGGTTGGCTTTGCTGTCCCCGCAGGTGATGGGGTAGACAATCTCTGCCTCCAAACTGTCCTCATCTTCAGCCATCTTCACTTCTCACAGGGATCAGAGGAAGGGACAGATCAAAGAGAAACATGAGCCACAGCCCCTGATTCATGTGCCTGAGCCACACATCCAATGACAGTTTTGAAACTCAGAAATAAAAAAAAAAGTAGACGATGCATGGTGAGGTGTGCTGGGGTTTGTGGCCACCACTCACTTGCAATTTGCTATTAAAGCATCCAAACACCCAAATTTCTCAGGCAAAATAGCCCAGACAGACTTATGCCAATCCAGCTGCAGCTGAGCACAGGGAGTGTGAGAAGTCAGCCATTCTTGATAAAAAGAATGATGTTATCTGGGTGGAGTCACTCTTGCTTTTAAAGTAAAACTGGTTTTAAGTCAACTCCAGCTCAGATGATCAGTCTTTGCTCCCTAAACTCACTTTTACTTGCAATCAAAGCCAGCAAGTTGCTGCAGAACTGACATCCCCGTGGCACACTGGAATGGCAGGACCCAGGGATGGCCGGACACAGGGACTCATTCCGGACCAGAAGAGGGCAGCGGCAGCCCAGCCAGCTCCCTGCTGGTCACCGAGCCCCCCTGGGTGCTGGGAGAGCATCGCCAAGGCCCACAAGAGAACACCCCTGGAGCCCCAGCAGCTCTGCACAGCAGTGCTTGGACTGTCCCGTTTGACACCAGCGCAGGGCTGTGGCACACTGGGCTGGTGGAGCTGGCACCAAGGGGCTATGGAAAGAGCTGACCTACCTAGAACCGCTTCCTTCAGGTCCGTGGAGGCTGTGAAGGCAGCAGCAGCTGCAGCAGCTGCATTTTCAGTCTCCAGAGTGTCTTCATTGATGTCACCACTGGGAAGAGAGGCAGAGGCATTCTTAAGCCATGTGGCCGTGCCACCCCCACACCCGATGCCCTGTGGAGGCATTGCCTCAGAAGTCACTCGGATCACATTTTCCCACGAGAGCTAAGAGTCAGCTCTGGGTTTGGGAGGCTCAGCTCCATTTTTCCATGTGGAGATAAAGAACCCCACAGCAGGCAAGCTCCTGTCAGCAGCCTGGCCAGCTCTCTCTTGCCTCCCCTTTAATCCCAGCCCTGTGGATCTGCCTCCAGCCCAGCCTGTGCTGGAGAGCTGGCATGGAGGGATGCTGTCAGCACAGCCCCCTTGCTCAGAAGTCACTGCCAACCTTTGGCAGCTTTGCCTGAGATTTCTGCAGGAAAAACATGTGTGAAACATGCTGCTGCTGTCTGGGCAATGGACTGCTGAATCCCCTGGTATGCAGGATGCTCCAGGGAGCAGGACCTCAAGGAGCCACAGAGACACTATAAAGGAGCTGGACAGACCCCAAGAGCAGATCTGTGAGCAGAGATAACATAAGCTATAGACACTTGCAATCCAATCTTTGAACCTCTTAAAGATATATCCATGATATTCATTAATAGCTGGCTATACAACTGCTTCCATTGCCCCCACACTGAGATCTCCATCTTCTCTGGGTGTTTTGCCATGGAGTCACACAGTGGGTCCTGCACAGCACCCACTCGCTTGCTGTTCTCCCATCCCAGCTCTACTGTGGCAGTACAGAGCCCCAAGCCCTCCAAGTAGCTTCAGTGCACACTCAGAGGGAACAGGAACTTCTGGCTGTGATGTGGGACATGCTCCTCACCCCCTTGGCTTTGGAGGGGAGGTCCTGAAGGAGGGAAGGAAGGAGCCAACACCGGTGCCCTTATGGATCCCACCTGTACATCACAGTCAGTGCTCAGCGAGGACCACTCCTAATGGGTTTTCATAGAAACACAGAATGATTTGGGTTAAAAGGACCCTTAAAGTTCATCTCGTTCCAAGCCCCTCCCACACAGGGCAGGGACTTCCACTGTCGCAAGCCGCTCCAAGCCCTGTCCAACCTGGCCTTGAACAATTCCAGGGATGGGGCTGGAAGCCACAGCTTCTCTGGACAGCCTGTGCCAGGGCCTCACTACTGTCACAGGGAAGAATTTCTTCCTAATATCTAATCTAAGTCTATCCTCCCTTTAAGATGTATGTTTGGTGTTACTGAAGCTGACTAATTGCTGCAGAAATCTTGACCTGCAGGGGCAGGGGGAGAAATACAATTAGCTTTTCACACACTTTGGCATATAAACTCCCTAGGAAGACTGTAAAGAGAAAATAAACCTGAAACCTCCCTCAGTCTGGTACCATGGGTGAATTAAAAGACAGCCCTAGTGACTCACTGGCAACCACATTTCTCACCCACGATGCCACGGGGACAAGGAAATTCAAGAGCAACTGGTTTTTCCATTCTGGGCTCCTAACACACAGCTCCAGGGTGGAACTGCAGCTTCAAAGCATCCCTCCCCCCGGCAGCTGCAGGGCAGGTACCTGTGGGGAGCAGCACAGAGATAAGGAATGGTGTGGGCAGCAGCTCAGCCTCATCAGGTAAGTGGCTCAGAGATGCTGCTCCAGAGAGAAGGGAGAGAGCTCCTGCTGTGACAGAAAGGGGATGGACAGGACTCACAGCGACCACCAGTCCAGAGCCCTGGGAGAGCATGGGGAGGGTAACATGAAAGGACTTGAAAAGGTAAACTCTGAGCTAAGGCATTTGCACACAGGTGATTATTACACAAGTGGCAGTCAGAGAAGAACAGAAGAGTTCTGACTTGGGGTTCTTCATCAGTTTGCTGCTGGGCTCTTGCCTTTCTCCAGGTGTAAGGCCAGCAGCAGCACTACAGCAGGATACCAGAGGCAGCAGCCTCCTCTGGCATGCAAAGCCCAGCACCCCATGGCCCTGACCTGCCTCCAGATCAAGAACCTCCACCAACTTACCCAGAAGAAACCCCCCAGCAGAAAGTCAGCACCTTTCAGAGCTTCCTCCAGGACTCCACCACATTTGCACTGCTCCAAAAAATGACCAAAAGGCACAACTGGATGGGGAGGAATAACCCAGCCCATGCCTTAAACCTCTAGAGGAAAACAAACAAACCAACTCCCAGCTTGCAGGAAAAATTCAAGCAACTGAAGTCTGTGTCTGCCATGGACATGTGGGGGAAAGAAAACCACAAAAAAGGCAAGTGTCTCCACACGATTTCTCCCATCCCATTCCAGGGAAACAGACTGAGGCAGATGCAAGAGAAAACACAAACACCTTCCAAGTCCCAGTAGTGCAGCCCCCTAGCTGGTCCTGCCTTTGCCAGTTGCCATGACGAAAGCAGGGGAGGATGGTTCTCATCTTCTTCCCCAGGAGGATCCATAAACCAGATGGGAGGAAAGGAAGAAAGCACGTGCAGATAACTCAGCAGGCTGGCATCTCCTTTCTTTTCTGCTCCTGCCTTGCCTGGAAACTTGAGAGAGAAAAGTCTCCCCCAGAATCCTGTGCTGATCAGAAATACAAGAACCTCATCAGAGCACCAAGCACAGATACCCTCCTATCGCAGACCAAAGAGAAAAGCTTCTTGCTCATTATTATTTCCCCATTTCCCCCAGCCCTTTCCTTAAGAACACATGAACTAATTAAGCTCTTAACAATTGGTTGTGTAGAGGGCTTTTTTAATAGCAAACCCATACCCAGATGAGCACTAGAAAAAGGCACAAACCCCTAAGGTGAGTTTGGTTTAAGTGTCACACAAGGCAAACTGAAAGTTCCCCGTGTGAGTGGTGACCGAGCCAACACCAAGGGATCCCAGCCCGTGCCTGCAGCTGCTCTCCTGACACCAGCTGGGGCTCCAGAGGGAAATCAGAGGGAAAGGGAGAGCGAGCCAGGGCCACTGTGACATTGCCCCAGGAGGAGCAGAGCCTGGTGGGAGCAACTGTCCAAGGCCACAGAGAGACCGTGGGTGGCTTGTACTACCACCCACCACCAGCCCCACTGCCTTGCTCAGTGAGGGGAGTCAGGCAGGTTTTATTCTGTGACCCCAAATTTCACATCCTTTCCATTAAGCCACTACAATCCCCAAGAATGGGGGAGCAAAGAGCCTGTACAGAGGCTCTTCTCCAGCAAGATGCATGGAAAACCCTCAGGGAATCTCTTCATACCTGCCAAGACATCTCTGTTCATAGCTGCTACTAAATGAAAGCGTTCCTCTCTGTGCTGTGTAGAGCTGTCCTGCTCCTGACCATCCAGGGGACACTGGGAGGGTGAGAAAAGGTTTCCAAAGAAAATCAGGAAGAGAACTAAGAGTGAAGGGAAGTCAACTGATTGAGCCAGCCTCTGCCATGATCCATTTTCCCAGACAACACCATAGTGCTGCACATGGGTCTGTAGAGGCTCAGAGCCACATTACAACCAGGAACCATTCTGCATCCAAGAGCAGCCACATTCCACGTGTCACATCTGGCTGCTTCTCCACTGAGGGAGACAAGGGAGTCTCCATGGGACAAAAAACAAGACAAGTAGAGTCCCTCTTCTTCACCACCACTGCTCTTCCAGGAACTGAAAAGGTTCTTGGAAACACTCACAGTCCCAGGCTGAGGAGGAAGAGCAGGGCAGATTCTGCTCATCCCAGCATCAACAGCTCTTGCCTCTGCCTGTCCCTGCCCATTCTTTACCAAAACATCTCTATTATTGGGCTTTATCTCAGTTGGAGCAGCGCAAGGGGAACGGCACCTGGATTGAAACAAATGCTGTCACCTTCTGCCCTGCCCAAAGCCTCAGGGCACTGACACAAAGACATTTTTGAGAAAAGGAGATAAACATCTTGTGGAGAGCAATAAACAGCCACTCAACACCCACTTACTTCAGACAAACCTGCCTGGATGCAGCTCCAGGTGTGAACTTGGATTTTCTGCCCACTCAAAGAGCAAAGTCCAAAACTGGCTCTGTCCCACCCAAAAAACCACAGAGAAATAAAGCAAAGAGTCCTTTGCTGTGTGGGCCTTGAAGGTACCAACCAGGCTCTTTGGCCATGGCCAATCTGCCACTGAACAGACCAGACATGAAGAAGCAGCAGCCCTGAATAAGAAATGTCAACAAAAAAGGCCGAAATTAGGCAAAACAGCAGAACTTTAACAATCAGACCATCACTGGTTTTTTTGAGCAGTGTCTCCCCATTCAAGGCAACTGAATTGTCCTTCATTGTTTGAAGGACATCTCTCTCACTTCTATTGCTGGCAGAGGAGGTTCCTGCAGAGCTCAGCCAAAAACCAGCCAGCCCCAAACCTCCCCAGCCTTCAGGGAAGGGGAGCTCAGCTGCACCATCCTCAACCTGGTGTGGACAGACTTGTCTCTTGGAGTTCAGAGCTTAGAAAAGCCATCATGAAATAAACAGCAGAAAAACACTGATTTAGCTACTGGTGTCCCATTCCAACCGGATTTGTGCCCACTCCAATATCCACATACACTCAGAAAAAGGTATTTGGGGTTGGTCTTTTTTCAGCCCCCTCAAAACAGGGAAAGAGTGGAGCCTGTTCTGCTCAGAGCTGCAGAGCCTTGGGTATGGGAAGCCCTGGCAAGGAACTGGACACTCCGTGGCCACCACTGAGGTCCCCACAGTGAGCAGGAATGCTGGAGAAAGCAGTGGGGGACCAAATCCCAGCCCACAACCACGAGTGGGAGGGTTTCCAGCACCTCCCCTCAGCGTGCACTGAACCCATCTCTTACCCATGCTGGGACAGGTTGGTGGTGACCAGCACTGTCTTCACCTCCTCCATGCCACTGCCGTCCACCACGCCGTCCGGCGTGGTCACCACCACCACCTCCTCCATGTGGACACTGACGTCCGGCGTCGCCATCGTGGCAGGAGTGGGAGAGCCCTCGGTCACCAGCTGCTTGTGGAGAAACAGAGGGGGAAACCCAGTGTCAAAAGGTCTCCCTGCTGAACTTGGTCATGGAAGGATCCTGGGAGTGGTGGGAGCAAGGAGAGAAGGGACTGCAGGGACCCCACACTCCCGAGGAGAAGAGCAAATCTCCAAGTGCTCCATCCCAGGAGGAATGATGAGGGGAAGCTCAACCCAACACATGCTCTGCAGGCTACGTGAGAATGATGGCCATGGGTGGGACTGGGGTGCAGGAGGTGAAGGGCAGAGTGTAAAAGAGGTCCAAAAAAAAAAAAACGTTCCTGGCATCCACCATAAACTCTATGCAGATACTCAGTTTGAAGGTGCGTTTCCAAATGTATTTCAAACTATCTCACGATTTCACACTGTTGGAGGAGCTTGTCACTGTCTCCTCCACAGTAAAACAGGGATTCTTCCCTCCTCCAAAGTTACACACACAAAAAAAAAGAAATTAAAAAAGCACGTCAAGCCTGGAGAAACAGTGACATCTGGAAACTATTTCAAAGTGTGCAAGTCTAATAAATCAGCAATAGATGTAAGATAGCACTCCCTCTCCAGCACTCTTGGAGTCCCTTTAGGAACTGGAAGGAACTCTAAGGTCTCTTCAGAGCCTTCTTTTCTCTTCTCCAGCTCTCTCAGCCTGTGTCCAGAAGAGAGGTGCTCCAGCCCTCAGAGCATCTCCATGACCTCCTCTGGACTTGCTCCAGCAGCTCCACATCCTTCTGATGCTGTGGGCCCCAGAGCTGGATGCAGCACTGCAGGTGGGGTCTCACCTGAGGAGAGGGGGAGAATCCCCTTCCTCACCCTGCTGCCCACAGTGCTGGGGATCAGCCCATGCCCAGGTATGGAGAAGTCAGTGCCTACAAAGCATCTCCTACAGCACCGGTGCAGTCCACACAGAGAGAGGTAAGGGAACACCTTGTCCAGGTCTGGCTGTTCCAAGCTCACATCCCCATACAATACTCCAAGCAGTAGCACAGAGCACACCAGAGATACCACTTGGCTCCACTTCCCCAGGCCACAGCTGGAGCAGAGCACTGACCCAGCATGTCCAATGTGATTTCACAACCAAGTTCGCGCCCTGCAGAAACACCTGCCTGACCCACAGGGACACCATGAGGTGCTCTTTACCTCCACAGAGTCCACAAGGTTTATTCAAGGTGGAATGGTTCCTCTGTGCCAGCCCAGCACAAAGCCACCAGCAGAAGAACTTCAGTTTTCACAACAGCACAGATGCTCAGCTGCCTTCGGCTCAACCACTCCAATTTTTGTTGTCACTCTATCCCTATCCTTGTCCTTCATTTTGGGGTAAAACCCCTCCCACAGTATTAGCATCATTCACAGCACCCCCTGAGCTGGGATCCGGTTTCAGGATGCTCCAGACATCCTGCCCAGCATCACGGGATTGAACTTCACGTGTGTTGCTCAGATGCCTCTGGGCAGGAACCAGCATTGAATGGAGAAAAAGTGGGCTGAAAACATAAGTAATCTAAAAAGAGGCTAAAAACACACCAGCAGTGGGGCAGTGGAGGGGGACGAGGGGCACCCCAGCTCTACCAGGACTCAGGGTGTCCATGCATGTCCCTCCTGGTGCACTTTGCAGGGTGCTGAGAGCGTGTCAAGGGCTGTGGGAAAGATTTGGGGTGAAGTGAGGAAAAAAAATATAAAAGGGAAAAAAAAACAAAGCACGATTGGGAGAGGAGAGAGATTTTTGGGGTGCAGCATCAGGAGGACAGAGACTAGGGAGACTGCACTGGGGGCAGCCAGCAAAGCTGAGCACAGAGTGGGGGATGCAGTGTGGATGCAGAGAGGTACTTGGGGG
>WEKY01009515.1:0-80529 GCA_013390045.1 Picathartes gymnocephalus | reverse complement strand
TCCCCCTCCTTGTTCCTGCTACCCCCACGTGTCCCCTGTGTGTGTCCCCTCTTCCCTGCGTACCCGCCCCATGTCTCCTGGCTGCCCCCGCACCGTGTACCCTGCGTGTCTCTTTGTCATCCTGCATGCCTCGCCGTGTCCCCTCTACGTCTCCCCCGGGCTGTGAGCCTCATGCGTGTCTCCCGACTGTGCCTCCTGTGTGCCACCCACGTCCCCTGCGTGTCCCCATCTGGAGTCCTGCACGACACCTTGTCTCCTGCATGTCCCTTTCCCGTGTCCTGCATGTCCCCCCTGCCCCATGCACGCCGCCGTGTCCCTTGCATGTCCTTTTTTCAGGTTCTGCATGCCTTCCATGTCCTCTCTGTGTGCCCCCTCTGTCCCCCTCCTCAGTCCTCTGTGCCCCTCATGTCCCTTGTGTATCCTTCTAACGGGCTCTGCATCCCCCCTTTGCCCCTGTATGTTTCCGCTGGGCTGGGTGCCCCCTGTGTGTGTCCACCTCCATGTCTCTTGTGTGTATCACCCAAGCCCTGTGTCCCTCTCTGGCTCTCCAGGATTTTGTAAAAGCCCTCAGCTGCTTGTGGCTGAACACTTCCTTGAACACCTCCAGGGATGGGGCAGCTTCTCTGGACGGCCTGTGCCAGGGCCTCACCACCCTCACAGGGAAGAATTTCTTCCAAATATCCCATCTGACCCTGCCCTCTGTCAGTGGGAAGCCATTGCCCCTTGTCCTGTCTCTCCATGCCCTTGTCCAAAGTCTCTCTACAGCTCTCTTGGAGCTCCTTTCGGCACTGGAAGGGGCTCTAAGGTCTCCCCGGGGGCATTTCCAGCATCTAGAAAGTGTCCTTGTCCAGTTTGATTTAGGGTCTGTTTTGCTGTTTGAACCATTCCCAAAATGCTGCTGGTCCTTATCAGCACTAAGTCTTGAGCTGTGACTGCTCTCCATGTTTCCCCAGCCACCACGAGCTGTCACAGGTTTTGACGTAATTTCTGCCGTTTCTGTGCCTGTGAGGCCCAGGGTTTGGGAGGCGCTCAAGAATTTCTCAGGGAGGACTTTTTGCATGATCTTACCACATTGCACTTCTGTGAGTAGGTGGTTAACATGTTCTGGAAAGGGATGAGCAAGGCCAGAGGCCCCAAAAGTCGTGAATCCCTTTTGGAAATACTCACTGTGTTTCCATTCTGTCAGCTTTTCACAGCTACTGGGTGGGTGGCTTTTCCTGACAGGTGTTCAGGTGGCGTTTGGTCTGTTTAGTATTTTTTACACAAATTTCTGATAATCCCGTCTGATACATTTGTGGTGGTTTATTTAATGCTTTGGGTTTTTTTTCCCAGCCTCTTTCCTTTTTTTTTTTTTTCTGTCCCCATGCAAACCAACCCTGCCTTATAAACAGGTTCCACCTCTATTTCCCTTATGTTCCCCCTCACTTACCAGTCTACCCAAGCTAATACCATTGAAGTGATATTCCACAAGGAATTGTATTTTTTTTTCTTCTGCAGGATAACCAGTGGTAACCAGCAAGGTTAAATCACCCACTGGAAACGGTGACTCCCTTTTCCATTAAATCCTGTCTGTCTCTCTACCAGCAGTGCCACTTCTGGTGTCTCCCCTGGCAGCTGCATCCTCAGGATCCCGGTGGGGTTGGACAGGACAGATAAAAGGTCCCTTTTCCCACTAAAACCATCTCCCTACAGTGCCCAAGAACAGCAGCCTTACCAAGGTGGTAAGAAGGCAGCAAACCCCCAGTAATGCTGCCCTACTCCAGTTTTCCCAGCAGTCAGTGGCCTCTTGCAAAGCAAACCTGGTTTTTGCTGTCAGATCCCAGGACACAGGAAGGTCCCTGGGCTCCTCCTAGCACAGGGAGTGAGATGATTTCACCTCCTGACACCTTATCTGCTCCCTGCTCTGCCCCTTTATCTGTGGAAAGACTCACTCCAGCCAGTGAGGCTGCTGAGACAGGGTGAACTGTTATTTTTCAAACCAAATCACTCTGCAGAATTTCTGGGTTTTGCCTGCCCAGGTGAGCCTTTGCATTTACCTTGGCAAAGTCTCTGCTCTCTCCCCTTCCCTTCCTCAGGCACAGCTCAAGCACTTTGTAGGGATCCCTTCAAGAGTTATGTAGATATTTTGCTTTCTTGACCTGATTTTGATTTTTGCAGAAGGGACTCTTGACATGGGCATGGAGTGACAGGACAAGGGTCACTGCCAGAGGGCAGGGTTAGATTGGATATTGGGAATAAATTCTTCTCTGTGGGAGTGGTGAGGCCCTGGCACAGGTTGCCCAGAAAAGCTGTGGCTGCTCCACCCTGGAAGTATCCAAGGCCAGGTTGGACAGGGCTTGGAGCAACTTGGGATAGTGGAAGGTGTCCCTGCCCATGGCAGGGGGTTGGAACCAAACGATTCCTTGATTCTGTGGTTTTGTGAGTGCTAGACTCTGGTTCAAGCCTTCAGTATTGTGTCTTAAGCACCCCACCCTGTGGGACTGCACAGTGGGCAGGGCTGGAAGGTGGTGGGAGCCTCTCCACAATTCCCTCTGCTCCTCCTGCCCCATCCTGCCCCAACAGATCCCATGTCTCTGTGGTTTTCTCCTTCAGATCACAAAAGGATGAAGAATGCGTCTTGAATTAACTCGTTAGAAGGTGACCATGCTTGGTCTGATCAATATCTCTCAAACTGTGTGGCACCAAGGACTGTGACTGTTTTCCTAAGAATAATGCAGAGGTTTACTTTACTATATCCATGTTTTAGAAGAGCCAGGGTTAGGGGACTGTATCAAATCTCAGAGGAAAAGTGAGCAATGCTGCATTTGCAGTCAGGTCGTTATCTCCAGAATCAGGAAGGTCGTGCTGCAAAAATAGAATTCCTGTTTGTGCGAGCAGCAGCGTTCTGAGGACACGTGGGAAAAGCATCAGGCATGGGCTGCTCTGCCACTGCCACACCATGATGGCCCCAGCACTCTCCTGGCACTGTCCTCCCTGCCCTTACAGAGCACTGCCCTGGGAATTAAAATTTACCCCCCTGCCTTCCCCTCGGTTTGTCTCCTTGTGCACCAAGTGCTGCTGAGCTCTGTGGAAAGTCTCCCATACAGGTTGTTTTGATGGGATCACAAGATGTGGGACAGCCCATGAGGATGCTGCTATTTCAATATCCCCTCAAGGACAGGGAGGACAATGGCCAGTGACACTGGGCACTGCTTGTGGTGGTAAAAGCCCCTCCCCAAAAGGTAAGTGGGAAATCCTTTCCCCAGCAGTGGGGAAAGCAGCCAGGCACCCTCCCCCACGTGTCCCTGTGGATTACAAACTTCCCTGTTTTCAGTTGCAGATTTTGAACATTTTTGTGTACCTGGCCCCAGGGATGGGACTTGGAGCATTGGCCATGTGGGGTCTCATAGGTTGGGGTCCCTTCTCCCTGGGAATTACAGCCCTGCTCCCTCCCACTCTGTCCAGCCTAGGTGGATCATTTCTCAGGAAAAGCTCATAAAGGAAGCACGGGAGTTTTTATTAAAGAAGCTCATGTTGTTTCTAGAACTACATTTGTTGTATTTGTAACTTTTTTATATGTTCTTTGATCTTCCTGTGTAAGGACTTTGCACACCCTCACTCCCAGCTGCGGGGGGTGGCAGCAGGACCCTCATTCACGCATTTATTACTTTGTCCCTCTGAGAATGGTGATAAACTGTCAATTTCTGCCTCTTTTATGCTGTGTAAAAAAGCACTCCCTGAGCATTCAGAGGCTTAGGGTCTAGTTTGTTAAATCTTTAGATCAATTTTCTGTTTAATGCTGTTTATTAGTATTCTCACAATACAAAGAGAAGCCTTGGAACTAAACCAACCCATTTCTGGAGAGAGACGGACACATACAGTTTCATACCAACTTTATTTCTTTTTTTTTCCTTTATTTTTTTTCCATAATCACTTCTTTTGCACAACAACAACCTCAAGTTGACAATGAAATGCACGTGGCAGACCAAAGGGAACAAGGCTCTGTTAGGGATGGAAAGTCTTTCCATGACACTGTGCCATCTCCCCACCCAGCACGAGGGACGGTGACCCCGGCTGTGGCAGGAGGAGCACATCCTGCCTGGAGGGTGCTGAGCCCTGGGGTGACAGCTCAGCCCTGTGCCCACACAGTCACCTTCCAACCCTTTCCTGCAGCCACGGGCCAGGGTGTTCCTCCCGGGGTGCACAGCTGCGTATCCCGACTCCGTACTTTGGTACTTTCCATTTCAGAGCACTTTAGAGACATGGAGGCATCGGCTCTCCCTCAGTCCCCGTGGGGAGGGAGCATCTGTGTGCCCTTGTCAAAGGGTGTGGGACACTGAGGCACAGGGGACGCTGGGGCAGGGATGCCCGGCTGTCCCCTGTGTCCCTGCACCCAGGGGACCACGGAGCACCCACATATAGGCATGGGCCAGTGCCCCTCTGCTGCTTTACTTAAAGACAACTGACTACAAAGGTGGAGTTTATTGGTCTTACTATGTCATCTCATCCCTAGCATGGAGAGTAAGAAATCTCTAGCACCGTAAACAGCCATTCCCTGACTCATTTCAAGTGGTATCAGAGTGTATGTGCATATATCATTTCCACAGATGCGTTTCTGTGCGCGTGTGCACAGCCGGGTGCACAGCCACTGCGAGGAGGGCAGGAATGCCATGGGAGGGACAGAACGAACCCCATGAGACAGGATTGCAGAGCCAGGGCCAGAGAGTCACGCTGGGCTAAGCTAAAGCAAGCAAGCTGAAGTTTACATTTGAAAGGGAGCAGCAATACCGACCTACCCCCGAGGTAGGATGCATGCAATCGTCAACTCCCACCGGCCCTGGAAGGTCAACTCAAAGGGAACCCCACAAGTGGGTTAGAGCAAGATTTTTTAATGACTCCAAAATAATAAGACAAGGAATAGGCTCAGTCCAGAAACAGTCAGAGGGGCCAACATCCTTGGAAGCATCTATTTACAGGCAGAGCTGAGTTCTGCTGTACGGGATAACAGAGGCACAGAGCTGTAATTTGGGCTGCAAGGCTGGTTGTCCCAGCTTCCTACAGCTTCACCCATTGCCCAGATGTTGGTGCCAGCTGGGAGCTCATCTAGCTTCAGCTCCTCAGTCTTGCCTGAATCAGAGGCTCTTCTCTAGGAGGGCTCTTGGAAGGCCTATGCATGCACAAATGATGTCACCCTCCTGACTTTCCTCCGTCACACCAGTGCCACACTGAAGGTCCAGACAGGGATGCCATGGGTGCCCTGAGGGTGCTCCTCCAACAAGGCACATTCCCATGTCCATAAGCTGCTGCAAAAATGGGGCTGAAAACTGTCGGTTCAGAACTCGATTCATAAACACCTTCAGGTATCAGTGGAGACCTCAAACCCCACCATAAGGAAGGTGACCCCGAGAACTGGGGGAGTTGCATGCCATGAGGTACATGGGAATGCTCCAGGAATGACATAGGCTGGGGCAGTAAGGATGCTAATGAGGATACTAAATAAGTCTCATTTGAGGCATGAAGTATGCAGCTGCACATAGCCAATAGCATGAAGAGATAAGGAAAGGCATGGAATAGCCATGATCCCGGCCCATGCCACGTGCTGCAGGTTGGGCACAGTGCTGCATGAGCTCCTGGCCACGATGGGTTTGGAGCAGTGGGTGGACACCCCTCATGCAGCCAACACCGCGCAGCCAAAGCAGTCACACATTTCCCTGATAGTGCCCAGTGGCATTGACAAGCTCCTGAACGTCCCTTCTCCATCCATCTGCACCGGGCAAACATGGCTCTGGGACACGTAAAGCCTCTGGCCCCACAGGTGAGGCTGTTTCCTTGGCACAACGTGTCTCGGCAGCAGCTCCCTGACATTACCAATGCACAACTCTCCCTGCACGTCCCTGCTCCTCTGCTGCAGGAGCTTATCCTGCAGTAACACATTTTCCAGCCATATCCACTGTCCCTCACTGCGCCAACCTGACAGAGGGGAGAAAAATTAGTTTCCCTGTGCTCACACCTGCGCGAGCACCATCTGCCAGGCAATTCTGCACTTGCCATGGGAATTTTTTGCCAGGAAAAGCTATTGCAAGAATAAGTCCCCACTTGAGACCCATCTGGGCTCCAGGGAGGAGGAGGAGAGGGGTGTGGGGCAGCTCAGGGGACTGAGAGGGAAGATCCAGGCAGGAATTGAGCCTGGAGACTCAGGAGCTGTTTGGGAGGACGGCTCTGACCTGCACAACCTGTTACTGACCAGCTCTCTTCCAGCACATGCTAAACCTGACAGAACCTCCAGCTTCTGTGGGGTTGCAGGGAACCATCTGGAACCTCCACACGGGGAGATTTGGATCAACACTAAATTATATGTACTAGAATTGAAGCATCACCTCTATTCTTCCTCTAAGCCCTTCCTTCTCCCATTATGAGGAGCAGCCGTTCCCACTCTCACTGCCCTGCCTGCAGGACTCGGCTGCCTCCAGCTCCCAATTTCATCATTTTCCAGCTGCTGTCTGCTTCAGCATCCCACTGGCACCCTGCCTTCACCTGGCCCAGCCTCCAACTCCTTCTGAGCCCCCAGGAGAGAGTGAAAATGGCCATTTCTCTTGTTTTCAACTCTTGCTCGTGAGTACAACATTTCTGATAATAATAATAATCATAATAATCATAGTACTAAAAACAGTATTTACAACAAGCTCCAGGTCAGAATTACACACCAAGCAAACACTCAGCACCACAGAGAGTAGGACAGGGTTAATATCTCGCAGATACCTTCTCAGATCCCACCAACGCGGGACACAGACATTTGACAGTTTCAACCATTTCTTACACACAAACATTTCATTTAAATTACTTTTTAAATTTTTTTTTAAACTTTTTAAAATTTCTCGTCACTATATGGATGAGGTGATGCTGGCGGTGATGCCGCGCTCTACACAGATGCTTATCTAAGACAGCTGCTACTATAAACTGATCATTAGCTACTGTTAAGAAATTCAACCCTCAGTTTCCTTCTTTGCCCTAAATCTAATTTACTTTTGTCGCTGACAGCACAGGAGCTTTCTAACAGCCCTGCTCTCCCCCCAGCCCAGGAGGAGGGGTTTGGGAGTAAGGTAGCCCTTCCTTTCAGAAGCAGAGTCCCCTGACATCAAGCTTGAGGGATCCCTCCCATATCCAGCTGTGAATTCTGTGGAGATCAGAAAAGAGCCCCAGGATTTGGTCTCCAGCAATCTACCCTGTGATGGCCCCAAAGAGCCACATCCATCTCTGGAAAGAGAGAAGGATTATTCTGTTCACTAAAAGGCTATTTTACAACCATGCACTGTCTCTGTTGGGTTTGCTTTCCTAACAGAGTGGAATCCTGTGTTGTGGGAGCACTGGGGAGCCCACAGAGGACTGAGGGTCCTCTCCCAGGGCTCCCACGGAGGTGGGAATGCAATCACCACCCACAGCTCTCCCAGGCAGAGCAGCCAAGACCCCTCAGTCCCCTCTCAGCTGGGGAGAGGGCGGCTCAGTGGCCAACCAGGGCATCAAGCAGTGCCCACTGTGATATGGCACCAGGTATCAAGCTTTGGGTGGAGCCCCTCAGCTGCTTCCACACGGGCTCTCAAAAATCACCCAAAGATGAGGACTGTGGTCACTGCCTGCCTGGGCTGGCTCTGGAGGCAGCCAAGAGATGGGGGTCTGCACACTGTGACTCCCGAGCCTTCCATCCCTCTCCTTCCTCTCTCCTACCACGGGCAAACAGGGGGCTGCTCCCTATTTTACTTCACACACAGAAATTATCACTTACTTCCCATTTGTCTAAAACTGATATTTAGCTCAGAGCAAACACCAAGAGGAGGAAAAGCCCCAGATAAGAAATCCGTATCTCTGTGACACTGCTGGTTGAATTTATTAATATCTTTGTTTGGTTTTTTTCTTTACATCAGCTTAAGAAATATTTTTTATTTTTAAAAAAGGACAAAACCCTCCAAAGAAGCTGTTTGATTGACTGGTCGACTGATTGATTCTCTATTTGATGTGAACTAGTTGCTATTCTGCTTAGAGGTCCCTATGATCTGTGAATCCCCACAAGCACTGACGATTAGGGATGCAGAGAGAAGCGTGTAGCTGGGGGACAAACACCGGGGAGGGGGGATGGAGAACCGAATGTTGCATCTAGACAAACAAAATAAAATGTGTTGGTTGGTCGATTGGTTGGTTTGTTAACAGGAATCAGGTGCTAGATGTGTAGAAAAGCCCTTTATCCAGAGATCTCCTCCCGCTGTTCCTTGTTCCTGCGGACTTCGGCTGCGTGCAGTTCCTGCAAAGATGGGAGAGATGACACCGGGCTAACACGCCCTGCTCTTGTGATCAACATTTTCTTCCTGTACACAGGATTTGCATCTGGCATAAAAAAAGGGACCATTTTTCCATATAAAACACCCCAAGGGCAGGGGGTTACACCTGCAAGGAGTGAAGGATCATCTGTGGGAGCTTGGAGGTGAGGGAACCTCCAGCGAACGCATGTCTGGCTGCCCTCTCCTGCAAAACCCTTCAGCCACGCAGCCCATGGTGGGCCTGACACTGTGGCTTTGGACTCACACTTATCAAGATTATCCAGGCTATGTTCTCCACTGACCTTGAAGGACACAACCCCCCTCCTCATACTGCTCTGGGGCAGAGCTGCTCCTCAGCAACTGCCACCAAGAAAACTTCCTGTCCCGTGCACCCATCACACTGGGACCAGACCCCATTTTTCCATGAGGATCAGCACCCCTAGCCCCCAGCCCTGTCCCGGGAGTCACACTCGCCTTCTCGCGGAGCCGCTCCCTCAAGGCAGCGAGATGTGCCTCACGGATCTCCCTGCTCAGCTCCATCTTGTAGTTGAGCTTCTCCTCGGCCAGGCGGCTGAAGTTGTTGTTCTCCTCCAGCGCCTTGTGCAGCACCTCCCGCTCGTGTTCCCGCTTCTCCGCCAGCTGCTTCAGCACCTGCGCCTCCTGGGTCTGCCGAGGGACGGGGGTGAGCCCACCGGGGAGGCTCCTCCAGCCTTCATGTCCCCAGAGAGAACTCCCTCCTCTGCTCAAACCTTTCTGCCACCCCGCATAACACAATCATCTTGCTTGGAAGATACTTTTAACACCTTTTCCCAGCTTAGAATCATTTAGGTTGGAAAAGCCCTCTGAGATCATTGAGTGCAACTGTTCCTCCACCACTAACCCATGTCCCCAAGTACCACATCTCCACAATGATGATGATGATGGAGTTGAATTCCCTGCCTAAATCAGGCTGCAGAACCTCACTCTGTGATTCCTATGTCTCATCTGACAATTTACAGAGGAATAACAAGTGTCAGAACACTTCTCAGCTGTTTTAGATTACTCCTGCTGAGTTTTAGGGTTTGGTGCAATTAGTACCAGAAAGGTCACTGCTTGTACAGGACATGTCCTTACCTTCCTCCTCTCTTCTGCAGCCTCCAGCCTCCTCTGCAGCTCCTCCAGGGACAGATCCTTCTTCTTGGGAGGGGAGGAAAGGATTGGGCTCTCAGGAGATAAATCTGAAGGGGACTTCAGGATCACTTCGAAGCTCTGGCCTGATGCCCTCTTATCCAGCTGTTTCACCTCCATATCTTTGTGGGGGAAAAAAACAGTGACTCTGTGAACCTGTGCCACTCAGGAGGGTGTTCACCTGAGGTCATCAAGCTCCTCACACAGGAGTTAGGATTTTCCCATGTCCTGACCTTGGTTATTTTGTTTTATCTCCAGAATTTCTTGATTAGTGATCACCTTCCTCCCCTCCATGCAAATGCAATTAATTTAAAGTCATGGCATAATTACAGAAAGGTCACATTGCTGTTAATATCTTGTATGTCACCCCAGCATGAAGCAGAGAGACTCTGACTCTGGCAAGCTCCCACATTGCCTATGGGAGGATAATCCAAACTCTGCTGGAGCTCCCGTGGGAGCAGGTTACCTACCTCCATACTGGTAGATGGTGTTGGGATGGGGCTGGGTGTGGAAACAGGAGCAGATGAGGGAGAGCAGAGACAGCTCCTTCATTTTCTCCTTGTAGGCTGAAAAATATGAAATAGCAGTGAGAGAGATTCTAATGGCAACAGCATCTCTTTTTCATAGAGAAATTAAGCAAGTATCCCATTTGCAGCTCTCAGACTCTATGGAGGCTTTTCCACACTGCCAGAAAATCCCATTTGCAGATACCAGACTCAATGGAGACATTTCCATGCTCCCATAGCTTGCCAAAAGGTCCCCAAGGAATGTCTGATCTAGAGCAGCCTAAATTAGCTGCCAGTGTGGCAAATGTCATGGGAACACACACACAAGGGATTTAACACATCTAGAGGCATAAGTTTCTGTGCAGGGTTTTCCTTCCAAAGGAGCTGGGACGCTGCAGGCCATTTACTTAAACATGTTGGGACAGCTGCCCCACCCTTTCTCCACTGAAAGTGGAATTTCCAGTCACTGAGATAAATGATGCCCACTGACACCTGGAAACATTGCTCAAGCCCTGGCGAGCTGGGAATGTTTCACAATTCAGCATTTCTGAGGTGAGGGTGAAGAGGCAAGAGGAGATCAGCAACATGGAGAACAAAGAGGCATTTGAGTGATGAAAGTGTTCAGGGGCTCTGCTACCAGGGGAAGAGCTGGACCCCAACTTCCCAAGGTCCCTCCTGCCCTGCAGCAGCAGACTGGGGGGATGTGAGGGGATTCTGCCACCCCCTTGGCCCACACAGGCAGAGGTTGGTACAGTCTGCGAGAACCATAAATGTCCTTCTGCAAAGGACAGGAAACACACAATCCTTTCGGGCTCTGCTGCTGGGGGCCCTCCAGTTTGCCCGTTGCCCCTGTGACTGGAGGATGCACCACAGCATCCTCGGTGATCACAAGCACTGCCCCAACACAGATTGCAGCAATCTACTTCTGGGGCAATCTTCAGCTGTATTTTTGGAGTTCAGCACATTTAAGACAATGAACTGTTTGCACAGTCTTGACAAAGAACATCAGAATAGAAGGAGTTGAAGTCAGTGAGGAGCTCTGTCAGGCTGTCATGTTCTTTATCACATCAGTGAAACCCTCACAGCATCACTGCTATGTGGCAGGTCAGCAGCTGGGGCTCAGCAGTGGGTGCTGCTG
The DNA here is from genome assembly GCA_013390045.1 of Picathartes gymnocephalus. Classification (NCBI taxonomy): domain Eukaryota; kingdom Metazoa; phylum Chordata; class Aves; order Passeriformes; family Picathartidae; genus Picathartes; species Picathartes gymnocephalus. The sequence continues at coordinate 69,430 of WEKY01009515.1, read as the reverse complement.
CCTCGTGCGTTCTGTGAGGCTCTGTCCTGGGCTGGCTCCTTGGGGGACACCCAGGCTCGTGGGGACAGTGTCTTCATGGCTGCATGTCCTGACAAACCTGCCCTGATTGTCCTTGTGCTGCCCTTCTCCTGCCTCTGCCACAGGCACAGCATTCTGCTGCCCTGCCTTGGCTCTGCCGCTGGATTTCCCACATATCCCGGTGCTTCTGGCCTTGGTTTATCCCCTCTATACTGAGCTCACTTCATGCTCCAGCCAGAGGCAACTCTGCAACTCAGCTGCCAATGTCATGTTCAGAGCAAGACCCTGCCCTGGGCCAGGACAGGGAAATCCCCAGAACTCTGTGATCTGAAGAGGTATTAGACACTGAACAATTCTGAAAAAAGTACCATTGTGTGTAGCACATGCCCTTAGGAGCATCTTTCAGGTATTCTCCTCTGCCTTCCCATAAATAATTGAGTGGGAAGGCCAACGCCTTCTTCATGCTTGCACTTATTTTTCCTCCCAGGTACAGAACTTCACCCTAATTAACACCCCTCTTTTGCTAAACCACCATCCCTGAAGCTCAGATCTTGACTGAACACTTTTTAAGCTTGCTCTCCATTCTGATTTGAACCTCCTGCCCAGTCCTGCTGTTAAATGTAAACCAAATAGGAATAGTTTACACCAGCAGTGGCAGCCAGACATCTTCGATTTTGTTCTTAATGAAAACAACCTCTGGAGAGCCTCTGAGAGGCCCAAAGTCGTGGCATGGAGCAGTAAGCTAATGCATCTCCTAATGTGCTGCCAAGAGCCCTTTGGAGGATCCTTGGGAATAGATGAGAGACATTATCATTTATTATCATTTAGACATTATCGTTTAATACAAACAAACCAGTCAACAAGGTCTTTGCTCCACCATTATGTCTGGTCCTGGGTGGAACCAAGGCATGAGGCAGATGTGCCACACCCCTGACCCCCTCATTTAATTCAATTTGATTGTCTGACAGCACTTGTTACAGAGCACAGTGCTTTGTATTTCACGACTTGAGCTTCAGTACTAGCACTGCGTGCAGATGATTCCATGCTGCATTCCCTGCCTTTCAGGGAGTTTGCCGTGGTGATTTCACAGCTGCCTCCATTCTCTCCATCGGGATGTCCCCTGTCCTGCTTTCCCTCCGGCAGAGCAAACTGACCGTCCCTCTCTGTCAATTAAAATGAAGAGAAGCAAGAGGACAAAAGGCCCTGGGCTGCGGCAGGGCTGTGGTGAGCGCTGGGAGTGCTCTGCGTCCTTCCCCCGCCCCGGAGTCTGCAGCTGCACCCCGGCGCCAGCCGTCAGATGCAATTAGCGGCACCCGGGGCCGGGGAGCGGGGCTGGAGCTGCCGCGGCCCCGGGGACCGGCGGGGTTCGGTCCCGAAGGGTCCCGAGCAGCCCCCACTGCCGGGCAGTCCCCGCTGCCGGGGGGGAGCGGGGGAAGCAGCGCGAAGGGGGCAGCGGACCGAGCCCCCCGCGACCCCGGAGCTGGCGGGGCTGCGCTCGCCAACCGGAGCTGTCCCTTCAGGACCGTCACCTCCGCCGGACCCCGGCCGGAGCTGTCCCTTCAGCACCCCCGCGGGGCCGGGCAGCGAGAGGGGGAAAGACTGAGTCCTGCAGAAATTATAGGGTCATCGGAGTACAGAATCGTCACAGATTTGTTCTCATTGGAGAAGCTCTACAAGATCATCAGGTCCGAGTGTTCCCCCAGCACAGCAAAGTCCACCACTAAACTATGTCCCCAGGTGTCCCCATGGTTGTTAAATCCATGCAGGAATGGTGACTCCACCTGTTCCCTGGGCAGCCTGTGCCAGGGCTGGACAGCAGTTTCAGTGAAACCATTTCCTCTGATGTCCAATCTAAACTTCACCTGGTGCAACTTGTGACATGTCCTTTTGTCCTGTCACTTGTTAATTGGGAGAGGAGCCCCACCTGGTTCCACCCTCCTGTCAGGGATTTGTACAGAATGAGAAGGGCCCCCCTGAGCCTCCCTTTCTCCAGGCTGAGCCCCACCCCCGCTCCCTCAGATGCCCTTGGTGCTCCAGATCTTCCCCCAGCTCCGTTCCTTTCTCTGAACACACTCCAGCCCCTCAATGTCCTTCATGTCCCGAGGAGTCCCTGATCCGTGCCCTGAGAACTAAATGGATCCCTGAAATCCCCACACCTGTGCTCCAGAGCCAGCAGCTACACCTGTGGGACACAGAAGCATCACAGGGATGGCCTTGTGCTCATGACACATTCTGTGACAAATAATTGTTTCATCAGGCTAAGACAAGAAAAGGCATCCTGCGAGGAGAGGTAGATCCTCTGATTCAGTAACTAAAAGAAAAAGCCATAACCTCTGGGTCACTCTTTGGGAACCTGTGACAGTGAAGATCAAACCCGAGATCTCCTGAAGCAAGACTTTGTCTCAATCACAGCTGCTTAAAACTCAGGGGTAAAAGATTGCCAACCTCAGTGCTAAAATTTGTTTCAGAAGTATCTGCACTCCCATTTGCAATAGATTTAAGGTTTTGAGGATATTTATGGCAGTGGACAAAACCCTTGAACCAGGAAAAGACATGTGGCTGGCCAGAATATGACATGACCAAGGAGTTCCTGCCAGAAAGGCTGGATCTAGTGCACAAATTTGCATATTTTGAGAACAATTAGACAGGGAATTGTGAATTTTTGCCTGAGCATCTATTAGCATTTTTACTTCTGTTAACTTAGTAAAAATAAATTCAGCTTGCACTGAGCAAATATTTCATTTCTGTATAAATTAATCTGACTCGGGTCCTCAGGGACTTGATACCAAAGCATTGCTTCAGTCTCAGGGCTGCAGCAAGAACTCTGCCTTGCTGGTGAGCAGAGGACTAGGACAGGCTGCTCGCTCGGGTATGAATTACTGACATTTTACTTCTCTTTTTAGACAAACACTGCAATAGAAGGATCAGCAGCAAATTCATTCAATTCTGGTATGGTCTTCATCACTGCGTCATAACACTTCACTGCTGCCATATCAGCACTGGGGTGAAACATGGCAAACAACTGAGTTGTGTGAACCAAGAAGTGAAAAAACTGTAAAAGATAAAAAAAATATATCGGAGTCCCATCCTGTAAAGTGAAGTAAACTCGCATTTTGTTGGCTTTAGAGGACCCTGAGTAGTGATTAAGCTACAATCCATAAGGGTCAGTTCCTCAACCTTTCTGAACATTTATGTCCTGAAGTCAGCCCAGGCTGATTCTGGTTTGGTTGTATTCCACCCCACACCCCATGAGCCAATCAATCTTTATTAAAATGTTTCATCTAACTTCTCTCTGTGTATTATTATTATATTACAGTAGAATGCATTGCCTGGGAAAAATCCCTTTCTCCCTGTTGCAAAGAAAGGAAGGGAGATGCTCTGAGCCTTCCCCAAGGCATCAGGAGGTTCAGGGCGCTCCCAGCTTTCTCCAGCGACTCCCTCTAGTGCTGTAGGGAACATCCTGCATTTCCACATCTCCAGTGCTTGGCACGAGTGCTGTGCTCACCATCGATCCATGTAAAGTGTTTATGTCCAAGTCAACCCCCGGAGACATTATCCAGCTGCTCCCCGAGTGCTGGTGGTGCCAGAGATGGAGGAACAGCTGGGAATGACGTGGTGCAATCATTCAAAATGAATCCCATTCTGCAATGGGATTCATTTTTCTCCTCATGATGTGCCTGGATGGTGGGGCTTGAAACCTATTATTCATTAAAAAGTTTTGTTCTCTAGCTAAACTGCAGGTAGGATTTGGGGTGTTATTTAGTGGCATCAAGAAAAACAGAGTGAGGCCATCTCGACACAACACTGACACAGCATCAGCCACAGTGAACCAGAGGCAGAGCAAGGCTAATTTATGTGAAATTTAAATGGATGAGACTGGATGTGCTCTGTCTGATAGCAAGGTCAGAGGAAGGTTATTACAAGAAAATAATTTGGTTTGTGAAGATAACTTTGGAGAAGTAAGAATTGCTTCCATAATGAATATTATCTAATGAAAAAATAAGAACAGGCCAATTATAAATTTAGCCAAAGCCTTAACAGAAGGTACAGAAGACAGAGAGACAGAGAACTGAGACCTCCAGCAGAGACTGCAGTGACACACACACAACAAAAGCAACCACAGTCCTCAATAAGCCTTGAGAGTACAGCAGGCTCTGGATATTCTCCCCTGCTATGAATCCTATCATAAAAACATTGGCCAGACCTTCACCTCAGTCTAATAGACTTCTGCCTTCTTGCTCCCCAACGTCCACAAAGAGGTCAATAGCAGATCTTACACAACCAGAAAAACACTAGCAGGTTTTCTGTTTGGTTGTTTTTCTGTTTTGATTATTTGGTTGGTTTATTGGTTTTTTTGGGAGGGTTTGGGGTTTTTTTGTCAGCTCAGTGTTTGTACCCCACACTGATGATATAGGGACACCATGAGACCTCAGGCCCAGCAGTTACCACGGGCTCATGTGGAATCATCCATGAGAACAGGCAGATGTGAGGTTTACTCTGCCTTCTGTCAGACATCTGCTAAACTATTGCCCAGGAATGGTTTCCAATCACCCAGCTCCTTCCCCCCAGGTTTTACTGGCAGCTCATGAATGTCACAACAACCCGTGCTGTGCACAGCCAATGGATCAGCCAATCACTCAAGCTGTAGCACTGGAACATGTGGGCTGCTCCCAGGAAAATAACCAGGGAAATCTCCTCTTGTATGGGCTCAGCAAAAGGGAAGGGCCCAAGTTATGCAGCAGAGCCCTGGCTGGGGAGTTACTGTTGGGAAGGAGAGAAGCGTGGCCTGGGTTGCTTCATAGAGCAGAGGAAGGAACCAAATGGAAGCAGCTGGCCCAGAGTGTTTGTGGATTTGAGGCAAACACGGGTTTGGATGGTCGGGTTTGGGTGAGACAAAGAGCTACTGAAGAGCTGGGGAGCCCACGAAGGAGCAGTTCATGAGACAGTCAAAGACAGAGCCCAGTGCCATGACGTGTCAGGTACAGAGGTGCTGTGTGACCACAGACACTCCTTTGGTCTCCTTGGGTCTTGGTTTCCTTTCCATTAACTGAGGATTATTGTGCTAGCCCATTATACAGTGATATGATTTGTATAAACAAGTTCAGAAGGGATAAGATTCTCTAGCAGGGCAATAATCATGTAGAGGTACCTTGAAAGCATAAAAGGATTGTTTGGAAATATGCTGAGCAGCTCTTCACCATTTGGGAGGCGCCAAAGTGCCACAGCACATGCACATGGTCTTTGGTTGCTCTCTGGCTCTTTTGTATTTCTGAATCACAGCCCATTGGTTTAACTCCCCTCTGGAGGGGAGACTTTAATTTTTAAAACATAACTCACACCTGGAGGAGTAAAACCCATGTCAGTAGGACAACTGGGAGGGATTAGCCAGGCATGTTGTTTCCAGTTAATTTAGGGGTATAGAAGTGGGCTTCAGGTCCCTCCAAGGATTGCCATGAAGAATCATCAGCCCTGTTCACGCCCCTGCTGCCCACACTGTTGTCACAATGGGCTTATCTGCAGCCTTCTGGTTGCCATATTAGACCCTTAAATCTCAGCTTTTACTCAGCAGAAGGAAAATGTGTTCATGTGAAAAAATAATGCCTTCACCAGATCTGAACCAACAATGACAGATTCCAAGAAAGGGCTCCTTTCAGATATCTGAAGCATCTTCCCAGAGTCTACATGGTGCCATTAAACAAGATTTTATTTATATTTTAGAAAGAACAAGTATTTTTCAATTATTTAGATCCCTTATTTGGATACACTGGAGAAAAAAAAAATATACATCTATATAAATGCCCACAATAATACAATAGGCTCTTTTGGCACGTAAAACTGAATTCCCAGTAAAAGAATCATAATTTTTTAAGGTCACACAGACTTTTTCAACAGCCAAAGGAAAAGACAATAGTGATTTCTTGAGAACACAGAGAGATGGAGAGCTTGGTAGAAGGGAGTCTGACTCTCCAGCATGGGCAGTAGAAATGCCAGAACAGGGCAACACCGTATGGTGTCCCTCAATACCACCCAGAAAAGGGATTTAGGGGATAACCCAGAGCTACATGAAGTCCCTCAACTCTCACATTTCAGTACAGGACGGGAAAACTTTGGGATCTGCCAAGGCCCATTTACCATGCCCAGTCATGAGGCCAGGAATGACAACCTGGTGTTTCCTCTTGGCTCCACCTTCTCAGACACGCCAACGTCAAAGAAAGCCGGTGGGGATGTCACCTTCTGCATCATTTCATAATCTCAGGTCTCTTTATTCAACCCAGATGCTACAAGCTGTGGGGGGAGTTCCGTATCCCTGCAGAGAGAGCCCAGCCAGGCCCCCGGTCCGCGGTGCACAAAAGCACAAAGCCTTGTGCAGATGCTGCGGGGAGGAGGTGCGAGGGCTCTGCCCCTGCAAGGGCTGCCCGACAGCAGGGCCGGCACCGCAGCCGAGCCGGCACTGAGCATGTGCCGCCCATCCCGCGGCTCCGCCACCGAAAACAACCCCCGGGGCCAGGAGAAAACGCCTGAGGTGACAGGGAGAAAAGAGAGGGGGCAGCACGGCTCAGGGGAGCAAGCCCTGTTTCTTTTCATCCCAAGGATTTGGTTGTTTGTTTAAACAAATCAAGCAAATCTCCCCAAGGGGGATAAGCCCCCGGGCATCAGCCGCAGCCGACTGCAGCTGCCCTCCCCTCAGCACGGATCCGCTTCTGCCGAGAATAAAGGAGGAAATAATGAAGAAAGCAAACAAGACTCAATCCTGAATTGAAGGATTCCTTATTCTTTTTCTCCTGCCTTTCCAGGCTACTCTCCATTGCTGCCGTAGGTGCTGTAGGCGATGGGGAGATGGGGAGCTGCTCCTGCAAATGCAGCTGGGCGAGGCTCAGCCCCGACCCTCCCTTGGCACACAGCGCCCTATTCTCTTCCCTCCTGCCACAGCACTGCTTCCCATGACTTCCTACTCCTTGAAATTGTTTCTCTGCTTGATCTGAGTCACAAGGAAGCCCCATTTCATGCTTCTTCATGATCTTACGTCTCTTTGACAGTAAAACTGCATCTTTGGCAGAACAAAATGTGCTATGGGCATGCAGTGGGTTGGGAGGGTGAGAATGCACCAACTGGAAATCGCATGTTCTGCCTACGTGTGTTTCATCCACCACCTCGTCCATCTCAAGTTCGATGCAACCTTGGTTTAGAGGGTTGGTAAGACTGAGCCTTCCCTCCCACCCCCACCCTGCAAACGAGGTCCAATCCTGCTCGGTAGGGAAGGCAGGAGATGGGTGGCACCTCCCAAGAGTGCCCTGCTGCAGACGTTCATTCAGACAGGGATACTCGCAGGAATATATACAATAGCTGGAGGTTTTCTATCATAAACACATTTTTACAATGCTGCTTTATATCTTTAATTGCATACAGAGCCCACTCAGAATCAGCTGCGCCCTTATACTCCCCCCACAAACACACCCCTCCATGTCTCTGTCCTTCTTCCCCCTGCATCTACCAGTCTTTTAAAAGGAGCAAGGAATAGAAAATGCACAGCAGGAAACCTCGGCAAAGGGCAGTGAGAGAAGCAAGAAGTGTTGCCTGGTCTCCTGCGGGCTGGTTCCCTGCCTGGGGGCACAAAGCACTGTCTGCTCTTCCTTTTTGTCTGTCGCTTCTGCTCAGCCCTCTAGGATCCCGCTTCCCCCTCCCAAACCCCTCTTTGTGGGCTGCAGAATTCAGAGCCATTCCAAGAAAAAACTCGTTTTTCTGAAAGAACAAGACCCTCTAAACCCACCCACTGTTCACTGTACCATTTCAAGCTTTTCTTCTCCTTCCCCCATGCTCCCAGTTTCAGCCACTTGAATCCCTCCTTCGCAGTCAAAGGGAGCAAGACGGATTTTTAGGAAGCTGGACCGAAGCAGCACAGCATCTTCGGGCTGCCATCCTGAAGCCAAACCCGAGCAGGCTCCCGGGCAGCCGCGCTGTGATTGCCGGCACTGCTGCAGGAGGGAGGAAGGGCTTCCCTTGCAGCATCTCATTTCACCCAACGCCATCAGAGGACCGCTCCCCTGAAGCATCTTCGAACCAAGAAATGTGAGCTGTGCAAGAAATCTGGGGGTGGGAAGCCCTGAGAATACACAAAATCCCAGCCAGGTTCTTCTGGTTGGCTTTTGGGGATGTTTTAGGGCATTACTGACTCTTGCCCATGTCTTCCTCTCCATTACCCATTTAGGCAATACATGATCTTTCCAAAACAAAATGTAATTTCTGATTTCCTTACATCCAGCTGCACAGTGTGCAATTTTTTTTCTTAGGGGAAAAGAAAAAAAAGCTCTACGACGTTACAAAAATAATATTTAATTGGCACGTAGCAGCATCTTCTAATGGCACAATGAAATGACAGCAATACTTTAAATTGGCAAGTTTATCACACGTGTATTCATATTAAAATAAAAAGCCCACCTGCTATCTTGCATCAGAGGGGTGTGTGTATGGGGGAGGAAAGGGAACAATGCTGCCATACCAGCTGCCTGCTCAGCACAGAACTCCCCCGAAACCCACGGGGGAAAAAAAAAAACCAACAAAACCAACCCAAACCTTTAGAATAATGATTTAAATACATATATATAACCTGATGGTTTTAGAAGTGCATTGATGTCAAGCCCCCGAGAAGGCGCCTGTCCTACCTGAGACGGTGCTGGCCATGCTGCGGCGGGAGCGGAGCGGTGCTGCAGGAGCAGGAGGGAGCGCAGGAGCTGCGGAGGTGCTGCAATGCTGCGGGGAGGGAGGACTGACTCAGCTGGAGGGGGCTGCAGCCATCCGCGGCGGGGAGAGGCTGGAGCGCCCAGAGAAAGGCGAGGGGTGGAAAGAAAAAGAAGGGTCACTAGTTCAGAATATTAATGAGCGTATCAGGCCTCCTTTCCTGGGTGGCTTTGACGGCAGATCCCTCCCAGGCAAGCCTGCCTGCCAGGAACACAGCCCCACGGCGGGGGGGGCGAGACACACCCAGCCGGGCGCTGGCAAAAGAGGATTTTTTTCCTCCTCTTCCTCCCTTTCTTGTCTGCTCGAGATGAGTTAAACTGCTTTTTCCCCCGCTGAGAGCAGAGTTAAGAACAATAATTTGTTTTTTAACCATCCATTCCAAGGCAGCCTCACCTGCAGGGCCAGGTCAGGGGTCTGGCTTGGCTGGGCTGAGGTGTAAAACCCAAACCACAAACCCTGCAGCAGCTTTAGGCAAACAGCAAAGGGAGAAGGGATCCCAGCAGGTTTTCAGGCATGGGATTAGTTCTTCTTTTTTCCTTTTTTTTTTTTCTTTTTTTTTCTGCACCAGCACTGAGGCACTAAAGGAGCTGCAGTTTGGGGAGGAAACTGCTGTAAAAGTAGAGGAGAAAGAGCAGAATGGAACCTTTAGATTTCAGTAACATTTCTCTGGGTTTCTCCCCCACCCCAGACATCAGGACCTCTTTTCAGATAATTTTCTGTCTGTTTTCTATAATTTCTATAATTTCCAATTGTGGCTATTGCCAGGGGCCAATGCTTCTGTGCTTTTCGAGCATCACACACACACTTGGGAGCAAGGAATCCTCCCAAACCCACACATCTCCTGGCACACTGCAATGCAGACACTCTCAAACAATTCCAGCTGCTGCAGGGAACCACAGGTTGTTGGAATACCTGCCAGTGCTCTGGCTGGCTCAGGGGCAGAAGCCACAGGCACTGCCTACTAAATTCAGTTAGAAAGACAGAAATTTTTCTTATTTCCTAATTTTTCCCCCAATATCCCAGTATCCTATTCTAACACTGTCATGGAAGAAAAGAAAAAATAGAGAAAATGTCTAATTCAGAATAAAATGAACACTATCCACACCTTTTCAATGTGTGTTTGCAACAGCAGCTTTTTCATGACCTTTAACTGCTCCCTGTTCTGTTCAAGCCTTGTTTTGTAGTTCCAACTCTCTCTATTTTCTCCAGGTCTTGACAGGTTATCTTGTGTGTGTTTCAAAAACCCCTTTGCCATGATCAGAGGAAGGCACTCATCCCAGGCACCTGACAGCTGGGATAATTTCCCCCTTCTGTTCAGCATGAACTCTGGCTTTGATATTCCCAGCAATCCCAAGAGGGTCTGGCTACCTCTTGCAGCATTCTGGATCTTTTGGCATCAATCTAGCACACATTTTATTCCTTTTATTGAGAAAAGGGTGTAGAATGATTTAAACGTGCCATGGCCATATGTCCCCCTGGAATACACTGTGTGAGAAATGGGGAGCAAATAATTTGGAGGGTCAAGGTGGAAACTTATGCTGTTATTTCCCAACAGTAAATGGACTGAAAAGCTCTGGACTACCAGGATTCAGGGAAATCAAATAATCTGGGGGGCAAATAAAAGTTTTAGACTCAGAAAGACAACAAAGGGCAACTTAACCCTCCTCAGTCTGTCAGGAGAAAAATAACCTTCATGCCAACCACAGGAGTTCTACAGATGGCCCTTGTGGCTCATTTGTCCCATTGCTGAAGATTCCTGCTCCTCTGGCAGCATCAGGATCTCATCTGGGAAGAGAGATCCTGCCTGGGCATCCTCTGAGTAAACACGGCCATTATTCACTTTGCACTTCTGCACAGCACCAGTGTTCCCCTTGCTGGGGTCTCTGTGGTGGTTCAGCCACTTCCCCACAGAGGTTAAGGATCATCTTTCCCAAGGTTTTTATTTTGTACATTTTTCTTTTTTCTAGAAAATGAAAAATAGTTTATTCAAGATCTTAAAACCCAGGAATAAGTGAGAAGTGGAGATGGGCTGGTTGCTCCTGGCTGGGCTGTCACACAGCTCTCTGTGCTGCTTGGACATAGTTTTGAAATCTCTCCTCCCTTTCCAAACTCCTGCTTTATAAGAACTCAGGGTTTATCCCAGGGAGACAAACACCATGATGACAATCCAGGGTGAGACCAAAACCTTTATTTATTGCGTTTTTATCCTGACAGATGCGGCAGCTTCCCTAAAACTCCACAATTCTTTCACAACCTCAGCAAGGAATACATTTTTCTCTGTAAACTTACAACCCATTTCCTCTGCTCTGTTTTTAGAAGGCCAGCAGTGCTGGAGGCAGCCTGCAGCCCTGGTCAGGTGAGGTCACTGGTGCAGAGGAGAAGCCTCCAGGAGCTGCAGAGTGGCTGGTGCTGACTCATGTTTGCTGCTGGACTCGGGCACCTGCTGACTCACACCCCACTCGTGCCTCGGGCTGCTCATCTCCTGCTCCCCTCTTTCAGCAGGTGACACTGCTTCTGCCAACAGCACCGAAATAAGGCAAAATAATCTCATTTGATACACTATTGATGTTCTTCCATGTGGGAAATATATAACAACAACACGGTATCCCATGTACTTATGAGGAGTTTTAAACAATTTTTCTCCCCTTAAGTTATCCCACACTCTCATTCCACAGTCTTTACAAACTAATTTCTTTTGCAGCTTAACTGTGCATGACTGGTATCACATTAAAGAGTTCACAGGCAGAAACATGAGCAAAACCAGCTGTTAAATTTTGTGTGGAGCACATGAAGATCCACAGGAATAACTCAGTGTCCTCCAGCCCATTCCCTGCAATGAAAGATAGTTTATGATCCAGGGAAGCTCAGCTAAAGGAATTTAAAGGCTGGCAGCCAAAACAACACCACCCATGAGCTCCCCTGACCCAACACGACGACACAGAAAGTACCACAAGTTCAGGAGCAGAAGAGATGTCATAATGTGTAACTTACATTTCTGTTCAACATCAGAACTGTTCTACAGACAAACAAGCTGTGCAGCTGGCCAGGAGTACAGCATTTTAAAGCTACAATAAAAGAAGCCACATCCTGTTGTACAGTGAGAGCATGAGATACAGCAATAAACCGCAGAGATCAGTACAAAGTATTTTCTTCTTGTCTTCTTTCTCACATAGTTGCATAAAACATAGTTTCACAAAATTTGGGGATCCAGGTAAACCATGCCTATGCATTTATTAAAACCAGATTTTTACAAAACTGGGTAATCCATCAATCCAGAGCAGTTCACCACAGTCACATGGCCTGAACACCCGGAATGCCGACAATACCATTCCTGGATGTGCCTGGATACAGACAGGGGACTGAAGGGTGGGAGCACCATGCTGGAGAAAAGCCGGGAACAAAGGAGCGGCACATTCACCCCTAACAAAAGAGACCCGTCAGAATTCATTACCGTTCCTAACGTAGGAGCTGCGAGGCTCGACATAAAGCCACAGAACCCTCCCACATCAAACGCCGAGGGTTTCACAAAGAATGCTGCCGCGTTCTGCCCTCTCCTGCGTGCAGCACCGCCCAAGGGTGGGCGACACCAGACAAAGCACAGCGGCGCCCAGGAGACAAACTCTGGCCGGGGGCATCGCTTATCACACGCTCCCGGGTGGCTCTGGCCCGGGGGACTCCAACAGGGCTGGGAGACTTTGGAAATGCAGCTGTTAGCGCGCGAACAACCGATATTCCGCCTCTTCGGGGCCGAACCTCGGGTCCCACGCTGGGGGAAGCGGCTGCGGCACCTTCTGGCTGACCCACCCAGGGCCTGTCCGGGGAGCGGAACCCGCTTCCGTCAGACCCAGCAGGGCTCGAACCCCATCGGGTTTGCGCCGCTCCTGCCTGGGGCCCCTCATGAGACGGCATCAACCCCCAGACTCGCTCACTCCCCGACACCCCGGCCCGGTCTCCACCGGGATCTCCCCGGCCCGGGCCCGCCATAGCCACGGCCTTACACGCCCGTCACCGGGGCAACGCCGCCCTCTCGCGAGAGCTCGCACCGGAAGTGACGAGATGAACGCGGGGGGTGTCACGTGACACCGGCGCGGGGATTCCGAACGGCGCAGCGGGAGGTGCGGGAGTTCCGGGCACGGGGGAACACGGGGACGCGGGAGCACTGGGACACAGCAATAGGGGGACCTGGGAACCGTGGAGCACAGGAATCTGGGAGTGCGGGAACCCGGGGACGCGGGCCGGAGCGGGCGGTGCCACCCGGGAATTCGGGAACGGGTCCCGAGTGCCCGTGAGCCTCCTGCGGACCCACTGGCACCGACCCGTCCCGAAGCGGTATGACCTAATTGCTCCTTCCAGTTCCTGAAGGGGCCGACAAGAAAGATGGAGGGAACCTATTTACAAGGGCCTGGAGTGACAGAACAAGAGGAAATGGCTTCAGCCTGGCGGAGGGCAGGGTTAGATGGGATACTGGGAAGAAATTCTTCCCTGTGAGGATGGCACAGGCTCCCCAGAGAAGCTGTGGCGGCCCCGTCCCTGCAAGTGTTCAAGGCTGGTTTGGATGGAGCTTGGAGCAACCTTGGATAGTGGAAGGTGTCCCTGCCCGTGGCAAGGGTTGAATGAGGTGAACTTCCAGGTCTCTTCCAGCCCTATCATGGCATGATAGCACCATGACAGCAGGGTCATCACGGTCTGCACTTCCTTGCAGGCACCTTAGGGAAGGAACCATGCCCAGGATCACTCTGAATGGAATCACAGTGGATTTCCCCTTCCAGCCCTACCCATGCCAGGAAGCCTACATGGCCAAGGTGCTGGAATGCCTGCAGAAGGTGAGTGCGTCTCCAACTGTGTGTCATTTCTAACTGTACAAAGTGATTTCTCTAAGAAGGGGTTGTCACAATTCGAGTTTTCTTTATGTGCTTTGTATGCTGCCTTTCCAAATCTTCTCTGACCTTTTATTTGTATTTTTATTTTACTCTGTGCTAATTATAGTCCTGTCTGGCAGGTGACAGTCCGTAGAAATATAGATGGGATGTTCCTGCCTAAATTGGGAAAAGGAAGAAAGGCTGAGAAAGCAGTGCTTGTATTTGTGTAGTCTGTCCTTGGCTGGCTGGGTCTGATTACAGAATCATGAATGGTTTGGGCTGGAAGGGACCTTAAAGCTCACTTTGTTCCCACCCCCTGCCATGGGCAGGGACACCTTCCACTACCCCAGGTTGCCCCAAGTCCCATCCAACCTGGTCTTGGACACATCCAACCACAGCAACCTCTGCCAATGCTTCACCAACCTTACATGGAAGAATTTTTTCTTAATCTCCAATGTAAACCTGCTCTCTGTCAGTAGGAGCCCATTCTTCCTTGTCCTGTTCCTACAGGCAGTTGTAAAAAGTCCCTCTCCATGTTTCTTGTAGCTCCCTTCAGGTACTGGAAGGCCCCAGTTAGGTCACCTTGGAGTCTTCTGTTCTCCAGGCTGAAAAAACCCAATTCTCTCAGTCTTTCCTCACGGGAGGAATTTGGTCTTATCTTGTTAACATTTAGACTATTTGTATAATTTTCCATTCAGTGTGTGAGAGGATAATTTTACCGAATGAATGTTAGAGTAATAAAATGGTTTTTTCACAGTTGTTATCTTTTTTTCTGGACACATCTTCATGGTTCCTCTTCTCCTGAGGGACCAAACAAGCTTTTTGTGGAAACTTTGGCTTTTTACCTGGCTCTACATTGCTGTGTATCATGGTACCCGCTTGGTGCCTCCTCTTATTGAACTCAAAGTGTTGTGAGCTCATTATCAATATAAAATTGATATAAATTATCCATATAAATATCTATATAAACGCTGCTTTTTTCCAATTTGTAGTATTGTCACATACTTTCAAATTGTAACATCTCATAGGATAGGGTGTTCCAAGTGCTGATGAAGTTCTCTGCCTAAGCTGACATGGGATAAAATCTTAACCCTAAAGGAAACCAGCACTCTGTTATCTGAGAATCACTTTCTGGGCTGGTTTTTAAATAACTTCTCATATTTTCATGTATTTTATGCTGAAGTGTGACACACTACAATTGCTCTAAGAGTGGAGAACGTAATTCCTGTGCTAAATAAATATAATGGCTGGTTGTGGGTTTTTGATTGAGCCTCATTAAGTTAATTAGAGTGTCCTGCAGCTTGATAAGACCCCGTGTGTGGGTGTTCCTTGGTGGGGCTGTTAGTTGGTGTTTGTGCTGCACCAAGACCTGTCCCACTGAACCCCCAAATCACTCATGTTTCTCTCCAATAAAGAAGGTCAATGGCATTTTGGAGAGCCCCACGGGCACAGGGAAGACCCTGTGCCTGCTGTGTTCCACCCTGGCCTGGCGGGAGCACTTCAAGGACACCATCTCAGCCCGGAAAATTGCGCAGCGCATGAGCGGGGTGGAGCTCTTTCCTGACAGACCTGTGTCCTCCTGGGGCACTGCTGCCACAGATGGAGATGTCCCAAGTGAGTACCACCCTCTCTGCACTCAGAGTTGTTAATCAGCGCTCGCTTTTATCTGTCTTTTGTAGTAAATATATGATTATAAAAGTTACAGAGCTGTTGTTGAGCAGCTGAAGCGCAGTTTCACCATTTAATAGATTTTCAAGGTGTTTTATGTAGTTTGTATTTTTCTTGAAGGTAAATTAGTTCTTCAGTTTCTTAGAAACTCATTTAGCTCATTCTGTGTGTGTGAATAGTTAGATGACAGCATTTCCTGCTGTCTCTATGAGGCAAACTGTTACCATAGTACCAGCTGGGGAAGGAGGCTAAGAATATGCCTGGTTCTCCTTTCTGTGTTTATAATTTATGTCTTTCTGCTTTTTTTCTCTTCTATTTGGCAGCTTATTACACTGACATTCCAAAAATAATTTATGCCTCCAGGACTCACTCCCAGCTTACACAGGTCATTAATGAGCTAAAGAACACAGTGTACAGGTGAGTGTGATTTAGGGCAGTGTCCTTATTCAAAGAAAAGGTAGAGAAACCCCTGTGGTGTAGTTGTTGTTTGAACTTCTGTGGATGAATGCATAAAAGATTATATCCAGAGAAAGGTAGTTCCTTTTATGTGCATGTTTAAACCTGCTTTTCTTTGTTGATGGGTTTGATTTATTTTAATACTTCACAGCTTCTCTTCTTTCTTTCAGTCATAGAATTTTCTGAATTTGGTCTGGTTTTGGTTTTTTACTTGACACATTAACTTATAAAATTACCTTTTAAAATTTTTCCTCTTTATATTTTCCTGGGGACATTTTTTTAAGGCAGTGGGAAGCCATTACCAAGTTGAACTCCTCAGGCTGATGTAAATCTATGGAGAACTTTGTGGTTTTTTTTTATACCAGTGCCTGTCACAGCTTTCAGCTGTTCACAAGCCAGTGTGTGGCTGAACTCTTTGGACAGGCACACTCATTTATTTATGTAGATACAACCTTGTAATAAGCAAAAAAACCCCAAGCCGTTGTGAATGTTTGTAGTGAATCAGTTCTGTCCTAACCTTGCTCTGAACATCACAACCAGCTGGGAAAAGCTTGTCGTGGATGACAGGCCCCAGCTGACTGGGCTGAGCTGTCATAACAGAACCCAGATTTTGTTGTGGATGGTGTAAATTGCTGCTTGTGACTTCTTGCTGTGAGCTGCTGCTGCTACTTATTAACACCCAGACTGCCAGCAGAAATGCAGTGCCTCAAAGTCTGATAACACACAGCAGTTACAGACAGACTAACTGACTTGTTCTGGCTCTAACCCTTGCTCTGGGCTCATCTGTTTCTCCTGAATTTTTCACTTTTGATGTATTGAATCTAAGCATGTACAACTCTGTTCTTTCTTGCCTTATTTTTAATGTCAGTTTTGTGTATCCAGGCCAAAGATTTGTGTGCTGGGATCTAGGGAGCAGCTCTGCATCAATCCTGAAGTGAAGCGACAGGAGGGCAACCACATACAGGTGAGATCAGAGTCTGGAGAGGATGTTCAGGGAGAACATGGAGGCTTTTGTGTCATTTGTGTGTCATTTGTGTGTCATTCTTCACTCTGGCATTGTTTAATTACAAGAGGCTGCAGGGAAACACAATAATTGTAAATGTGTTTCTAGGAATGTTTAGTTTCCAGTTTTGTGAGTGCAAAATGTAATTCTGGGTCTCTGGTGACATTTTCTATTCAGAGAAGGATGTCACTGTGTAGAACATGACAGTTAATAATTTGTAGTTTACTTTCTGATCTGCCATTTATGTGTTTGTCAAGAGCAATAATGATTTCAAAATATTGCCTCAGTTATTGATTTAGCTGTTACTTTTACAATATGAAAGATTACTGTTTTGAAAGGTATTAATGGTAAAATATAACACATTTTTCTCTGAGTGTCTGAGTGTTCTGTGCTGCAAAAAAAGAGCCTAACTTGCAAGGTGAACAGAAGGACACGTGATTTTAAAGCTGAAGAACTGTGATTAGCATTTATTCATTAGCTGGTGTTAGAGAGAACTGATTTCACCCCTTAACCTGCTCTCAGTGCTTGACAAGCTGTGCTGCTCTGGGCTGAAAGAGGCTTTGTTTTACAGATCTACATGTGCCGGATGAAAGTGATGGCTCGTGCTTGTCATTTCTATAACAACGTGGAAGGTGAGTGTGGCTCACCCTAACTTCCCCTGGAAGCAAAGTCCTGTCTTTCGAAGAGGGAAAGATTTGTTAGGCAGGTGGAGAGGTTTGTAAGAGTTGGCAGAATCTACCTGTGTGCTTTTCTCTGTTACCATCTTTCAAGAATGAAATATTAATGGATGAGTGGGATGATCAGGGTAACAGCAAATCTTCGTGTGATGCCTTCACTTAAGCTGATGGTTGTAATGTCATCTTTTACAGAAAAGAGTACAGAGAAAGAGCTGATTGAATCAATCATGGATATTGAAGACTTGGTTAAAAATGGAAACAAGCACAGGTGAGTGATCCCCTCTGACCTTTCTCTCCCTGACTTGTGAAAATAATGAAAACTGTTTCTCATTCACTTTTATTAATCCCTTTGTGTGTCATAGTGCATGAATGTTGAATGCTCTCTTAATACTTCTGCAAGTATTATAGTCTGTACTGTTTTTTTTTTTTAAACAGAGCTTGTCCTTATTATCTCTCTCGAAGCCTGAAACAGCAAGCAGACATTATTTTTATGCCTTACAACTATTTACTAGACTCAAAGGTAAGGTGTAACTTTGCTTTTAAATACAATTGTTCTTCTGTTTGCCTTCTGTTGGGTTTTAGTGGAAAAACAGTGAAGAGTGATGCCTGGCAAGTGGATGCATTCTGTATACTTCAGAACTGGTCAAACCCCAGTTCAAGTTCAGGACCATTTGGGGGTTTTCTCTGTAAATTCTTTCCCATTATTAAAAAAAAAAATTGTTTGAGATTTTTCTATATTTATAGGATTAGATTTGCAGAATGTGGTGCCCTTTTTAGGGACACAAATCTTCAGTCACACACTGTGCAGTATTTTTGCATGCATTCTGTTTCTGCAGCTGCTGCATGATTTTCAGAATAAGGAAGCTTTCAGTGGAGAGTGGACATATCCCTTGGAAATAATTTCTGGCTTTGTGTACAAGCAGTTGTAATAAGTTGTCTCTATTTCATGGATAGAAAACGAAACCTTTGAAAACTCTGTTGAGGAAACAAATGTGCTGGCATCTTCATGCAACTTGGATTAATTAATGAATTATAGTAAAAGCCAGATTATACTCCACTGCTGCAGGAAGACCAAAAGTTTAATAAATTAAAAAATAAATTTTAAAAATCCTTTAAGCCCCATAAGCAGAGAAGCATGGTGAAATGAAGTGATGTGGTACTGGAGGGGGTGTTTCCAGAATATCCACTTGCAAAGACAACAGAAGCATAAAATTATAAATACAAGGCAAATCCTCTGCTTTCCCCCCCACTTCTCCCAGATCTCTATTGCCAAAAATGACTCAAAGTGACTTAAATTAATAGATAAACTTTCTCAAATTAGTTAAACTAATCCCAATATGGCGCATCTGGGGTTTTTTTTCTTTATTAAAAATTGTACCCTCTGTAAACATTTATATGATACATTTTAGCACCTTAATTTCCAGAGAAGGTGATTATGTGCTTTCTGTATTGGGCACCCACAGCTGTTACTTGCTGTTTTCTCAAAGGAAAAAAGCAACCCAGCTTCAAAATACATGAAAATGCAAAAGTATCTCATCATCCAATTTCTCAGCCCATCACATCCATATTTCTCAGTGGCCTTTTTGTCCATTTCCTTGTTCTGTTTTGTGTCTTTAGAGCAGGAAATCACACAACTTGGACCTGAAGGGGTCTGTGGTGATACTCGATGAAGCTCACAATGTGGTGAGTTGTTCTGGTCTCTTAGTATTTTTCAGTCTTCATCCACAGAGTAAAACAGACCCTGTCCTATTACAAACAGCCTGCAAAATCTGTACTCAGATGTGTGTTGCTAATTTTCATTATGATCAACATTTCTTGTTTCTGTGACAGTTAAATTTTTATAGTTTAATGAACAGTCCTTTGACACTGCTGATTTTTTTACGAGATGATAGTTTCTTTCTAAAGGGTACATCTCCCGATTTATGAAGTGCTTCTTTTCTTGGAGGCTTCCAAGAAAACGTTGTGTAAGGAATCATGAAAGACTCATTCTTGAAGCTCAGCTGCATCAGCTCTCCCAAGTGCAGTAGAGGACAAACAGGACTCTTGTAATATTTCCAAGTCCTTCCTCATAGCGGAAAACAAGAAAAAAATAAATACAACTTCCTTACGAGTTCTTCTTTTTAGCTGGCTTGAAACTGCAGCTCTTTTCCTAAATGATGAAATGGAAAGGAACACTTGAAATATGTCCCTTTCTCTGCCACACGAAGCCAGTCTCCCGGTGGGATTTCTGCTGAACAGCTGTGGTTTGTTGTCTGAGTGCCTCGTGTCTTTTCAGTAAACAGGCACCCAGGTCTGCTCTGCTTCACTAGAGAGACTTGCGCAGCTGCATTCAGGATTTGCTTCTTTCCTCAGAACATCTCTGTTTCTGTTGAAAAATGCGTGGAAATCCTGTCACAGTTGTTTGGGGTTTGGATTTGTTTTTCCCTTTGTAGTGTGCAAGAAGTACTAATTGATCCCTGCATGCAGAAATTAGCCAGAACAGCCTCTTGTTTTGCAATAGTTATCTGATGGTGCTGTCTGTTCCAGGTTAATATGTGGAAAGGTAGTGATTGTTCTAAAATAATATTGATTTCTTTCTGATTGGATTGTTTACACATGCAGCTCACTCAGCATTTTTTTTTCTTTGTAACTTATTTCTTCATAGTTATTACAGTCAAATATTTGTGTAGGTTAGATCTTACTGTTTATTGTCTTTCCTCAGGGAAAATGATTCTTTTTGTGGGTGAAAATTTCTGGCAAAGCAGTGTGTGATTTAATTTTCAAGGTCAGAGAGGGTTTTGTCAAGCTTACTAATCTGGAGTGTATAAACCATTACTACTTTTTAAACAGAAAGTATAGAAATAGCTTCTTGGAAGAACAAACCAATTCTCTAAGTAAAAAATTTTCCTGCTTGAACATCAGACAATTACTGTCTGCACTCTCTAGAATGTTGATAATGTGGAAGAGGCAAAATCTGTTTTACATTTCAGAAAAAATGATACTTACTAATAGTCAAAGTCTTCAGGTGTTTATAAAATATCCTCTGGCCTGAGCTGGAGATCAAAAATGAAATCAAGCCTGGTCATTTGGACTTCATCATGTCTGAAACTGCCTGAACAAACAGCACACAGAGTGGTCAGAATAATTCTTCCATTCCTTATATTTTAGGAGAAGTTGTGTGAGGAGTCCTCTTCTTTTGACTTGACTCCCTATGATTTGGCTTCAGCAATGGATGCAATAAATGTTGTCCTGGAGGAACAAGCCAAAGTGGTTCAACAGAATGAAATCAATGCTGAATTCAACATGGAGTTGGCCAGTTCAGGTGTGTTGACAGTGACAAATCACTGTTTCTTTGGGATTGTAAAGAACTACCAAAACTGGAAAATAACTTTTAGGGAAATTTTCTGGGAAATTCACACTCTCGTTAGTAAATAAATTGTTAATTACTAATTGTTGCCAGACACTGAAAGCTTTGATCAAACGAATGTGACATGAGGGGTTATGAAAGAAAACAGTGAGGGGAACACATAAAATATCTTCCCATGCACACAATTCTAACCTTCATAGCCGTAATTTCTGGAAAGGCATAAAGAAACTGGGAATGAAATAGGTGTGAAACAACCTCTTTGAAATCTCCTTTTTTCAACAGGACTGAACATGGAACTGGAAGATATAGCAAAGATCAAGAGTAAGCTTATTTTTTGTGTTGTTGAAAATTGTTGTTGAAACAGTTTCAAAAGGTCAGCAACTATAAATCAAGCTCATGTAGCGTTGCCATATACATTACTTATAACTGAGACATTCATAGAGGCTTAAGTTGTTTGGCTTTTTTCAAGAACTTCTTGGAATGTTTAGTTAGTTTTTTCCCAAGAAGAGAGATTTGGCAGATGAATGTGTCTTTCCGTTCTTTGTTAGAAGTTGCCATGTTTTCTAATCTTGTCAGTGTGCTGGAATTGCATCAGTTGCATCATTCTGCTGTCAGAACAGGATGCTGCCTCTGGTTAACAGCAAGAGCTTGAGATGTCTCATGTATACAAAGCATTTCCAAGAACAACTTTCCCTGACTGTAAAGGAGAGTTTAACATTTAGCTGCAGACTTCAGCTTCATCAAGGAATTGAGGTCATGGAAGTTCTTAGAGTTGAATATGAATATTTACAGTTGATATCCAGGAAATTTGTTTTGATCATTTTGGTTTGCTTACAGAGTCAAGAGAACAGCTGGGCTGCTGTCTTTTGTAACAGCCTTTGTAATAAAGTACATTTGAAAAAGAGACTTAGACGTGTCCCACACGTGAGTTTGTGCACCCTAACTTTTTTCCTCTTAATTTTCCTAAAGAAATTCTTCTTCAGCTTGAAAGTGCTATTGATGCAGTGGAGCTGCCACCAAATGGTAGTGGAGTTACCAAAGAGGGAAGGTAAATTTCTTCTCATTAATATGTTTAAATGTTAAAAAGTACAGCAAATTGGAGCTGGGTCAGCTGTTGGAGTTACAGCTGTATTTTAGTTTCTGGGAATAATGTTTATTTAAGGTTTTGGTTTTCCTTAAATCCCCCAACTGTAGTAATCATTATTTTTGGAGGAACTCCCCTTTTTAGTGTTTCAAGAGTGGAAAATCCTTTGCTTGGGTTTCCTAAACTGGAAGAAGCTCCTCACTGTGCTTCTTTCAATTTTGTGTCGTGACTTTAGCAGAGGTACCAATGCTGCAGGGATGTGTCTGAGGTATCTCTGAACTCTGGAAGTCCATTTCTAAACTGGTGCCTTTGTACGTGGTAAAAAAAAATCATGGAAATTGCATGCCAATCTCCTTCTAAATTAATGTGGATTGTATGTTGAAGAGGAATGATAGAAAAAGGGAATGACCTGGTCAGGGTGCTTTCTGCCATGTCAATATTGTGCACTGTCTTTATAAGCAAGTACTTATTTTTATTCCTGTAATTTTTTTGTTCTCATGGAGACAGAAACATGTTTTGCTACTTGATGGTGAAACTGTTGTTATGAAAGAGTAACATTATTTGTGCCTGATTGATTATTTACAGTGTTTACCCATTTCTGCTTTTTCTTTGTAAATTGCAGCTACATTTTTGATCTGTTTGCAAAGGCCCAAATAACATTCCAGACCAAATCCTCCCTCTTGGAATCACTGGAGCAGATTTTACAGTTTCTCTCAGGCCGTAAGTGCATGAACCTCTTAGCTGTTTTACTCAGACTTTCCTCTTTAGTGTAAGTAACTGGAAATTTGTGTTGTTAAGGAAGAGAATCCAATGATAAAGCTTCTATAAGCTAAAATCTGACCTTAAGGACTTGTGGCTTTTTACTAAGACTTGCAGGGTCCTCTGCTGGGAAACATGTTTTGTCTGTTCATGCAACTGAACTAATATTAAGAACCACTTTATGTCAAAACCCGAGTGTGTACCCATGTACGGGTCCGTCCATGTGCACTCATTGAAGAGTTTTGCACAGACACAATTTTTCTCCAAAACGACATGGATTGTGGTGTGAAGCTTGCTGGCATTTTGATGATTTTAGTGTCTTGAGTTCTTCCCTGGTCTTGGAGTTAAAAAACAGAAATGTAGAGAATCATATAATGGTTTTTTTTCCCCTTGATTTAACAAGCTTCTGTTCTAATGTCTGTCAGCATCTTGTTCTTAAATTGCTCTTCTGTAAAGAAAATTTTTCAACTTCTACATGTGTTAAGAAAATGATTTAGCTCTTGCCAGCAGAGTCTTCAGTAAAAGTATTGAATGGAGTAGAATACAGAGTGTCAGTTCTGCAAGGGCACCCTTGGACACCACATCCACCCTTCCTTTTTTCTTTGCCCAGCACCTTTCTCCTTTTAGGCTATTTGCATTCTGGCCTGACAGGTCCATCTGTTGATCATTTCTGCTGCAAAATCCCCACCATCAATGAATTTCATATGTTCTTTGAACTGTTCCTCTAATTGCTGCTTTAATTAACTACTTTCCCATTTTTAATGCAGAGGAGCTTTAAGAAGTGTATATAATTTTCTTTGGTGACAGCTTCTTCCACTGTGTCAGACATGAAATGCCAGTTTTATATTTCTCTTTGCATCTTGAGTAATGATGAAAAACTTGAAATAAGTTTATTTCAGAGAATATTTTCAAGTTATATTCAGAGTGTCGAGCTGTTCAGATAAGGTGTGGATATACACAAGAGGATGGATATTTATATTTTAAGAGTAATCTTGTGTTGCTTACTCCAGGTACTGGGATATTTATCAATACATCTGGATTGCATAAGGTCTCGGATATTATCCAGGTAAATATTTAATGCTGCTTCTATAAGTATCTGAAGGATGGAGGAGTTGGTTTAAAAGATGTGGAAAGACATTGGATCAATTTTATTCTTGTTGGGATGTACAGTTATGCAGTGGTGCAAATTTGCAATTTTTGAGGAGAAAGCTGCTGCCTGCTGGGGTGGACTAATTTGATTTTTACCCAGGTTGTTCTTTTGCAGTTCTGGTTTCCGTTTTTGGAGATGCTGGATTTAAATTTTGTCTGGGCTTAGCATCCACCAGGTGGAGCTGGGTCATTGAACTTGTTTGCAGCAGCGTTTGGGAATATGAGACCATCACATGAAATAACAGGACAGGTTAAGGAAAAAAGCAAACTAAAGATAATTTAATGGTACTTTTTTCATTAAATTATTAACTTACGGGATCTCTAAAACAAAAATCTTTTCAGTTCCGTAGGAACTGAATGTGACACTTGTGGATATCCTCATAATGCTGTCACTCATCTCCCTGTTGTGCAATTCCAGAACTTTGATTATGAAAATCCCAAGCCCCATAAAATTCAGAGGTACAGTGGGCCAGTGGCCTGTCCAATAAATATGTCCAAAAGGGCACCAGAGAATTATACCCTGTTTAAAACTGAAAATGAAGAAATACATTCAAACCTTGTAGGCCTGCATGATAAAGACAAGTTACCTGGGTGTGTTTTGAATGGTTCTGGCAGGTTTGCAACACTGAATTCTGAGTGCATGGGTGTGTGTGAGGGTGCATTCACAGTGGCACACACAGGATTTCATTTTTCTAGCAGTGGTTAAAACCTCTGTGTGTGTTCCAGTACTGTAGTAGTGATTTGTGTGCACTGGTACCAAATGGTTTGTACTGGGAGATGTCACTGTTCTGAGGGAAGGGAAGGTCAGGTGAGCCTAATTTAAATCACTTTCTCAGGCTTTCAAAGCTGAGAGATGAGAAAATTCAGAGGTAGAAGCCAGGTCTCCTGATCCCAGTGGACTGTTCTCCAAGACTGGGAATAATTGTCTGTGTGTGCTCTTTGGGCTGTGGAGAGACAACAGGAGATTTGAATTTGGAAGAGAAAGCTCAGATCCCTTTTCTGCTGCTGAGGATGTGCACCTGGACAGTTACTGCAAAGGATCTGCCGGGGAGAGTTTGAGATAGGTGGGACTAGGACAGAGTTTTTGTTGGGTAAACACAGTGTTTGCTTCTGGCAGAGCCTTGGCTTTGAGTTTTAATTTATCACCAGCTTGTTTTAATTAATAGTAATTTTTTTCTTCCTTTTCAAAGAACACTTAGCAAAATCTCTTTCGTACACCATATCTTTGGCTATTTTTGAGAAGTAAATATTTCCAGGAATTGTGCCTTTTTTTTTAATTGCTGGGGAACATCTTCTTGTAACTAGCTAATACTCTTAGGAGCTTGGGTAATTCCTTTCAATGTCTGCAGAAATTTTGTTTAGAAAAATTAACAGAGTTGTAAATATTTGAGAACCACAGCTGTTTTCACTGAAGTTGCATTGGGTTGCCTTATGTTTGAAAGAGCATCATCTGTAGTCATGAGACATCACATACAGGAAAGGGGGAAAAAGCATAACTGTTGATAGAAGCTTTTAATTTAATATGTGGATAATTAGATATCATTACAACTTGATTGTTTTTCTAAGCAGAGTGTTATTAGTGGAGGGATCACAGATGAAATTTTAAACTGAAGGAACTCAAAAAGTTGTGACTAATCTCATAAGTGTGTTTGTTTATCCACAGCCAGAGTCATGAACAGTGTGAATAATAATATTGTCATTTGTATAGTTTGAGTATATTTAGATACTGGCTTGCAGTTTGTGGCGCAATGAGAGCGTGGAAGAACCATATTTATTCAAGGTTCTCTGTCTTATTTGATAGCAGGAGTAAGGAAATAAATTTAAGGTTATCACAGCAGTAACTTTTGTGGAGATTCTTCTCAGTGCAAAAACACATTAGGGATTTTATTGGAAGCCAAAATCAGAATTAGGTATGTGTATGTATGTATCAAAAATAAGGTGGCCAGCAGGACCAGGGAGGTGACTGTCCCCCTGTGCTGGGCAGTGGTGAGGCCTCACCTTGAGTTCTGTGTCCAGTTCTGAGCCCCTCCCTCCCAGAAGGACATGGAGTGTGTCCAGGGAGGAGAATGGAGCTGGGGAAGTGTCTGGAGCACCAGGAGAGACTGAGGGAGCTGGGAGAGGGGCTCAGCCTGGAGAAAAGGAGGCTCAGGGGGACCTTCTTGTTCTCACAACTGCCTGACAGGAGGGGGCAGCCAGGCGGGGGTCACACTCTGCTCCCAGGGAACAGGACAGGACAAGAGGAAATGACCTCATGCTGTGCCAGGGGAGGTTCAGGTTGGACATCAGGAAGAATTTCTTCATGGAAGGAGTTTTCAGGCATTGGAAGGGACTGCCCAGGGAGGTGGTGGAGTTCCCATCCCTGGAGGTGTTCGAGGAACGCCTGGAAGTGGCACTCAGTTCTCTGGGCTGGGTGACAAGGTGGGCATTGGGCACAGCTTGGACTCAATGATCTTGGAGATCATTTCCAACCTAATTATTTCTGTGATTCTGTTTCCCTCCATTTTCCAGACAGTGTTCAGCATCGATCCCCCAGAAGGAGTCACAACAGGGTTCCTGCCACGTCAGGCAATATCTAAATATTACAAGGTATGGGAGGCTTTGTGTGCTGCGTTTTTCCTCATGACATTTAATGTCTGTGCTTCGTGTACCTAGGACTTGGAAGGATGTGGATAGTATAGCAAATGATGTTGATTACAGGGAGAAAAAAAGAAGATACAACAAAAATAACCACCAAAGGAACTGTATTTAATTTAAATTCTGAAGACAAACGCAAGAATTTTTATAGAAACTTGTAAATTAAATTACGGAAGTGCAGCAGATAGGAATTTCAGAAAATTTTGGTACTGTATGTTAAGCAAGAATTCATGTGTTCTTCCAGTAATCTGTTTTTAGTTTAGCCCAGTGCCAAGCAAGTGCAACAGAACCACTGAACCTCCTCCCTGAAGTTGTTGTAATTTGTTTGAAGTTTGGAGTTTATGGGATGTGTTGTTATGGTGGCTTTTAGGAACAGATCTTTTTCTAGATATCACATTAAGACTTGATATTATTTTTGTTGCCAAATGAAGCAAATCTTTCCACCACAATAGTGTTCTACATTTAATCTGTGTGGTTTATGCTAGTGGAAAAACCCAAATAATTGAGTTCATGGTCTCTGCTCAGGCCAGCCCATGAAAAGGTGCTTCCATCATGACTCAAAAGTGCCTGGCTGGATGGTGATGCACTTTTTTTGCTCCTTAGTTATGAAAAATTTCAAGCAAAATTGAAAAGGGACGGGAAATAATACAACCTTAGTAACAACATAAAAGTAACACTAATTGCATTAATTACTCTTAAGGTGGGCCAGGTTTTTTTGAGGGATGAAGTGCAAGTTCATTTCTGCAGCCGTTGCTAGAAATGTTTGTTACTTTCCTTCAGGTACATATTCATGTGGATAATGGTAATCAGAAAAAGAAACAGAGGACAGATCTCTGGAATTCGTCATCTTCAAAAAAACACGGTACAGGACTGCTCTTGGGGAGGTTCATGCAAAAGCTGGATTGAAAACTCCTCAACTGCTCCTTTCTGATTCAAATAAAAGAAAACAAGTGCAGCTCCATTGTGGATATGATGAGCTGGGGACAAGCTTTTCAATTTTATAGTTATTTCTGAAGGGGAGGTGACACATGCCATCTCAATATAAGAATTTCTTGTACCATTGGTGTTTTGTGCTCTGCTGGAGTTCCTCTAGGGCAATGATTCTGGTGAAAGATGATCATCTCCATGATGGAATTGTTTGTATTGGTGTAGAGAAAATCTTCAGAGCAGCCAAGAATGGGCAACTCTCCTCCAGCCTCAGGCTGATTCTGAGGTTCAGGACATGGTCTGTTCTCCTCATACCAGCTGTATTTCTCTGTACAACTGTGTTGAGTTAAACACAAAATTGGTGTTGAATAAGGCTGTAAGTGCCTTTGGAAAGAAGGGGAGGTACAGTTATGATGGCAAAAATGTTTGTCAAAGGTGGTATAAAAGTAAATTCCATGAATGTTCTCATTCTCTGTTGAAATGATTCACGTTGTGGAGGTGTTACAGTTTGTTAGCTCAGTTTAGAGCTCTGTAGGGAAGGTTCATGTGGTGTGCCAGAGATCTTGTCCAGATCATGGGAATTCTTAGGCAGAAAATGCCGTGCCCTGGGACGTGTTTACCTTTTCTGGGATGACCTGCTTTGCAAAACTTCCTACCTTGAGCAACTTTCTAAATTCTTCAGGGTGTGTTGTCACTTCTTGATGGTTTCAGCTTCAACTGTACTTTCTGGGATTTCTCCCTCTCCTTGTCTCTCTCCTCTCATCTGTTTTGTTCCTTTTGCTCTGCAGAACCCAGCATCTGGAATTACCTCAATATAACCGTTCTTCAAAACAATATATTTAGAAGAAAAGAAACTTGGCTTCTGAATCAAAGGCTTATCCTAATGCTCCTATAAAGCAGCATCAAGCTTGGCTTTGTTGGACTGCAGCATTCATTCTTTCTGATTTTTAAAATTTATTTTCTTAATCATTAGGGTGAAAACAAAACATTTTCCATTAGAGAAGACAGATGCAGATCTCTTTACCTAAGCCTTCTTAACAGAGCATTCTTCAGGGATTTTTGTAAATACTTTGCTTCATAACTATCTACTTAATTAGTCAGTTAAGTGCTCATGAGTATGTATCTGTTTCACAGAAGTCCCTTTTTTTAAGGAGAAAAGTAGCATTTTTCAAAGAATGGATTTCCAAGAATTTACTGGGTTTGCACATAATATCCCCTTAAATGTTTCCACAAAGTTTGTGCTGTTTGGTAATCTACAAATGTTGTTTCCCTTACATATTGCCCAATTGGAGTTTTAAGATACAGGAATAATTCTGAGTAGACCTGGTTAAAGACGGGTGCAGGAAAAGGCTAATACAAACACTTTTAGGTTTATTGCACAATTTGGAGAGTTTATACTCAAAGATGCAAAGCAGTGATGGAATTCTGTGATTCAGTAGATGGATTCTGATATATTTCTTTTTCAAATAAAAGCAGTATTTGCAAGTACCTGTGCAGCACACCTGAGTATGCTGAGACTTGTGCTTTGTGTAAGCCTAGCAGAGTCCAGACGCGACTGATCAAGTCTCTGGTTTCCTGTAGTGATACAGCAAAGGGTATAGAAATAATTCAAGAATTTAAGAACAGCTGTTTTCCAGGGATTTTGTGGAAATGATGCACTCAAACATCATTCTCTACAAACTAATTGGTGAGGGGAAGGGGCGTAGCTTGGGGTAGCTGATGAGATTCCTGCCTGAGTCATCTAGGAACAGACGCTGTTTATGTCAACAATATTGGACTGTTGCAGTTTAGCATTAAGTTAAAATGCTCTTATTCATGGTTTGCTCTAAATCATCATGTTGTAAACTATTAGCAAGCCATCTCTCCTTGCATTAGCTGTCCTTGTACCAGGAATGGAATAAGCTGCTGCAGGCATCTGCTTTGTTTAACACCCAACACTTCCTGCTGGTGAATGGGACCTTGAAAATGGATTTAATGTTGTTAAGCTTAAAGACATAATTGCAGCACACCAGGCTAAAAATGTACAGCAATCCCAGCTTGTCCAGGACCTGGGCACTGGTGCCTGGCAGGTGTCATGCTGGGTTACAGAAGTGTGCTTCCAGCTGAGCACTGGAGGAGCAAATGAGGGATTGGTGTCCTTTTTATGAGGCCTTCCCATATCAGGCCAGTTTGCTTTTATACTAGGATTTTTTGGGTTCCTAGCTAAGTGACTTTGTTCTTGCCTGCAGATTCTCACTGGCCTGTCTATATACAGATCCAAACTAATTTGCACCAATTGCTAGTGTGAATTAGAAAGATACAGAATTTGCTGAATTTTGGAACATGAGTCTTTTAGAATTTGGACATTGTCTGGATGTGTTTGTCCAGATGAGGTGGAAGGGTAAAACTTTACCTAAGAGTAAATGTTCACTTGTAATTCTAAGCAGTAAGTGACTTGCTGGGCAGATATTAATGGAGATTTCCTGAAAATGTCAGCTTTTTCTTTTGGAAATGAGGTTTTGATTGAAAGGTGTAAATTTAAAAGACATGCACGTGATTCTTGGATGAGAGGTATTTTTATTACTGAAACTAATCATGCAAAGCAGAAGCAGAAACAAAAGCTGACGTTTTATTTGGCTGCTCTTGTTGTTGACGTGGATAATGTTTTCACTCCGTTGTGCCTGTATCTCTGAGAAGCTGATGCAAAGTTTTCAGCAAGCTTAAGCTGAGCAATGAAAGAATTGACTGATATGATTTATTTTTCTTAATATTCTCTCTGTTGATAACTTACATATTTTCAGAGTCACACACTAAAATGTGTTTGTGTGTGTGTGTGTGTATATTTATATATATATATGTCTCCACATCCCACAAAATATTTGAGCAGAACTTGAAAGGTTTGGGAGTTGACTGTGGGGAAAGTGGGAAGTCTAGGTGAAAGATTTATAGCCTATATAGATATACAGAAAATTCCTCATAGAGAAGGGGTTATTTTTTCAAGTAGGTGCAAGGGTGGAGATGCTTTCTTATTATATTATTAGGGAGCAATGATGTTTTAATCAGAAGTAATCAAATCTGTGAAGAACCAAAGCAGGACATACCATACAGCTGGAATTTTAACTTTGGCTGCTGTCTGGTTTACTCTCAGAAGCTCAGGTGCAATGTCCCATGTGCTGATCATAGTCCAGTTTTCTCACTTTGAGTGGCTTCTTAGTGTTTTCTCTTTCTTTAATGCAGGGAAGACTTTGAGCTATTGGTGTTTCAGCCCTGGGTACAGCATGCACGAGCTCGTCCGACAGGGAGTCAGGACAATCATCCTCACCAGTGGGACACTCTCCCCCCTCTCATCGTTTACAATGGAAATGCAGATGTGAGTACCTGCATGTGGGAACTCTGCCATTCCTGAAAAAAGCACCATCTGCCCTCATGGATTTAGGTTTTATCTCAGGATTTTAAAGTGTTCTCTTTGCCCAGAGAAGCTGTGGTTGCCCCATCCCTGGAGGTGTCCAAGGCTGGGTTGGATGGGACTGGGAGCAACCTGGGATAGTGGAAGATGTCCCTGCCCATGGCGGGGAGTGGAATCAGATGAGCTTTAAGGTTCCTTCCAACCAAACCATTCTGATTCTATGGTTCTGGAACTGGTAGGAAATCATATACTGGCTATGACTGGGATCTTCCTCTTTTTTCTCCAGCCCTTTTCCTGTTTGCCTGGAGAATCCTCATGTAATCGATAAACACCAGCTCTGGGTTGGCATCATTCCAAAGGGACCTGATGGAACTGTGCTTACTTCCACCTATGAAAGAAGGTAATGAACTTCCACGTCAAGTCCTGCTTTGATGTTTTGGGTTCTGTTAACAGGTGTATGCTGGTGGAGTAAAGGACCTTTAGAGGCTTTTTTGGATAAATGCTGAATAACAACACCCTTTAACCACTACTACTGAAAATTTAGAACTGGAGGTCTGGAAGGAGCCACATACCAAGACACTGATAGTCTTTGATGGACCTGACCAGTCTCAGATGGGACCTGCACCCACAACAATCCACCAGAAGCTGCACTGAACCCCATCCAAAATTTTTTTTGCTGAAGGCCTAATTGACTCGAAACATGACTGGCCTTTGCAATAGCTGTTTTTGTATTTAAAGCTTGTCGCCATGCCCTGCCTCTCTTTCACCTCTGGGTTGCCTACTTAAGGAAAACATATCCAAATGTTTGTCAAGCTTTTCATCATCATTTTTCTTGCTCTTGTCTGATCTTCCATCACTTTGCCTCTGTCTATCTGTTGTTCAGAGCTGGCAGTGCTTCTGCTGTCAGCAAAGACCAAATGTTCCATAGAACTGGAAAGAGACTCAGCAATTGTAGTGGATTTTTACAGAGAAGTAGTAATCTGGAAAACCCTCTGACTGAATCTGTCATTTTCAGAAGTTTAATGTGCCATTTCAGTGTATTTCTGCCTTTTAAAGAAGAAAGGTTGGGGATTCCACCCCTCCAAGGCTTTAGAATGTGGGCGTTTTTTGAAGGAGAGGGATTCAGTGTTCACTGTGTTTTGGCAACATCTGTGTGTTGATACTGGTATTTGTATGGCTTATAAAGATATATATGTCAGGTTTTTTCCCTGCATATATAAATTTTCTGGGAAAACAGAATGCAAAACTATAGGGCACTAAAAAGAAAGGAACATAAAGACATGAGAGAACAGGTGAGTTTTCAGTCAGGGCTGGAAGAATATAAATATGGCTCATTGGAGAGCAGGACTTCTTCAGCCAAAGACAAAGTGATTTACTAAATAATAACCATAGCAACCAAACTCACCCTTTTTGCCCTGCAGCAACACCACACCTAATTCATCAATTACTGTTTTAAATCTTACCATTAGTCAGGCTTGGCAGATGTTTCTGACAGAACTCTCACATGTGTGTTATTACTCACATGGCTGCCCATTTCTACCTGTGCATTTTGGAGTATTAAAGCTTACATCATCTTCAGAGCTATCAATAAGAATATTTCATAGAATTAGTAAAATGTAGTCAAGGTATTACCAATTCTTGCCCTTGGTGTTGGTGCTTGCCACAGGAGCGAGAGCAATTAGGAGTCTGGAAATGCTATTTTTGATGCATATCAAAGGAAGTCAGTATGGATGAAAAAATAGAAAAGGAAATGCAGTGGTGTTACTTGATTTTTCTTCTTTGTAGGTTTTCAGAGGATTATTTATCTTCTCTGGGGAAAACAATTGGTAAGTGAAGTGTATGGATTTCAGAAATGGGTTGATGCCCAGGATTTTTGGATATTTAGAAAGGGCAATGCTAAAGAAGATGCAGTAAGAGAAAGGTAAAGGATTACAGTGCATATCTCACTGCTGTCTGTTTTTCTGTGCTTCTGCTTGCTCAAGGCAGCTGGTTGCTGTAATAACACACAAAATTGAGTCCCTGGCTTCATATTTCCAAGTCTGAACTTCATTTTTACCGTCAGGAGTTTGTGTTTGGGTCAAAAATGTGGTTCCTAAACACAGTCAGAAAGTGGCTCAAACTAGGAAATCAACAGCATGCAGCCAAGGATGAGCAGAGCAGTTGAGGATCACAGGAAATCAGTGCACATAAGGACACATAACACATAAGGACAGAATAAAAGAAGAGCATTTGTGTAGCTTGGCTAACATGATTGAAAAGAATCTGTTAAGTCTAGAAATGTTTTAAGGACGTGGAGGAGAAATTAAAGCAATGCTCTGAAGTGTTTAGCTTGGCTTAAAAGGTGAAATTAAGAAAATGCTTTCACAAAGTAGTGGGTTTTTCTCAGTAAATTGTTTACTATTTGACTAGAAAACTCAAAAGCAATATCATGGTACCTCATCCATTGTTTTGGATGTGTAGACTGCAGTAGACAAGGAATGCGGAAAATGATCTAAAACTAGATCCTGCTGGGAAATGTGGTGGGGAATGTTGTATCCCTTTCCTCGACAGGGTTTGGTGTGGCTGGTAATGTCTTTTATTCTTTTAGCTCTACCCTGTAGAGAGCTAGTTAGGCTTCTGTATTAAAAGTTACACCTTGACAAGATTATCAAATGATTTTAAGAAATTAAACCGCTTCTAATACGTGAACATTCATGCCAAGAAAGTAGAAAATATTTTAGAAGGAGGCCACGCTGTTGTTTTTCCTCTGCAGTCCATGTTCTCCATCCCAGCATGAAAATGCCCTCACACTTGTCTTATCTCACTACAGGTAACCTTGTGCGAGTTGTGCCCCATGGGCTGTTGGTGTTCTTCCCATCGTATCCTGTCATGGATAAGAGCCTGGAATATTGGAGAGTATGTTCATTGCTCTGCCTTGATTAGGTGGTTTGGTTACACGCACCAGACAGCTTGTAGTTATTACATTTAACCATGTTAATTAAAAACCTTCTAGTGGAAGATGTCACTGCTCAATGGCAGGGGTTGGAACTAGATGATTATTAAGGTCCCTTCCAACCCAAAACTTTCTGGGATTCTATGAAAAATTCTTTGTAAATAAGTAAATTATAAAACCTGGAAAGTAAAATCTCAGATAAGGCTTCTTTTATTTTGATCACAATACACTGAAGTGCAGTGCTGCAAAAGCCAAACCCAAAAGAATCTTAGTATGTTATTCCATCCGATGTCACATTTTATTTTGTTCACCAGACCTTTCTTTATTAAACCTCTGAATTAGAATTGATCTGTGTGTTTCAACCGTTGGGGGGAAAAATCCCAATATGAGCATTTCTCCTTTATTTTTAATTTGTAACCATTGCAGCTGTAACTTTTGGTACTTCTGTACTCATGAGTTGAATGTCCCTGGTGAAATTTGGTAGATTCTGGTTTAAATGCTCCTTGAAAAGGCAGGGGCAGAGGTTTCATGCTGTGGAGTGGGACTGGGAGGTGAGTGCTGGAACTCTCCCATCTGTCTGATTTCTGAGGTGCACCAACTGCAAGGAATCACTTGCAAATTAGTGCTCTTAGGGGGTTGCATATTCCTGCTTCCATCTCTTGCTGTGTTTGGCAAGAGAGGAGGAACACCCTGTGGTGGGGAAGTGTTTTGGGATGGATGGGAGCATTTCTGAGCGTTTCTGTTCTTGTGGTGTGTGCTCACTTGGTGTTTCTGACCTGTTCCTTCTCTGTTTAACAGGAACACGATTTTGCCAAAAGAATAGAAGAAGTGAAGCCAATGTTTGTGGAACCCAGGAACAAAGGAAGCTTTTCAGAGGTTATTTGCATTACATACCTCTATCATTTTCAGAAACTTTTTATGTTTAAGGGCTTTCTCTCAGGTGTGTTTGGGTGTGAAACACCCAAGGTTTTGGCCTAGGGCGAAAGGAAAACTCCGAGTGCTTCTTTGAAGTGTAGTTTTCCTGTGCATCCTTCCTTTCCTCTCTTGTCTGGCCATGCAGGGTTCAGTCTTCATTTGAATCTGGTGATGTAACAGCAGCTAACATACACGAGTGCTGAGTAATCGAGCTGGTGGAAAGCTGTCACTTCAGCAGTCAGCATTTGTGAATGTTCTGCAGGACTTTTCCTCCCAGCTCATCCTGCACAAAGAATTGTGCAGTGTCATCCTGTTTATTTATAGCCTTTCTCTTTGCTTCTTAGAATCAATAATATCTGAGAATTGCTTTCCTCTTTTGTCTATTCTACTTAACGATCTGCAGAAACACAGGATGATCCGTCTTCTCATCAGAAGTATCTGACATGAACTTTTTTTATGCTTACCAGTTGTGTTCTGGATTTCACAGTGATATAAAGATTTTGCTGAGAAAACGGCTTCTCACATTTGCAATTAGTTAAAAATTAAGACAATTATACTAAGCCAAATTGATCACAGTTTAGATCTTAGTGTACAAGCCAATTTAGTTAGTACAGGATAATACCATTCCTCCTCTTGCTTAAATTTGTTTTTATTTTAGGTTATTGATGCCTACTATGATAAAATCACCTGTCCTAAGTCCAATGGAGCTGCGTTTTTGGCAGTGTGTCGGGGCAAGGTAATTTAACTGAGAATTTTTTTCATTTGAGATCAGATTATATAATTGAGAGAAAAAAACTTCATTCTGAATTTCAATACATTTCTGTTATTTGACTGCAATTATATGTGGAGTAAAAAAAGTGATCTGAAGCTTCTTCAAAATTAGGTCATATTTCTGTATGATTCACTCCTATTTTTATTAGAGGGACACATTTTGATTTCTCTGAAGTGATGAGCATCATACTTGCATTTCACGTTGGCTGCTCACTGAAAACATAACCCATTAGATGAGAACATCTGTTCTGGAGAACTGTAATCAAACAAGTTAAAACAACACTGCTGCAAACCAAACATAATGCTTAGCTTTAAAAAACTTCCTTCATGAACTTTCTGTTCTCTGGACACATTTGATGGCCTTTCCTTTACATCTTCCAGTGCTGATAAATTGACCTATATTTATCAGTGTAAATATTTGTGAAATTACTCTTAGAACCTTTTTGCTGCTGTTTATTATGTACCAGGAGAAGATCCAACTTCTTTTGAAATTTTGGTCCCAGTCTTCAGAGAGGCTGTTGGAGTGAAGAAAAGATGTAGCTCTCTCAAGTCTGTTTGCTGAGATTTGGAGAATTGATTCAGCTGAAAAACAAACCAGCTTTTTTTTTCCTTAATTTTTTTCAGTCTGTTCAACTTTATTCATTTCATGAAGTGATTTGCCAGCAAAGTGAGCATGTACATAAGGGGACTTGAGTAACAAATACTTGATGGGATGTCAACAGCACAGCTGCTGGACATGGCACTGTAGTCTGGTGAATCTGATGGCTTTCTGTTATTGCTTTGAAATGATTCTGTTAATTTTTACTGTCAGAGAAGGTTTTCTATGTTATTGTGTCTTGTCAACAACTCAGGGTTGTGGAAGGTTTAAACAAAGGTGTTGACATGTTCTCAGTACAGCTGTTCCACTTACCCAGGACCAAGACTGCCATTAACAGGGTTGGCTGAGCTGTGCTTTGGCAGAGGAAAAAGCCAAGTTTAAAATAAGTCCTGGTAATAAAAGAAAAAAAAAATCTAGTTGAAACTATTCATTTAAACTATAAACTGCACTTGGCTAGGGAATTAATTGAATGGAAAAAAAGGGCCAACAACTGCTGAATTGCTCTGAACTGTCACTTCACACCCTGTTGGAAAACTCTGTCCCTGCAGGCCAGTGAGGGCTTGGACTTTGCAGACATAAATGGACGAGGAGTCATCATTACTGGGCTTCCATTTCCCCCTCGTATGGAGCCCAGAGTCATTTTAAAGATGCAATTCCTGGATGAGATGAGGAGAAGTGGTGCAGGTGCACAGGTAAGACTGGGCAGCTTCTCACTCTTGGCTGTTTGCAGGTTTGTGTCGTTGGTTCTCCCTCTTGTCCCGGTGGGGTTTGGGTTTTGTTACCTTCTCAGCCATGTGGGACCATGAATATCAAAAATTCAAACAGCCATGGGAATTTGTCCCAAATACAGCCACCTATTTTTAATTGTGTGGAGGGTTCCAAATTCTGGCACAGTCTTAAATATAGGCCCCAAAAAAGGGTGTAATTAAAGTTTAAATCAAAATCTTTGTATTTGTGTTATCCATCTGAGGGATGTTTTTCATCCAGACAGAATGTGGGCAGGAAAAATGGCTTGTGCTGGCAGGTTTGAGAATTATTGTTTGAGAAGTGTGGTGGGGTGTTGGATTTGGTTTTCTATTGCTTCAGGCACAAGAATGAATGATGTTACAATTTAGGATGTTCTGCAGGTCTTAAAGAATATGGTAAGTCTGTTGTACTGCCAAGGCTCTGAGTGCACCATGTAGGAAACAGCCTCTCAAGCTGGACATTGCTACTTCAGTTTTCTGTGCTCTGTAAATCAGGTGTGACTTTTGAGTCCACCTGTGTTTGGTTTTCCTCGGCTCTTTGAGATTTGTCAGTACATCTGGTTGGTGCTATCCAACATCTGTTCTGTACTTTTTATTTCTTTAGGAAAAGAAATAGTGACAGTACAGCACAGAGAAGACATTTTACCTGGTAAATAATGTTAATTCTTCCTTCTTCTTCATCTTACAGTATCTGTCTGGCCATGAGTGGTACAGTCAGCAAGCATCCCGGGCTGTCAACCAGGCCATCGGCCGGGTCATCAGGCACCGCCAGGACTACGGGGCCATCTTCCTGTGTGACCACAGGTAAACCTTGGCTCACTGAATCCCAGAACATTTTGCGTTGGAAGGAACCTTAAAGCTCATCGCATTCCAACCCCCTGCCAAGGGCAGAGACACCTTCCACTGCACCAGGTTGCTCCAAGCCCCGTCCAGCCTGGCCTTGAGCACTTCCAGGGATGAGTCACCAACAACATCAACAGCTTTATATCCCAACATAGGTGTTGGTATTTTGAATATAAATGCGCTGATGTTGCTGTTTGGAAAAGGCTACAGTTCATTATAATGAAACTATTTAAAATACAGGTTATATAAATATTGCACAACTTCAAGAATGTAATTAGATCTTCTGCTTCCAAGCTATGTAGTCTTGGAGCTGCGGAAGGAGGTTAATGTTTTTAATGGAAAATAAACCAATTTTTTTGAATTCGTGTTTGTGACACCACAGGAAATTATGTGACAACAACTTATGGTCTTGCATTTTCTCCATCTTTCAGTTGAGATGGCAGACAGCAGCACTGCAGTGTTCTGAGAGATGAGGAATGGGAATGAGGACAGATTATATTACTGAAACAATACTATTTATATTCATATCCTATATTAACGTTATACTGCATTAATATCGATTTCTGTAATGCTAATTAGTATAATATGTATATTATAGGCAACAGGAGTTTAATTGATAGTACATGGTATCAACAAAGCCCTTTTCTCCTGCGTGAAGGCATCACCCCATTGTATTTACTACACTGTTTGTCTTTATTTGTGTTTCTACTCCTCCCTTGTCCTTTTGGATACTGATTTAGGGTTTGTTTAATTAATTTAGCCCAACCTGGCAAATGATTCTCAGGTTTCCCCATCCTGCCCAGGTTCACAACTGGTGATGTCAGAGGCAAACTGCCTTCGTGGGTCCGTCCCTACGTGAATGTTTACGACAACTTTGGGCACGCAGTCAGAAGTGTCTCCCTCTTCTTCCGTGTTGCTCAAGAAATGGTAGGTGTCTTTAAAAAAAACCCACAAAATAAACAACAACTTTCCTGAATAGTGTTGGAAACTGGGAATGCTAAGCTAAGTGAGAGATATGAGAGAATCACAGATGTCAAATTGGAAGGGACACATAAGGATCACTGAGTCCAGTTCCCTGGTCCTTATAAGCCTGCCCAACATGGAGTCACTTGTCACTTCTAAACACTGGGAGATTTACTGGAAAGGAGATATGCCTCATCTTTCTCCAAGAGTGATCTGGGACAGGATGTTATTCTTATGCCGGGCAACTCATTTGGTTAGATCACAAAAATAACTTCCTCTTTCAGTTCCCCCTGAATAAATTTGTATTTATTGGCTGGTATGCAAACCCTGGGACTGATACTGGCATCCAGAAGCTTTCTGTCTCAGGGAGAGGTTATGTGTGTGGAAGGATCACCTCCTAAAATTTAAATTGAAGCTGACTAGTAATAAAGAGTAATACAAATCATCAGTTGTAATTGCAGCTCATCACTGGATCATCTTTACTAAAATGGCTTCTCTATGAGCATTAGGAAGCTGATGTTGTCTGTTATAGTTCTTTGATTTAAAAAGTAGTATTGTAAAAAACTTCCTAATTCACTGGGGAAAGTCATGGCAAGAAATGCTGAGTTCTTTGCTCCCAAAATGGAGGTTAAGATTAAAATAAGCACTTAAAATTTCATATACAGACTTGGATGACTTCCTGGAAGATGTTTTAGCCAAATAGAAGTTGTTCAGACAAATTAGTTACAGATGGATGTTGCTGCAGGACTTGATGATCTTTTCTGATCATGAGTGAGAGTTTTATGGTAAATCAAAACCATAGCCCAATTATGCTTTGTCAGAAGGAGCTGTTGTTGCAGGGATAGCATTAGGGAGTGACTGTTCTCTAGCAGGTCATGATCCTTTTTCTGGTACCAGGTCACTGGGAGTTAAGCCTGCTTACTGCACTTCAGCACTTCAGTGTCACTTGAGAGCTGTTTGATCCTTTTTTCAAATCACATAAACCCAGAGCGTGTAACAATCTTGCTACCAAAGGTTATTTGGGGAAAAGGAGATGTCTTTGGATTGTTGCTGAGATTTTTGGTCACAGATGGAGTGGGAAAGTGGCCTTTGCCTGTTGTAACACTTTGTAAACTGCTTGTAGGTGCCCCCACCCCTGCCTCAGTGCCCTCCTGGACATACTGGTTCCCTAAGTGAAAGCAATGCAGCACCATCTTCTTCATCTGAGCAGATCCTCTCACTGAAAAAAGCTAAAAACCTGGATGACCATGTTCCCAGTTTGAAGAGGAAAAGGAAAGGTATGTTTGGGTCCTCACAGATACACCTTTTTGTTTTAAGCTGAACCACGAAAAGAAGGATCAAGAGGCTAGAAACTGAAATGGGAGAGAAAGCAAGGAGAGCTCAAAGACTGAGGTAAAAGTCTGGTCAGAAGGGACATAGTTAAGCATTAGAAAATGGGGGGGAACAATTGCAATTACAGAGAAAAGAGGCAGATGGGGCAGGCAAAAGTGTCTAACAGAACAGGAGGAGTTTTTGGTGAAATATCACTGATAGTTTGAAAAATAACTGTAAGTCTCTCTCTGCCTAGCACCAACTTCCATATGTCCTCCTTTCATCCTGTTGTATAAATCACTCTTATTTAGTAATCTGGCTAAGAAAACAAAAAGGACATGGGAACAAAACAGTATTTAAAATTTTGTGGGTTGCTAATGCCAAAGAATAAAGCATTTCTCATGTCAGATATTCTTTCAACACTCGACTCTTTGCTGGTTTGGAACAGAACAGTGAAGTTTGTTTAAAGCTGTGGTTCCTAACCAGTTATGAGTGAGTGTGAGGGTGAGTTCACATTACATTTAAGCCAGTGTGATTGCTGGTTGTTGTTGAAAGGGATTACTTTGGCCACCACTTTTTTTTCCCCTCTCACTTTCCCCCCAGCTGTGCACTTTTTGCTCCTTCCTTCGATTTGAGTCCCTCTTTTGTGCAGCTGCAGAGTGAGCAGCTGAGCTTTGCTGAACCAGGTTATTTACCTTCCATCCACTTGACTGGTAGGTCCCTCTCAAAGGATGAGCTGGAGTGTGTGACTGGAGGTGAAGGGAAGAAGGTGCATTTCCTGTTCAGAGTTGTTCAGTTTGCTGTAACATCAAACTCACCTGTCGTCATGGTGATCATAATATACTCCCATTCTTCTCAAAATAGTGACTTTCCTTAGTAACTGACTGTTAAAGTGATTTCACAAAGCAGTGGGAATACATTTTGAAGGTAATACTAATTTAACTCTACTTACAGCTCAAAATTCTTATATTTAAAACCTGGATCCTGATTACTGAGAATATGTAATTTGGGACCTTGGTGACTGTGTCTTACGGGTATTGATACTGTGAGAATTGTAGGCTTTAAAAAAACTTGCTCTGTTTAAAAATAATAAATCGTGTTTTGTACCAAAATCTCTTAAAAACTGTGGAATTCAGTATTGGGAAAATCCATAAATCTTAAATAATTGAACATAGCTGCTGCTGTACGACTTTTTCCCATTGATCCTAAGCCATTTTGAGGTTAAATGTCACCATCACTTAATAGTTTGAGAGCAACCTGCCAGGTTGTGGTAACAAATACTTGAGCAATTTTGGAAGTGGTTTTTAAAAACTGTCTTCTTATAAAATTATATCATGCACTTTTGCCAGAGGTGGAAGATTAATTCACTAATACATATTTGTGGTTTGCTTTGTAAAACTGGAAGCTACCACTAAATCAAAGAAAATGCAAGGGGGAATGTGGGATGTTAATTTGTCACCTGTGTTCTGCTGTGATGGCAGTAAATGGAGATGGAGCACCCAGCCTGTGTGTGGAATATGAACAAGAGTTTGTCTCACCCAGAAGAAAATGTGTTGGGCTCTTGGATGCCTTGGAGCGTAGTGAGAAGAGCAGTGAAGATGCAGAGGAGGAAACTGATTTGCCAGGAGAGGAAAAGGTAATGGCAAAATACTTCCTTAACAGGAAAAATTGCAGGCTCTAAAGCAAAATGGTTTTGGCGTCAAGAGAACCAGCTCAACCCTCTTTCAAGAAAAACTCACTGTAATCAGCACCAGTAAGTGCAAATTCTCATAATTAAATTAATCAAAGGGTCTCCTTGCCACATTCAAGTAGGTGATCAACAGGTATGTGCTTGTTCTGTGTTCCAAGGCTGCTGACCAGGAGGATTCCTGGAAGTTAACCACGCTTTCTGAGGAGCAAGGAGCTCTCAGAGAAGAGGTTTGTAAATAACACAGTTTGTCCTGGGTGGAGTCTGTGTCAGCACTTGGTATGAGACCAGATATTGAACTCAAAAAAGAGGGGGGGAGGGTTTATGGATTAGAAATTTGCTCTTTTAGATGAAAATCTTTTGATTTGCCCCAGAGAAAGAATGTTGCCGACTTGTGGAATATTTTATCTGAATCAAAAATTCACTCTCGCATTAAGATCAACAAAGCTGCTTCTGTAATGTTAATTTTCTTTCCTCTTGAATTGGTATTTTTAATACATCAGTGATTGGGTTGTGTTCTTGATTTCCCAAAATCCCTGTTTGCAGTTGTTGGAGGGGTGGCTTCCTTACCTGGCTGGAGTATTTTATTGCTGGCTTGCAGACCCATGCATGGACTTCATGAGTGCCTATTGCAGCATTCTTAAGTACTTTCCTAAGGGGAAGAATGCCTGAGGTAAAATGTGGAAGTGTAGGAGCATCTGGGGAATGTCTGAGTAGGCCCAAGGACATGAATGGAGACACGTACAAAGGACAGCAAATATTTAACTTGTGTGCAGCCAACTGGGAAATGGGCTCTGTCACCCTATGGGTGGCCATGACATAGACACTGAAACCTATTCTTTGGAAAGCCTGGCACATTTCCAGTTCTTGGTAACTCAGCTACAGAATATTCCTAACACAGCTGCAGTGCTTTTGGCAGAGCTCAGCCTTTTCCTGGAGTCAGATGAGCTGATAGACCCAATGGCTTGGCAGCCACTCAGATCCACTTCCTATTTGCATATTTGGCATTGCTGCTTATCTGAGGCTTGTGGAGAGCTCTGGGGTCACCCTGTGCTGCTTCAAAATTGGTGACCTGGCCCCAGCAGTCTGGTGAGTGTAGTCCTGAGACAGGCAGTGACTCTCAGGCAGCCAGCTTTCACTCTTGAGTCCAGCACTGAGCACTGGATTTGGACTGAGGATGGGGTTGGTGTCATTTCCTGTCTTCACCATCTAGCATAGTGTCTGTGTTATCATTTTTCCTTTTATCAAAGTTACACTGTACCCTTGTTCCCTAAATAATGGAAGTTTAGTTCTCATTATGAAAGAATTTGCTTTGTGACCTCAGAAATTCACAATACAAGAAAAAGTTTCTCAATCCCTTTAAATAATAACAGTCCATTATCAGTAACAGCCATAATCAAATTTCCTTGCGAGTTATGCCTTGTGAAAACTCGCCTTGGAAACCTTATTTCTGCTGAATCATACTTTTCAGGGTGGTGCCTTTACACAACACAGGACTAAGAAGGTGATTTTGATAATGTCTCTTACTTATTGCATGTATCATAAATATTTGACTTGCTGCTTATATTCCAATTCTTCAATTTCCTTACGTACAAGGAGCTGCAGGCAGGAAGGTCAAGGGGAGTGTGAGCTGCCAGTTATACACAGGTCTGTGTACACTCTCAGGCTGCCCTGGAACAGCCTGCTGTGATGTCAGCTTTGCTTAGTCAGAAATTTGCACCCTCAAGACCAACTTTGTCTTTAATTTCTTCTGGTTCGGTCTCTGTGAGTTATCCGGTAAATTTCTATCCTCTGGAAACGGGTATATGCCCAGGCTCTGTGACAATAATTTTGGTTGCCTTGTTTCACTTTCTTGAATCGTGTCACAAACTGGGTTACCAAGTTTCGCTGCTGGAAATACCTGAATTAAATGGACAATAACTTTGAAAAGCATTTTTTGTACCTTACTTACTTTCTTTTCATCTTCACAGGCACATCGTCTGTCCACGCTTTCCCTTCAGTATGAGAAGAGATTAACAGATGAGCAGAAAGGAGGAAGGAAGAAAATAAAGCTAGTCAGCAATACAGTATGTGTTTCCCTGTGTCTTTGCCATCCCTTTGATCTGTAGATTGCTTTAATTTGAATTGGAAATTTCCAGGCAAACAGATAACTAATGCCAGAACAAGTGTGGTTTTTTTCTCCAAGTTGTAAATATTCATCAATGCACGTCTGAAATGTATTTGTCATGCTCTT
The DNA here is from genome assembly GCA_013390045.1 of Picathartes gymnocephalus. NCBI lineage: Eukaryota > Metazoa > Chordata > Aves > Passeriformes > Picathartidae > Picathartes > Picathartes gymnocephalus. The sequence continues at coordinate 25,730 of WEKY01009515.1, read as the reverse complement.
TCCCAAATCCAGACATCCCAGACCAAATCAAGCACAGGTCCATATAGGGCTGGTAGGTGAAAAGAATTGTTTTCTGACACTGATTGCTTTGTGAACAATTTGACTAGGGGTGGTTGGGTGGTTTCATTCTTTTTGATTAAAATGGAATAGTTCAGTTGGCAGGGACCTGCAATGATCAGCAAGTCCAGCTGCTCTGGCAGAGCCTCAAATGGTTGAGCTGACCAGTCTGGGGTAAGGGATCACATCCTACCCCCCTGGGGTGGGTCATGGTTGTGTGTTAGCTCTACAGCTGTGCATTATTGTTTTGCCCTGTCTCCAAAGCCAGTTAACTCATTATGCAGCTAATTGCTTAAGTCACAATAAATTCAGGAGAATTCCCTGGGTGACGTGAGTGCCAGTAGTTGTCCAAGGTGCTGTCCTAACTGGATGTTCCCTGTCTTGTCAATCTACCAAGCACCTGGCAAATGAAACTGATCCTGAAGCCGATAATATCCGAGAGAAGAGAGAAGGAAGAGAACAGGTTCACGCAGAAAGTTGTGTTTGCAGTTTGTTGCTATCTGATGTCATGATGAGTCAGCTCAGCCTCCAGTTTTGGAGTAAATGTCATTTTATTAACCCTTCTCCCAAGAATAGAATTGTGCAATGATACTTGGCTGCCTTCTCTAGGAATTTTTCCCTGAAGTTCTCTGTTTTGTCAGTGGGGAATGTGAATAATACGTGGATTACAGGGATGACTGCCATTACTGCTGCCTTTTAGGTGAAAACATTTATGGTTTAGTGGTGAGCACAGTGGTGCTGCTGGGTGGGCCATTGGAGTGGACGACCTTAGAGGACTTTTCCAACCTTAGCGAGTCCATGATTCCTTTCATTATCCCATGTGCTGTTGGAATTGTAAACATATTGCTTCCACGTGAAACGATGTGAAAGTAACTCAGGATGTGAAAGTAACTCCTCTGGGGTTACTTTTTACTGAGGAGCCTTTCCTGCCTCGCAGCAGGAGCGGAGAGCGGAGCCGGCGGAGCCCAAGAAGGCACGGGCCACGTTTTACATCGCCACGGTGAAGGACACACTGAGCCAGCAGAACTATGAGCTCTTCTCCAAGGCTCTGCAGCAGTACAAGAAGACTGATGACTTCCATGCCATGCTGTCCCAAATGAGTTCGCTCTTCGTAGAGGATGAAAAAAAGCACGTCTTGCTGCGAGGTACATTCAGTGTTTCTATATCCCTGGTATATTTGTGTAAGTGACTTGCGTCTTTTAAACAGGCTTGGGTGCTTCAGACGTGTTTTAGATGTGAAGTACGGCTCAATTAGGATGATTCATCACTTTGTATCCCCAGATAACACAGAAGAATCTCCTCAGTCTAATTATCATGTGTCAGCTCACATCTTGACTTGAAGAAAATCATATTCCATGGAAGTTTGTGTTATTTTAAACTTAGTCTAAAAATACGGTGACTTATTCCCAGTAATTTAGGAGATCAAGAGCGTGGTTGTGTGAGTTGGAGAGATGCCTTCATAATGGTTCAGTGCAAAACAGTAAATCAATAGACAGAATATACAGAGAAATTTTCTGTTTAAATAATTGTGAGTCTAAAACAAAGGATCTGAGCAAACATGGATAGTTACTGCATTAACTGGTTTTTTATTGCCTTCTAACAACTGTACTGACAGGAGCTGTATTCCCACCAAGATTTCTTCTAGTTTAGCAGTATTTTCTGTGTGATTTTTCATTTTCCTCTTAGCTTGTGAAAAAATAGGTAGATTTTTCTGTGATCTTTTAATCAACTGAAATAATAAATGCGTAGTTATGCATCTTGTAAATTGTTTCAGGTAAATTCTGAGGTTAAGGACTGGGAAGCTCAGTCAGTTGGTTTCCCAATTTGCTATGATCTACATAGATAAGAAAATGTTTGATCGTCAAATCAAGGTCTAAGTCTAGTTTTGAAAACTGTCAGGCACCTGAAACCTAAAGTTGATTTGATGTTTAGGCTTCTGGTTGGCCAGCATTGTGTGGTGAATAAGTAACATGAGGTGTAAAGTTAACAGTTTATCAGTTATTGAAAGTATCAGTCTAGCAGTTACTTGGATCTCATACTTTATGAGGCACCTCAAAGTCTGTTTCACTGAGATGTGAGTTACTTTATATTTACAGTGAAAAAATGAGTTTTTACCCACTGGTGATAATATTGCTCAATGTGTGCATGATAGGTGACCTTTGTGTAATTTGTAAATGTGTTTATTGTATAAATATTAGGTTAAAACATTGAGATTTTCATTTATTTAGTTGCACCTTTTTATCTAACCTTGAAGTCCTACTGTTGTAGGTTTTGGTAGCATTTATTGCCTGTTGTGGATTGATATTTTCATTCTTTCGTTTTTCCCCCCTTTTCCCTCTCTCTGATGCAAGATTTTTACCAGTTTGTTCGGCCCCAGCATAAAAAGCAGTTTGATGAAGCCTGCTGCAATCTGACTGGAGTGGGCTGTGGCTACAAACCTGAGCACAGCCTCCCACGGGAGGAGAGGGAGATCCTGGCCAAGAGAGCGGGTGAGGAGCTTGGTTCGGTTGTATCATTTGAAGGACAAATGTCCCTGTTCAACCAGTCACAGAGCAGCATGTGTCTGATATGTAGAAATGCAAGGAAATTCAATTTCATCAATACTAAGTCTCTGTTCGCCATGATCCTCTTGCCTTCCCTTGAGCTGTGCAGATGGCTGAGCATTGGTTGCTGCACAGTTAATAATGATGTAATTTTGTTTCAAAAGGGGATTTTACAGATCTGTTTAAATCATTTAGTTTGGGGAATTAAACACCCTTGTGTGTGTTGTCTTTGCTGCCCACATAGTGCCACCAGAATTGTGAATAGAGGGTGATGGTGTCCTCACAGAGTTTGTGAAATCCTGGAACAGTAAAGTTCTGAAAGACTTTATCAGAGAAGTAAATCTGTGTGCAATCTCAGACTGGTTTGGGCTGAAAGGGACCTTAAAACTCATCCAGTTCCAACCCCCTGCCATGGGCAGGGACACCTTTCACTATTCCAGGTTGCTCCAAGCCCCATCCAACCTGGCCTTGGACACTTCCAGGGATGGGGCAGCCACAGCTTCTCTGGGTTGCTCAGATGTTTCAGCACAGGATGGCATACTTTGAAATGCACCATTCTTCCCTAAATTCACTGTTAATGGACTGGTTTGATTTAACAGAAGAAAAACAGAGCCAGCAGAAAAGTACATTCTCCAAGGCCTCGTGTGCTCAGCTGAACCCTGGGCTCCACCTGAACCAAGGAGGATCCCACTTGGCAACAGGACTGAACAGTGCAGGTACCCTCCATGTTTAATAAAAACCCAGTCTATTCTGTTTTATTTCATCACTGACTGGAAGTTCTCCTGGGGCAAACCAATGTTCTTTGTGCTCATCTAGCACAGTGGCTCACTCTCTGTAGGTGGGAGTGATGGTAATTCAGAATTTTCAGCAAGGATTGTGCAAAACAAAACAGAAAAAGTCAATAAATTAAATCAAGGTGGATGTGAAAGAAACCAGCTGAAGTCAGATATTTGTACTGGAGACTGAGCTGGGAAAAGTAGGGGTTGAGCACAGGTCTGCTGGGCTTCCTGTTTGTCCAGGGTCCATGAAAGGGAGCCAGTTAAGGAGTGTGAGTTAAGATTACATCAGTATGAATTTAGGTATGAAGAAACTGTTTCATTTTATTCTTGGTGTAATGTGTACATTCCCTTTGTGGACAGCCTGTTATTTTCTGTAGAAACAGAGTAGTAAACATAATCTCTGTGTGCATCCCTCTAATCTCACTCTGTCCAGTATTTATCGTCAAGCTCATGGGCTCATTTATTATTTATTATGGGTTTTCCAGAGAACAGCTGGGAATTTTTTGTTTCTCACAAGGAAATGAGTAGGATCATTGGACAGCTTAGAAGTCTTTCTTTAGAGGACAAATACTCAAAGGCTAATCCTTTCTTTAAAAAAACAAGCCAGTTTCCTGGAAGGCTTTAAGTGCTTTTCATGTGTGAAGCCATATTGTTTCTTTTGATTCGCTTTCTGATATTCTTTTGTATTTTAAGAATATTTGAATAAAGCAGATTCTTTAGTAATTATCTTGTCCTGAAACCATTAGAATGGTTTCACAGAAACTTGTTTCCAGTAAAAGTAATTGAGACAATAATAGGAGTAAATGGATGTGTTATTTCTGTGCTTCACTCCTTAAGAATGGAATGCTTCTATGGAAGTATAAGAAAGCTCTAGGATATGCAATAAAAGATACTGATTATAAAATTCACACACAAGTTTTTTCCCTTCCAGCAAATTGAATAAGCCTATGTTTTGAAACCTAATTATCTTTATCATCCAATAGAAAAATTTTTAAAGATCCAGATACCAAAAGATGTGGCAGGTTAATTTAAATCGGTTCCTTATCATATCCTTTGTCCATATTTGCGTGCCTGTAATACTCAAACCAGAACTTTTTCCTCTAAAACATACCAGAAATCAGAGAATTACGTTGTAAATAAACTTCACTTGGCATTTAGCAGGTTTATCCAAGCTGTTCCTACCTTTTGCAGACCTCCTACATTGCTCTTGTCCTCTCTTGAGTGTTATTTCAGATTAGATAGTATTTTTGGACATTGTTTTCCTGTTGGGAAACACCCCCCCCACCTTGTCTGCTCTTATTGTTAAGGGGTGAGAAATCTGTACTTCAAAACTGCCCATTTCAGGCCAGCAGAGTTGGTTAACCCATTGTTTAAGATACTTTTACTCCTTCAGTGGAGCCCAAAGCCTGATTTATTGCTGACCTCCATGCGCTTTTTCCTCATTCCCTCATGACCTTCTGACACATTTCTCCATCTGAAAGGATGACGGAACTCCAGAAGATGCTAGAAGTGATCCCCAGAATAATTTTTCTCCATTGCCAGGAGCAGGTCCGGCCATGCCAGAGGGAGGTTTCATGGCTGGGCAGGTGGGGTTGGCTTTACCACTTCGAAGTAGTTCAGGAATTCCCTTCAAATGAAATGAGAAGTGGATGTGATGGAGTGACCTCTTTGTCTCTGTTCCTCAAGCCCTGCTCGCGTGTTCTTTGTCTCTCAGGGCAGAATGCCAGTGCAGCTCTAAGGAAAGAGGCTGAAAAGGCTGCAGGCTCCAGGAGGGAGCAGCACCAGGCCCTCAGGACTGCCTATCTCACTGATGTGCAGAGGGCTTTGGACAAAAGCACCTACAGCCAGTTCTACAAGGCTCTGCTGGCTTACAAGAAGACGGATGATTATGACGCAATGGTGTCGGTGATAGCAGCCCTCACCACAGAGAGGCCACAGGACTTTCATCTCCTACAAAGTAAGGGATTTTTTTTTAAATCACTCTAATTTATTTGAAAGGAAAGAGTGGGTTCTGTGATCTCATGTGAGGTCTCACCTTTTGGTTTAGCAACCCAGATCAATGGAGCGGCAGGAACAATGTGTTCAATGAATGCCACTCAGAGAGCAAAAAGTGTCAAGGTTATAAAATGTTATCTCTGTCTGTTCAGTTAGAAATTGTCCATTAAAAACATTACACAAGACCTCAGTAATTCCAGTCCTAACCTTCATCCCACTTGAGTTCGGACAGATGCTTCCATGACTGTTTTTTCTCTCCAGTTACTACAATTGCTCTTTAGAAAGGACAAAGCTGCCTATTGAACTGACTCAATTTTGTTCCTATGACCAATGATTACTATACTGGTGCTAAGTTCTTACATCACTTCCAGGTTTCAGGATAAGCAATCCGACTTTTGATTTACTGTTCTTCTACAGAGCTTCACCTGAAAATGTGGAACTGTGTCGTAATTTATTTTCTCAGAAGTGGTTTGTTTTGTTTTATTTTCCTTTCATGGGTTTCATGATGGAAGGATTTAGGGAGCTACGGATTTCTAAAATTTGTAATTGAACTTAATTGTTTGAAAGAAGAGCAGGCATTATATGCTGATCCTGATTGCCTCAATGGTGACATCTCGTGTGATGTGACATCTCAGTTCCACCTTCTCCCATGTCTCTGGGGTGACTCTTCTGCTGGAAATGACGCATTCAGTGTATGCTGGGAAATGCTTATGGAAGTTTGTTATCTTTACCATATAACAATAAATATTCCACTGATCTTGAATAGATACCATAGTCTGCAAATTGTGAGAGAATACCTTTTTTCTGGTGCAGTAACTAGTTAGATTAGTCTTGGCAAAGTGGAGAGTGGGAGGAAAATGAGCTGTGTGACACCGTGAGTCATAACCTTCCCCTGAGCACTCTTTCACAGTCACTGTCTCTACTGAGCAAATGTTTTGACCTTAGAGGACTTAGTGGTAGAATTGTCTGTGCTTGGCAGTAAGTCATAATTGGGGTTTTTTAGAATTTCTTTATGTGTGTTGTGAATCCTTGTCAACCAAACAGTAACAGGAAATTTCCATCCTGAGAGTCTTTCTGGATATGGTGTGTATACCTGATCTTCTTAGATCACTCGTCAGGTGAAGGGGCTGGGGCGGGTGTTTATTCTGAGCTGTAGAGAGTGGAAGAATTTCAAGATAAATTGCAGTTATTTTCAATACTAAATACTCATCTGCCTTCTGGCAAGGAAAACCCCGTAATTATAAAAATCACAAAAACGTCAAGTGTTTCACCAAGCTGAAGATACTCTGAGGAATCTGACTGATATTATTCAGCTTCCAAAGAATTTCTCCCCTCCAAAGCAAACAGTCTCCCATGGTCAGGCATTGATTTTCCTATGCATTTGACTGTATTTTCTTTTGGCCAGGGTTTTACATGTTTGTGCGTCCTCACCACAAAGAGCAGTTCAGAGAGCTGTGTCAGGATTTGACTGGAATGGTCTGTGGTGATGGAGAGAAGCAACTGCAACAGTTGGAGCAAAGTGAAGGGAAACCCCAGAGCTTGGAGAGCTGCACGAAAGGAATCAGCCACATACAAGGTAGGGAATGAACAGTTATCAGAAGTTTAGAATCTTATTTATTATTATGATAGGTAGTGCTCAACAGCCTTAGAATCATGGAATCAGAGACTGGCTTGAGTTGGAAGGGCCCTTAAAGCTCATCCAGTTCCACCCCCTGCCATGGGCAGGGACACCTTCCATAGACCAGGTTGCTCCAAGTCCCATCCAACCTGGCCTTGGACACTTCCAGGGATGGGGCAGCCACAGCTTCTCTGGGCAGCCCATGCCACAGCCTTACCACCCTCACAAGGAAGAATTTCTCCCTAATCTCTAATATAAACCTCCTTTCCTTTAGTTTAAGGCCATTTGCCCTTGTCCTGTTATTCCCCACCCCTGTGAAAAGTCCTTCTCCTGGGCCAGGGCCTCTTTGCCTGGGGCCTGTCAAGGAGAATCAAAGCCACTGCTTATCTCTACATTGGGTTAAAAAAACCACACTCAAACAGGAGTAAGATAAAAGGTAATATGAGATGGAGAAGTGCAAGGAAACAAGAAAGAAATTAGTTGTAGTTCTGCCATGTTTAAACTGTGGAGTGTGTTAAAGCTGAAGGCAGAATTTTTACGTCTCAGTGGGGTGGGAGCAGGAGTGGATCGAGGCCTGTTCTGTTGGAAGAATTTCCGCAGAATATTTCAATATAAACGGTCTTTTCAGTAATATTGAATGTGTTACAATCTATCAGAAACCTCTGTTGTCAAGCAGTATGGCATAAAAAGTAGGTCTTCAAATTTGTTTTTCTTCTTATACAATGACAACTGAGTGGATTTACTGCGGACTGTGTTTTGCAGAGCCTGTGTGTTGTGTTCTGCTTGATACAGGTTTATACACTGGTTTTCTCTTTTTCTCCCCAGATGCAGCTCCTCCTAAGAGTGGGGCACCAGAGAAAATTCAGAGTAAGATTTCCTCCTTCTGCTTTAGCCAGAAAAATGAACTTGAGTTGCCAAAGACTGGAGTGTCCAAAGAAAGCAGGAACGTGAGAGCAGCCACAGACTCTGGAGTTGTGCCCATCTTCCCCCTAGAGATGGAACCAGAGTGTGGTAGGTACAGGGGAGGTTTGGGATGTAATTCTCTAACAACTGGGAATAAAGATAAATTACAGAAATTAGACTGATGGTGAATGAAACCACTGGTTCCTGCTTGTATTTGCTCAGGTGCAGTGTGATTGGTGTGGTTTGCTGAGTAGAATCTGTTCTTTCTGTACCTTGCATGTGCTCTCAAAGTGCTTCATTGTCTTCATCACAATGCTGTAATAGTTTCCTGAGAACTTTAGGGATTTTTTTCTTGACAACTTCCTTGTAAAGGAAGGATGTAACCCGAGTTCCTACTGGGATCTGAAGCATCAAGAGCCTGTGAGGTCACTTGAAAGAAATGATGTGGCAGGGCACTGTTGAGGTAGTTCATTACACTCATGGCCATTGTTTTCTGGACTGCACTGGAAGTGTGGATACATGAGAATTTTGCAGGTGATTACAGGAATTTAGTCATTTCCTCCCTCTCTCTCTCTCTTCCCCTCTCCCCACCCTCCCCTCTGTTCTAGGAAGATTCCACTGCTCTAACTGCAAATCCGAGGATGATGTGCCTTTTAAATGCCCATTATGTGACTTCACTTGCTGCAAAACATGCTGGGAGCAGTTCTTAAAGGTTCTCCTGTTTATTGGTTTGGTTTTTTCCAAAACTGCCAGGGAATTTTGTGCTTTTTAGGAGAATGATGTGAACAAGCCTGGAATCAGAATTCTTCTGTTTACAGAAAGAACACCCAAATGCGCAGGGAAGATTTGCCACTTGATCCATTATTTCCCATGGTTTGCAATGTGATTGGAGGCAGATCTCTGCCCTAAGCTGGGGTTTTTACACCTTTGCATCTTTCTGAGCTGCCTGCACATGTTTTCCAGTCTAAAACTACAAAGGCAACGAGCTGCGGAGTCAACTTGAAAAACTGTGTTGTTTTTTTTAATATTTTAATCTTTATTTTAAATTTTTTTTTTCTTGCCTTGTTTCATAATTTTCCCCATCAAAATCCTACTGTAAAGCTCTATCATGAGAATGAGGCAAACAAGGAACAGGCTGCCCAGGGAAGTGGTTGAGTCACCATTCCTGGAGGGATTGAAGATGTGTAGATGTGGCACTTAAGGACGTGGTTAAGAGGTGGCAGTGCTGGGTCAGCCACTGGACTCTATGACCTTTAGGATCTTTCCCAACCAAATGATTCTGTGAATCTGTGATTCTGAATTCCTGCTCAAAGATCCCCTGTGTCATCCTGTCTGTTGGTTTTCCCAGCTGAGTAAATTGGTGTTTGAAATTCTTTAGGTAAGCGGGTGTAACTGGTCCCAGGGTGCCTGGGTTTGGGAACATCTTACCCAACATTTGATTCAGCAGCCAGGTGTTAAAAGACTTTCAAAAGATGCATGCAAGAGTTGAGGGGTTTCTAAACATTCATATGTGATGAGAAGGCTATTGATCAATGGAGCTCAGAGATATCTGAAAGCAGTACAGAAGGAAAAGAAACTTGTTCAGCTTGTCAGTCTATAAGCAAGTACAAAATAATCAGTTATTCACAGTTCCAGAGAAAGGTATTTTTCTAAGGAAGAAGACACTGGATTGTGTCAGCTAAGCATAGAAAACATTGTACTGACATCCAGATTATTCACAATAGCTGTTCAACTACATTTCCTTCTCAGTCTGTTCTGTCATATTTCTTTAAAAATGTTAAAATCCAAAAGTATTGGATTATAAAGAACATATGTAAGAAAGTCAAAGAAAGGCATCTCATGTTTGCTGCAGATGGGACAGTCAAATTTACTGCTGAATATGTAACCTTTCCTTTTGTGCCAAATTGTAAAGGGGATAAATATCTGACAGGAAGCATCCTCCACTGCAGAAAGGGCTCCAACAAACTCACTACAAGAATTTTACAAGCATGTGTTCATCATCTTTGCAATTTGAGACTTGAGTTGATTAAGGACTGAATGAGGTCCCTGGGGAGTTTTTTTGGTTAGGCAAGCATTTTAGCATCACACAGCATGGTTATGTTATCTCAGCCAATAAATACTGACCTTATAAAGGGGAAAAATTCACTCCTTTTACCAGTAAGATGGAACTTATTGTTTCATCAGTTTAAGAATTCACAAAATTAGAACTGTTGTATATTGAGCAATTGTACTGCCCTGTTCTGGTTTTTGTCTTGAAATTGGTCATTTTGCAGTCTGGATTTCTTCTTAATCCTCGAGTTAACGTGTGTTTTCATAGCTCATAGATAATGAATTTACTCAGCCTAATTTTTTATTAATCGCTCTGTTTATCTGATTGTACATTTCTCAGACCAGAGATTAAAATAGTCTGGCCTGCCAGATTAGATTCTGTTTAAGATTCAGGTACTTGAGAGTGTCCACAGGAGGGGAAGGGGTGGAAGCACCTCCTGGGAGGGGTGGCTGAGGACTCTGGGCTTGTCTTGTTCAGAGAAAGGAGGCTGAGGGGTGAGCTCATGGATCTCTGCAGCTCCCTGAGGAGGCAACAGACAGGGAGGTGCTGAGCTCTTCTCCCTGGGATTTTGTGTCAGAATTCATGGGAGTGTTCCCAAGCTTTTCAGCTGGAGTCAGACTGGATTTTAGGAGACATTTCTATACCAAGAGGGTGGTCAAACACTGGAAGAGGCTTCCTAGAGAGGCCCTAATGCTCTTTAATATTACAATGCCATAACTGCTGTTCAGCCCTGAAGAGGTCAGGCACTTGCACCATAGGATCACTGTAGGTCCCTTCCAACTGGAAGTGTTCTTCCTCCTCTATTTAGATACCCCATGCAAAACCATGTTTGAGGAAATGAGTCATGGGTCATTTGTTATTAATGATTTCCACATTTGCCACTTACCTGATTAATCTTATGACAGACATATCTGTTTAGTGATTAATGTTCTTGGTGTACAGGAGTGTGATTCGGATATTGTTTGGTTAATGAAAAGCCAACTACAGAGTCATAGAATCATTAATGTTGGAAGAGACCTTAAAGCCCATGCAGTCCAACCATCGACCTAGCACCACCACTGCATTCACCACTGAGCCACGTCCTGAGGTGCCATTGCCACACACTTGTTGAACACTTCAGGGATGGTGACTCCACCACTTCCCTGGGCAGCCTGTTCCAATGCTTTACTACCCTTTCCGTGGAGAAATTGTTCCTATTGTCCAAACCTCCCCTACCCCCTTGTAGTTCAGGATATGACTTGGGCTGATGCAGAGATGCTTCTCCAGTGATGAGGCAGAGCTGTGCTGGTCATGCAGCTGAGAGGGAAGCACAGGATTACAAACAGGAAGATTATCCTGTGTTTCTCTGAAACCAATCCCAGAGGAACCATGTCCTACCACATCCATCCCCATTCCCACTCATGCCCTGAGAGGTTGGACAGTCAGCCCCATCCCTGTGTTTGGGATAGGGCTACCTTTACCAGCAGGAAATGAGCAACCATGTCTGAGCTCTGGACTCTCATCTGATGGTGCTGCATTTAAAACTCCTGTTTTTCTTTCCTAATAACTTACTCACTGATTTTTCAGCCCAAAAGCCCTTTGGTGCATATTGTCCCCCCAAGGAAATGACTCAGAGCATCATTTGCAGTGCGGGGTTTGCAAATTGTGATCTTGTCCAATTTGTTATTTTAGGGAAAGAGTGGTGGGGAGAGGTGGTGAATAATTTTGGTAGCTTTTAGAAGCTTTGGGAGGAGCAGAGCAGACGGAATTCCCTGCAGCTAGAGGGGGGATTAGGGGGATTAATGCTGGAGCATGTTGAGTGATTCAGTGTGTTAGGCGAAGCCTTGCAGAGATGGGCCAGGATATGCTGCATTGGGGTGTAGTTTTCTCTCCAGAGGTTTTGTTGCTGCTTCCCAGTGTTTAAATGCATCATTTATTCATGCAGATCTTCCAGGAAGACTGAGTTACTCTCATTTGGGCTATCTGTAGGATGGGCAAATAATCAAAGATTTCACAATTAAATGTTACACTTAAAATTTCCTTTGACAAAGCACTGGCTGTTGGGAGATAAAGTGACTTTTCCTCTCCCCTTCCATTTATGATATTTCAGTTAATGTCTCCAGAACCAAAATCCTACTGCCTGAGCCTGCTTTGCAGTCTGCACCTTTTCTTTCAGTGGCTTCCCACTGCCAGGGGTTAGATGGGATATTGTAAGGGAATTCTTTTCTGTGTGGGTGGTGAGGCCCTAGTACAGGTTGCCCTGAGAAGCTGTGGCTGCTCCAACCCTGGAAGTGTCCAAGCCAGGTTGGACGGGACTTGGGGCAGCCTGGTCTATGGAAGTAGTCCCTGCCCATGGCAGGGGGTGGGACAAGACGAGATTTAATGTCCTTTCCAACCCAAAGCACTCTGTGATACTAATGATGGACTTCCACTCTGCAGGGAAAGCTGTGCAGTGCCACTGATGTAGCTGACCATCTTTTTAGGCCTTCTGAGCTGGCAATCTTCTCCCAAAGATTGATTTTGGAAAAAAAAAAAAAAAAATACTATCTCTGTTTTGAAATAAACAGAGCAGTTTAGTTTTACCAGTACGAAAAGAACAGTTGGGATTCATCTGCAAGTCAAATGACTTCAAAATTGAAGATTAGTGAAGAAGCAAACTGAAACCTGAGTGGAGAAATGATTCCTCATATGCCTTCGTGTCTCGTGCTGCTAATGAGAAAGGTGTGGGATGCTATGAAGAAATAAATGTACTTGGTTCCCCTACAAAACTCTTGGTAATGACGACATGTGTCACCCATGTCTGGGTATGGCCAGGAGACATTTCCTTGTCATCTGTGCAAGAGGAAGCATAAATTCAGGGAACTCATCAGCTGCTTGACAGGATTTTACTCACAAGTGCAGTTGTACTTCACAAGGGCTCTTGCAGCTCTGCATTTCCTTGTTCCTGTATTTCAGTCCTCCAGCTGTGTCATAGCTGGGACAGGTGCTGGAAAGTCTGGCGCCACTTTGCGGTGAGGCTTTTTCTTCTCCTTTTTATTACTACCAAAGGAATAATTGACTGCATGGTAACAGTGAGGTTGGAAACAGCAGATACGATCTCGGGGACTGACACGTGGCTGCTGTGGCTTGTAGTTCATATTGCACAAAATGTGGTAGAGATATTTAATATCAGAGAATCACAGACTGGGTTAGGTTGGAAGGGACATTAAAGCTTATCTTGTCCCACCCCCTGCCATGGGTAAGGACACCTTCCACTAGACCAGGCTGCCCCAAGCCCCATCCAACCTGCCTTGAACACTTCCAGGGCTGGGGCAGCCACAGATTCTCTGGGAAACCTGTGCCAGGGCTTCAGCACCCCCTGAGTAAAGAATTTCTCCCTAAAATTTAATCTTATGCTTACCTGTTTCAGTTTAAAACCATTGCCCCTTATCCTGTCACTATTTGCCCACATAAAACTCCCTTCATTTCTGGCATTTCCTCCACAATAAATACATTCTCCACATGTTTTGTTCATTGATTTCTGCAGGTGGTGAAGAAGTGCCCCAAGTGCCGCAGTGATGTGAAGAAGAAGCGATTAATCCAAGTTTTCTTCTGGTCATGATCCCACCCAGAGAAAGGGCAGGGAGCCCTTTATGCCAGCAGAAGGCAATGGCTGTGCTCTGGTTCATGGTGAGCAGGAGCAGGATGGAGGTTCCTTTAAATCCCTGTGGTCCTTGCCTCTGGATCATGAACTTAGCACCAGCACGGATCATTTTCGGACAAAGGTGGTCAAGTCTGAAAGGTCTCACTGCAGGAGACAGAGCAGAATGTTGTCCTCTGTTAGAACTAAGAAGGTTAATTTTTTATTTATTTTATCCTCTGAATTCTCCTGTGGCCACTCGTAGGCTGAAATTTTGTATCCTGGAGGCAGCTGTCATTTATGGGCCCTTCAGGTTCTACCAGATCCTGGAAAAACCCCAGGAATGCTACTACAATGGAACTGAGCTGGCTAAGGATGCCATCCGTGCCCCACTGGTGTTCCTGGAAGAGGTGATTCATATTCACTGTTTGGGGTTTGGCAGCAGCCACTGTCTCCAAGAGCAGAAGATGCTGAAAGGATCATTTTTTACAGACAAATTCCAGTGGTGGATGGTGAGCAGAAGCTCCCTCTCAGCTGCTGTGCACCCCAAAGCCTGACTCCATCACCCATCATGGTGGGATTTTTTGGAACATGCTGTTTCGCTATTCTTCACTCAGTGCTGGTATTTCCATGTGCCTGTTACCTGATTTGATTTCCAAGAAGAAAAAGGAACCAAATGATTTACAACTTTAAAATAAATCAAGTTAGATGGGTTAAAAAAAAATTCCTTAATACTTCCACTCTCTGTGAGTAGTGGGTATAAGTGGTTGACCTAAAAAATTGTATCAATTTTACATCTTCTGTAGCTGCTGTAAATTAGACTGTAAAATAAAACCATTTTGTCTAAATTTGAATTTGATTTGAATTTTAAAAAGGGAATTAAAAAAATAACCAGATATAAAAATGTTGCATATTGAGTCCTAATGGCCCTGGTAGGAACAAGTGGAAAGGTTATACCCTGTAGGTGATTTTCATAGCGATGGAATTTGGAAAATTTTATGTTAATGAAGTTTTATTCTTAAGTGATAAAATTGAAAAGTGAGCTGCATTTTAACAGAGGTTCCTATTTCCCCTGGTTGTAGAATTCAAACCTGATTTTGCTTCAAATCTCAGAGTTGCTGGCAGTGAAATGGGAACTTTTGTACTTCATTAACAATTAAAATAACAAAGATTTAGACAGGAATTGAGGTAGTTCTGGACTATCATGTATTCTGTCACGTTTAAATCTGTGGATGAATATGACCTTGTAGCCATGTATCTATTCAGTGCAGCAAAACAAGAATAAATAATGCAGATAAAGTTCTGGGTTTTTCAAATATAAGTGGGGGAAATGACAGAAAAAAATGTATGGAAATACAGGTGTGTTATAAAAATGAACAGAAAAATATTTGGAGTGAGGCTGGGAGCAGTGAGCAGGAAAATGCCATTTATTGGTGGGTAGCTCAGTGCCTGGTCTGCTGGGAAGGTCTCTGCCAGGAGAGCTGCAGATGACTGCTTGTGCCACTGGAGGGAAACCATAGCACGGCCATGAGCGATTCAGGGCTGGTGACACCACGGCTCTGGTCGGGTTTGCTGATGGAAATTATCAGCAAAAAGGCTGCCAGGTCCAGCAAGACAGAATTAAATACTTGAAAAGTATTGTGGGGTTGGCTAAGACAAATATTACGATGCTGTTTTTTCCCCTCAGCTAAAGCAGTTTTAAAGCTGTGCTTTTTCCTGGAGTTTTAGTCTGAAGAGTATTCTAACCTGGGGATGCTCTGTTGTGAGACAGGAAAGAGAAACAATGCTAAGAATATGTCAGTGCCTTCAAGAGATTCACAGAATGGTTGGGGTTGGAAGGGACTTGTGGAGATCACCCAGTCCAGCCCCACTGCCAAGGCAGGGTCACCTGGAGCAGGGGACACGAGAATGCATCCGGATGGGTTTGGAATGTCTCCAGAGAGGAAGACTCCCACACCCTCCCTGGGCAGCTGTTCCAGTGCTCTGCCACCCTCCGTGGACAGCTCTTCCCCATGCTGAGGTGAAACTTCTTGGGTTTTAGTTTATGGCTGTTGCTCCTTGTCCTGTTGCTGAGCCCCATAAAGAGTCTGGCACCCCTTGGAGATATTTATGTGTATTGAGATCCCCTCTCAGTCTTCTCCAGACTAACCAGGCCCAGCTCCCACAGTGTCTCCTCATCTGAGATGCTCCAGGCCCTTCATCATCTCTGTGGCCTCTGCTGGACCATCTCCAGTAGCTCCTTGTCTTTCTTGTACTGAGGGGAAAACTTGCTGAGGGTACTTTCTATCCCTTCATCCAGGACATTCTATCGCTTTGTCCAGGGAACTCTTTCTCTTCATCTCTTACTCTTCAGCAGAGGGATCATCTTGCTGAAGAGATTTACAGTCACTGTCCAAGCTCTGAAACACCCCAGTGTCCCACCTGTAGATCTGCCAGTGCAGATGGGTTTGGGTTTGGTGCTGGTTTCTGGTGCAGTGGGAATTGCACTGCAGTGGATCTGGGAATCAATCCCTGCTGTTGGTGGCTTGGGCAGGACAGATGGATGCTAACAGGTACTGGAAATAGGAGAACTGGATGAGCTTTCGAGGTCCCTCTCAACCCAAACCATTCTGTGTTTCTGCGAGACCTTGAAGAAGAGGGTCCCCAGCAGCCAGGGCTGTTCTGTCATCTGGAAACTTGTTGAATTTACAAGAAGGAAAGACAGGGACAGCTCATTATTTGTAAAGAATAGAAAGTGAAAAAACTGTTTCAGAAAAATCTGTGTTACTCTAGGTGCTTAGAGGAACTAATGCAAATTACTTAATGCTTGAGGGCACGAAAACCTATCCCGGACATTCCTTGCTGATTTTCAGAAGCAAATGACACATGGCTTACAGATCATGAAGGAAGTAGATACTTATTTTTTGATTGTCCCTGCCTTGCAGTGCTATGACTAGACCTGGAACATTGTCTGAAATTTTAGTGGTGTGTCATTGAACAAACCTTTCCTGCTGGTTTCTCCCCCCAAAAAGCTGAAAGGACTCACAAAAGAGACCAAGAGCAGCAAAGCAAATTGTTTTATCAGGAAAGAGATGAGCCCTGTCTTTGTCTGGCAAAGTGGTTACTGATGGAAAGTGAGGGATTTATTTGCTTTACAGAATTTTCTCTGAATATTAACAGGAAACCTTATTTGGCAAGATTAGTTTTGGAAGGTGGTGCTGCTGGACACCCTAAAGTGTGAAACTATGCCCCATACGGGGAAGTGAAGTCATAGCCATGGGAAGATGATGCTGAATTCCTTTTCTATGCTACCTCCATTAGTCAGAGTCAGTAGTGAGTTGTGTTGCTTTCTGGTGATCGGGCAGTGACCCATAAACCCATCCTGGGGGGTTTGTTGGACCAACAAAAGAATAGACAGAAAAAGATTAATCAAAGGTCATTGCTCCACCAGACACCCTAAAAGGTGGAGGTTGCCTGGGGAAGCCCTTTCTGTCCCATTAACCTGGTGTTTTGCTCTTTAGGAGCATCCACCTGACACATTTTTGTCATTGTCAAATTCACAACACAAATAATTGGTGAGGCACCACAGTGCAGCAAGGAGCTGTGGACTCGGAGTTTCCCAGTGCATTGTGTCCATGCCAGCAGGGGCATGGCTGGGACACAGGGACTGCCATCAGATGCCATCCAGGAGTAACCACCTGCTATTGTTTCATACACCTCGTGGGTTCCATGTGAAAGCCAGGGGCAGAAAACTGAAATTGTGTTTCTGCCTCTGGAGAAGGAGATGCTCTGCAGCTCCTGGGTGGTCAAGCTTCAGGCAGAGGGATCCCACTGAAACTCTCCAGCTGGGTGAGGCCAGAGCAGGGCTTTCTATTGGGTCCAGTCTAGTGGTGAGTTTCACCCAAAAAAACATCCTCAAGGGGCTGTGCCTCAGTGCCAGGGCAGTGCTGGAAGATTAGCTGATTAATTACTGAGCTGATGCACACTGATGCAGCAAAATCCTGGCAGTCCTTGGCTCAGGGATTATGTCAGAATGAATTACAAATCATCAGGATTACTTTGGACAACTACAGGGAACTAAGATAAACAAGGAGTAAAATGAAAAACCACTTCAGAGTGGCCTGTGAAAATCAGCCCATGACCTTTTCTGTGTAAAGTATAAATAAACACAGCCCAGACCCTGCTGTTGGACTGTAGTACTGATCCCCCTTGGCTTCTGCTGGAGTCAGAGGATTTTCTTTAACCAAGGTGGGTAGAAACTGATCTTAGTGGAAGGAACTTTGAATTCCTCATGACCATTGGGGTTTCCTTCTCCTTCTGGGTAGTGGACAACTAGGTTTGATTTTCTTGGTGAATTGTGTATTTAGCTCTTGTAGGTCTGATCTTTAAGAGCGTTCAGAATGAAGTCCATGAGATTCTCCATCCACAGCCCCAGTGGCTGAGAGCTGGAGGTGAGAGGCAGAAGGCAAATGCAGAATTGTTAATTCTCTGTAGTGATCTGCAAAATGAACTGGCTGCTGACTCCTGAGGAGTAAAACCTCCATGTCCTCTCAGGTCCTCACTGTAGTTCCCTCATCTTTCCAGAGACTTTGCATTTGCTTTTGAGCATGTACTGTGGTTTTGACTGTTCACTGACATCTGTTCAGAGGGAATCTGGAGAAGACAGGGCAGGACAAAGTGCGGGAGTCCCATGTCCACTGGAGCATGCTCTCTGCCAAGGCTGTACCTGCAAGGCTGAGTTCAGTTTTCATTTGAATCCTTGGGGTCCGAGACTTATGGCACTGTCACCTGTAAGTGATTTAACTGCTGACCTCCTTGGCTACTGGATGATGTTGCGCCACAAAAGGTACCCGTGTTCAGTGTCATGGTTGGAGTTGGTGTCATCCTCGGTGCTCCTGAAAGGAGAGGGTTGAAGCTCGGAGCCGGCTTTAGGAATGCAGTGCCCAAGCACTGACGATCGGGGCTGTTTTGGCAGGGTCAGTGCCCTCGGAAGGCGCAGGAGTGCGATGGGGTCTCGTTCCGGAGCCCCTGGGCAGAGGCGGAGGGATGCTCCCGACAGGTCCGGTTTCACTGCCTCCAACCACAGCCGGAATCGGCCCCTCTGGGCTTGCCTTTGGCGGGGCAAACTGTGCCCTCACAGCGAAAGGCAACTGCTGTTAGTGGGAAGTTATTTGACGTTTACAGTCGGAGAACAGAACGTTCGCAAGGGGAATTTCCCTGCCTTTCCCCTTGCCAGAAAACCATTCCTCACCAACCCCCTGTAAAACTTGGAGAGCTTTGAAAACTGTGCGAATCCCACCTGGCTCCTTCTTCCACACAGGTAAAAGAACTTTATTGCTCAGAGAGCTTCACTTTTAGAGGCAAATGCAGAAACGATAGCGAAAGCTCGGATGAGGGGGGGCGTCGGGACGAAGGCGGAGCCGGTGCCACGGCAGCGGGGGATCGGGAAGGACTCGGGGAACGGGATGGAGCCGAAGGGGCTGGGATGAAGCAGCGATGTCACCTCCCCTTGACCAAGAGGGGTCTTTCCCGGGGCCGGACTATAAAGGTGCTGCCGGCCGCGGGGAGCGGCGCGGTGCGGCGCAGTGCAGAGGTGCGGTGAGCGGAGCCGGTCCCGACGGATGGGATGGGGACGGGAGGGAAGGGGAGAAAAGAGAGACCTTGGCTGCTTCCCCACCAGCTCCTGCTCCCTCTCGACTGCGGTGGGCTGGGGGTGATTTCCCTCCCCCGAGCGTGCGTGGGTGCTCGGGAGTGCTTAGAGCCTCCCACCCGCAGCCGCTATAAGGCTCTGCTTCGTCCCTGCGCTGGGGACAGCCGGCATCTCCCTCGGAGGAAGGGCTGACTCGGAGGAAAGCAGGCGAGGAAACCCAGTCTTTCCCACTAGCCCTTCCCTATCAGACTTTCCCCATCTCCCTCTGTTTTAACGCTGGCCGGTTGGGTTGAACCTGCTGCTGCAGAGAGGAGCTCCGGTCCAGGCAGCACCAGCCCCTGAGGAAGCCTCTCTGTCTCCTCAGGTTTCTGATCCCGGCGCTCGGAAACCCTCGGTGCAATGCCATCCAGCCTCGTGCCGAGTTTGACGCGTCCATCCAAGGTAATGAATCTTCTGCTTGTCGGGCTGGGTACGCGTGCTCTGAAAGGGAAAGAGAGGATAAACAAGCTCTGGGATCCAGTCCTGTCCTGAGCATCGGGGTTTCCAAAAAGTCTTAAAGATCCTAGGGAGCACGCTTTGTATCTGCTAGTTTGGAAAACTTCCCTTCTGTTTCTTGATTTGCAAAGGTGTCTCTTACTGCAAATGGTGGGGAACTGAATGTGGTGAAGGAGGAGGATGTGCTGGAGCTGCTTTAAGTTCTGAATG
The DNA here is from genome assembly GCA_013390045.1 of Picathartes gymnocephalus. Classification (NCBI taxonomy): domain Eukaryota; kingdom Metazoa; phylum Chordata; class Aves; order Passeriformes; family Picathartidae; genus Picathartes; species Picathartes gymnocephalus. The sequence continues at coordinate 5,853 of WEKY01009515.1, read as the reverse complement.
AGGGAAATTGGGTTCTGAAGGCATCACAACTGAGTTTGGGAAGGATGCTCTGTCACCTGGGATGGCAAAGGAGGGGAGCAGCTGGTCCTGGGGCTGGGGACAGCATAGGGAGGGAGAAAAATTTCTTGTATTTACAACAATAACAAGTTCTGTCACAGCAGCAGCCGCGTTTGCTGCTCCCGCCTCTGGCAGAGGACGAGCTCAGGGCTCTTTGCGCTGTCTTTGCCGTAGTGGATGTTTCCACCTCTCCTCCTTTTGCTGGCTGAGCTGACCTGCGATGCCCAGCCCACGTACCAGTGGAAGGATGCTGTGACGAGCGAGAGGATCACGTGCCAGCAGTGCCCGCCGGGGACCTTCGTGGCACGGCACTGCTCCAGGGACAGACCCACGGTGTGCGAGCCCTGCCCGGATTTGCACTACACTCAGTACTGGAACTACCTGGAGAAGTGCCGGTACTGCAACGTCATCTGCGGGGAGAAGCAGGTGGAGGTGCAGCAGTGCAATGCCACGCACAACCGCGCCTGCCAGTGCCAGCAGGGCTACTACTCGAACATGGAGCTCTGCATCAGGCACTCCGAGTGTCCGCCGGGCTCCGGTGTTGTGAAGTCGGGTAAGTACCCAGATGGGCACTGTGCATCCTCACACGGCTCTTGTCACGCCCCAAAATTTCCGCTGGAGATAAAAATCAAGGAGAAATCCAGCAGCCAAATCCAGCAGCCAAATCCAGCAGCCAAATCCAGCAGCCAATGCTTGCCCATATCCTGACCTACTCCCTTTTAGCTCTGGTACTGGCACTGTGCCATCCTTGCCGGAGTGCTCATGCTTCTCTTCCAAGGAGGAATTTTGTTGGGTTTTTCCCCAGCTATCAATTTGACAGCCTATGAAATCCCCAGCACCACATTTAGATGGGATGTGTCAATCCCAGTCACCTGCCTCACCTGCCACAACAGGTAGAGCCAGGCTGGAACTCGGTCATCCCTGGAGCAGCTACTGGTCTTCTTCCACAGGCAGGTGGGAAGGTCCAAGCTGCTTCTGATCCCCCATCAGCTCCCTTCTCCTTGCATAGGCAGCCTGGGAGAGGGGAATGGTGATTATCTGGGCTGAAAAAGGTGGCTGATGATGTAAGGGCAGGGCTGGTGAATGTGTGTAGCTCTGGGGCTGGGTTTTGTGGTTTTTCATTGAGCAGTTTGGAGAGGCTGTGTTGAAAACACACTATGGACACACAGCCAGGTTCCAAATCCATAAAACCAGCCTTGTTTTGACTCCTGAGTCTGAGACTCCATCTCCTTGTGTGATGTAAGACCTGAGATATTTTAGGGGATTTATTTTCCTGTTGTTTCCCCAGTACAGATTTCTCTTATCCTTTAGTTGCTCCAAATGTGTGTAAACACATCAATCACTGAGGGCCAGGCTGTGCCTGGAAACCACAGCAGAGGACGGCAAACCCATGTGGGCAGCACCAGCAAACCCAGCAGCATCTTGCTTCACACTTTGAAGTGGGGAGGCTTTTGAAATATGGAGGCTTTTGAAGCATGGAGTCTTTTGAAGTCCTTCCATGTGTGGTATGGAAGAGCTCCAGGCTCACCAGCCAGAGGGAAAATACCTGTTGTCTTCAGCTGATGTTTATGACTGAAGTTTGGGGTTTAATTTTCTATAGGACATAACAAAATGCAGTAACACAGCAAAGGGGGAGAAGATCTCCAAGTATTACAGGGAAGCACTTTGAAATTAAACTTGAAATTTGTCTGGAAGGTTGGCTTTAGGACAGAGGAGCCATGAAAGCAAGCTGGGTATTTGAGGAGGTGTTTTGTTGTTGTTGTTATTATTATTATTATTTTTTGCAAATGACTTCTTGTGTAGGGAGGATTGTGCCCCAGCCCAGCCACCTGAACACCACAGCAAGGACTGGGTGTCCGGCATGGTGAGCAGAGCCCTGGGGCTGCCAGTGCTGATGTCTGGATGGGGAAGGTGTGGTCTGGGGGCTCTGGGCAGAGCTTGCTGGTGCTTGGGTTGGATGAGGGCTTTGATCCCGCTGGGGTCCCCCTGGGAAAACCAACTTCTTTGGGATTTCCCATTGCAAATAGTGGCTCAGATGCTAGGGCTATGGCTGGACCTTAAAATCATAGAATGGTCTGGGTTGGGAAAGACCTGAAAGATCAGACTTCTGGGAAAGCCAAAGCACCAGCCTAAAAGTGGGGGCAACAAAGTAGAAACTGCTTATAATTTGATTCCTGAAGAGGAGGTGAAAGGGGTGTGAAATCTCCTGCCCCCAGAGCCCTTCCCTCTGCTCCCAGGGGACAGGAAAGCTGCTTGGTGCAATCCTGCCTGTGTGGCATCATCCCTGTGACACAACGGAAGCACTGGCCCGGAGCCAGGGGAGCAGTGACAGTGCAGCCAAGGACAGCTGAGCTTTCACCTCCACAGAGAGTTTTACTTTCACTTGGTCGGGAGCTTCTGGCTCAGGGAAGAAGTGCTCTGGAAACCAAAGGGCTGGTTCGGCAGCTCAGACATCAGCCTGGCTGCTGGCTCCCACCTGGGAGGTAGCAGATGAGATGTCCTTTTGTTGTCTGCTCATGTCTGGGGGCTGGTGAAAATTTATCAGCACAGGCTTGGGAGAAGGCTGGGGGAAGCACTGCTGTTCGCCCTATGTGAGGACATGGAATACCCAGGGGAGCTGCTGGCAGTGGTCATTTCCAAAACATCACCCTCATGCTCAAACAGTGTCTGGCATCTCCCCCAGCTGCTGCCTCTTCTCCTGTGCCAGCTTGTCACCTGATGGTCCCGTTGTGTCCCCATGCACAGGTACCCCCTTTGAGGACACCCAGTGCCGCGACTGCCCCCACGGCTTCTTCTCCTCCAACTCCAGCACCAACCCATGCCAGCCACACCAGGACTGTGAGCAGCAGGGGAAGGTGACCAATGTGCAGGGCAACAAGTACCATGACACCCTCTGCACGTCTTGCACACTGGAGAGAGGCAACAGCACACAGGGATCAGGTAAGCCATGGGCACAGCATGCCAGGACCGTGATGCTGCCAGGGTGAGGGCAAACTTCCTGGTGACTTTTTCCTATTTAGATGCAAAATGAGGTGAAATGGCTTGTGAAAGCATGGAGTGATCCATAATTAATAATAATTATGGATAAAATGGTCTGTCTCACTTCATCTACTTCCAGTGTCAGTCCCATAGAGCAAGGACAGGGTGCTGGGCTTAAGCAACAGACACTGCTCAGTGAGGACAAAGAGCTGACAGTGAAATCCTGCTGGATCTTACCAGGGACAGCTGGGAGTGCCAGGACAGGGCATAGTTCTGGCAGCTGATGCACACAGTTTGGCTGCTGACACAGCTCCTGTGCTCCCTCTTCCTGGTTTCATCTGTTTTCCGGAAGTTTTTGTCACAGCTGCAGCCTGGTCTCGTGCAAGTTGAGTGGAGCAGAGACCAAGGTTCATCAGAGCTGAGTGTAGGGTGGATTTTGACCTGTCAGGTGTAAAAATGGAGATGTGGTGTCAACCACATCACCATGATGGTGCAGATATCGTGCTGAGAAATGGAAGGTTGGGCAGGAGTAGCCAGTGGACACAGACCAGAGAATCCCAGAATCCTGGGCTGGAAGGGAGCTCAAGGACCATCCGCTTCAACCTTTCTTGGCAAAAGAACAGGGGAAAGGTGCAGGGCAGAGGAAAAGGCTCTGTTCCAAGGGTGCTCTGTTACAGAATCACAGAATCACAGAATCACTAGGCTGGAAGAGACCTCCAAGATCATCGAGTCCAACCCAACCCTAATACTGCAAGGTAACATGCTCCCTCCCCAAGTGAGGAGCTGAGAAAGGGACTGAAAAACCATCTCAAGGGCCCCCAAACCCATCCCAAGGGCCTGATGCCAGTTGAGGTGAGGCTGGAAGCTGTTTGGAACCACCTGCTCTACCCTGAGGATCCAGACATGGGAAACAAACTTCATGTGATTGGTCTGGGTGGCAATGAACCTGCACCCTTAAACTTCCAGAAATATAATCAGTCATAAAGCCACAGAACAGCCCAGACTGGGAGGGACTTAATTTGGTCCAGCATTTCATGGGGAAATGAGCCTGGATGAGATTATCCAGTGCCATGTCCTGAAAATCTCCAGTGGTGGGGACCTCATCACATCTAGGGGAGGTTGTTCTGGTGCGAAAAATTTTAATTCTTCCATCAGGATGAAGTTTGGTAGAAAAGCTTCAATAAAAGTCACCCACAGGGTGGTCAGGCACTGGAACAGACTCCCCAGGGATGTGGTCCTGGCCAAAGCTGTCAGGCATGTTGTAGGGGTTTTGGGTGGTCTATGCAGGGCCAGGACTTGGACTCAATGAACCTTGTGGGTCCCTTTCAACTCAGGGCATCCCATGACTCTAAAAGATTCCCCTCTGTGGTGAGGGAACATGGAGGCTTCCCCCTGGCAGCTCTCCTCTTTCCACCCTCTCTTGGCACCAGCAGCTTAGATATTTCTCCTCACAAAGCCTGACTCACACCGTGAGTTCCCTGCCAGGAGTGTGATCCTGACACAGAGAATGGAAAGCTCTGTCACCACAGGATGCAGTCCCGGGGTGGGGATGGCCAGGTCAGAACTGTGTCAGCAGCACATGCGTCAGGCACCAGCACCCGCAGCCAGACCGGCCCTTTGCAGATATTTATAGAGAGAGGAGGCCCCAGCAATGGGAGCTGAAGGATATTTTTAGCTCCAGTTTATCATGATTCCTCTCAGGACACACACAGGGACCTGCTCATCATCAGCCTGAGCCTGCCAGAGAGGCTGAGCCTGAGCAGTGGAGCCCAAACCACCCCACAGTAACCAGTGAAACCGTTCCCAGTATTCAGTGGCATGAAGCAGGGCTAATCTTTTCCTATTTGAGTAATCCTTTGGCCTTGGCCTCTTGAAAATTCTTTCTGTTTTCATTCTTTATGCTGGATGCTCTCCAGCAGCTTCCACCGGCAGGGGCTGGATCTGTCCCATCCCAGTGCCCTGATTGGGGCTGTGCTTATGGCTGGTCCTTTTACAAGATTTACAAATCTGCATGGGAAAACAGAAACTTTCAGGAAAAAGAATGTGTAAATACTTACTGCAATTACTTCAGATTTGTCTGGGCTTTTCCTCTATTCCCTGATGGGGAGGAGCATGGAATAGATATATTGACTTTCTTCAGAACTTTTACATGTTGTTTTCCAACCACCCCATATAGGGTGAGTCACTGATAGGAAGTTCAGCCTTCCACTAGACCAGGTTGTTCCAAGGCCCATCCAACCTGGCCTTGAACACTTCCAGGGCTGGGACACTCACCACACCTCCCTGGGCAGATGTCCCACAGAGAGCCTTGACAGGGCGGTGCCCTGCTCTCCTGTGTTCCTTTAACCTGGGGGCTGTTTTCCCCCACCAGCAGCAGAAGATGACGACTGCAAACAAGCCATGATAGACTTTGTGGTGTATCAGAACATCCCCGTCAAGAAGCTGAAGCGCCTGCAGCAGATCCTGGAGCGCTCGCCGAAGAAGCAGGCACCATGGACCAGGGCAGCCATCCAGGAGAAATTCCGGGCCTTCCTCACTCACAAGAAGGAGGAGCACTCTGAGGTCACCAAGGAGCTGCTGGAGGCGCTGCGCATGGTCAAGCTCCACTCCATTGAGGAGAAGGTCCGCAAGCGCTTCCAGCTGCACTGAGAGCACAAACTGGACTTTTTGGATGCTCTTTGTTTTGTTTTTTATCTTCTGAGGCTTCATTAATTTATTCATCTTTCCAAACATAACTTGAAAAGCAGCATGAGAGATGAGCGATGGAGTGGCAGCTGTGTCACTGCAGATGGGATGAGATTGGGATGGGATGGGATG
>WEKY01009514.1:11814-22718 GCA_013390045.1 Picathartes gymnocephalus | reverse complement strand
TTTATAGTTTATATTTTTGTAAATCCAAAAAACCAACACACTTTAAACCAGCTCTCAGAATGGCCTAGACTCATCGTAGCAAACTTTTATTAAATAGCCAAGCTAGGAGCTTTGTCAGCCAGAGCTTGTACCTTATCACAGCACCAACAGATTCCAAAATACAGAGAGAGAGAGAGAAGATATATAGGTATCTTCCTTTCACTGTATTTGAATATCAGCTCTGCAGATTAGTAATCTGTAGTTCATTGAGTTAAACGCCACAGAAAACATACCACAGAGACAGACCCTGCACTAAGCAGTGTACAGCTCAAGGGCCCAACTCAACAAATATGAATTTTTTTGCTCATAAGAACAATTCCAATTCATTACTAGAACTGCATCACTGCAGTGAAGCACATATGATTGTTTTTATGTGGTTAAGTGCTAAAAACCTGAGCATGATTAAGGCCAAACTATAATAGAAAATATACTCTTAAATTAAGAACTGTAATATAATTGAGACAAAATGAAAGTCTCCAGGGAAAAGAAACATTACCAAAGTGCTTTTCCTTCTTTTTTTTTTTTTGTTTTGTTTGTTTGGGTTTTTTGTTGGTTTTTGGTTTTTTTGTTTTTTTGGGTTTTTTGTGTGTGTGTGTGTGTTTTGGTTTGGTTTTGGTTTTTGTTTTGTTTACTTTGAAGCAGTAAGAAAACTGAAATGCACGAAGTTTCTATGAAGTTTTCCTCCAGATGCCAGGTGCAGCCTCAGCTCTGGAATATTTAACATATGCAGAGCTTCTCCCACAGCTGATGCAAACAGAACAGGGAGCTGATCAGGTCTGCTGTGTTCCTAACTTCAAGGTTATTCATTGCTGCTGATGCTGCGTGGTCATTCCTGTTTTCCCAATTAGTTTTCATTCAGCTAAGATCTGTGCGGAGTTACATGCAAACTCACCAGCAAGGGATTTTTATAATTTTATAAAATTCAGGTCTTCTGCGCATTTTTAAGTACTTCCAGCATGCATTTGCTGAAAACTGAACTCCAGCATCTTGAATGTCTTCCCTAGTATACCAGGCAAAAGTTGGTATCTTTGTGTAGGTTAGCACTTGAGATTTACAAACCAAAAATAGCCCAGGAAGTAGGTAAGACTCCTGAGCCAACTGCAATATAGCACTAATGTTGCCAGAAGCCAAATGAAACAATAATTAGATTTGAAGAGAATTTCAATCAAGTCTGTACATAATTTACCACAGGTCAAGATATTTCAACATTCCCCTTGAAAGGACCAGGAAGTAACTGGTGGGAAGATGAATGCACAGCCCTTACCTTTTAACAATGATCAGGGTCACATGGCTAATTAAAATACCTTTGTTTACATCGGGTAAGAGTCCTGCTGTTAGACCATCTGCACCTGCAGTCTGTTCCATCAAAACCCCTTCCACAAATTGCATGCTCCTAATAGGTATTGCTGTGCCAATGACAATTACCTAATTAGACATTAGAATGTCAATGCCGATTTTAAAACCCATGTTAATTATTTTACTGTTTGACAGAATATTTCCCAATGAGGGAAGGAGTCTGGATAGCATAATTATGTCACGAGGAACACTTCTGTATATGATTAAAAGGTTTGGCTAGCTCTGATTGGAAGGTCTCCAGTTATTTATGTATTTAACAAAGTTGCAATCAGCACATACGGTTTTCACTTGAAAAAAAACATTCTGAACTCTGCTTATTCATTTGCCTGCTATGGCATAGCATAAAATGAAGCTTGTGATTAGGTTCCTCTTCCACAAAGTTTGCCTTTGAGTAAGGTGAGTTTGGAAACAGAGGGGAACATGTCTAGAAGGCAGATGATGTAATGGGTCTCTTATCTGGTTACAGTTTGAAGGCATAAAGTGTGGCTTCTGGGTGTGTGACTGATTTTCCATCTTCAGTCATAGAAGAGTAAATATCTCTGCACCTAATGCTGAGCATTTCTGGGAGCAATTGCTGCATTTACTGGTCACAAGTTGATCCTTATACTTGGCATCACTACATGGGTTTTGAAAGATCAGTAACATTATCCTAGACCACAAGACTTTGGCATTTAAAACAAAACAGCTTAAACCATAACCATGATAATAAAGAAAGATGCTTTTAGAATTTTAAAATGTTTGATTGAGCTTTCACTGGCTGCAAGTGAAAAATCTTAAAATAAAGCACAATCAAAGAATCTAATGGCTGTCAGCTCATCACGCAGGATACAAATTCAGTAAATAAAAGGAAACACTGCAAAAGAAAAGCACACCCCACAATAGGGGAAATGCTTACAAGGCTTTCTAAACAAACTTAGTCATTTTTCTCTGTATTTGTCTCACTCAGAAAGAACACTGCAAAGAATCCTGGCTAAAGCTGTGATACAAGCAATAACACTGCATAGCTTATAACTTCAAGGTACCTGATTTTTAGTTGAGAAGCTGCAACCAGGAAAAGAGTCTGTGTTTCTTTAAAAAATGCTGTGATGATAGTAACAGAGACAAATGATTTATTGTTAATGTTATAATTTTCACAGAAGAGATAACATTAAAATAATACAGTATCTAATGACTCTGCTAAACCCGAGTATCTGTACAGCTACATGCAGTGTTCACAGAGCTCTTGCCTCACTGTGGGGATTTAGTGGCATATCCAACATATAATAATCTCATTTAAATTCATATCTATAGACTACTACTGACCAGTGTAAATATCAAGTTATATTGTACAATACATATCTAGATAACATTCAAAACTACAGTCATGCCTCTTGTTTAAAAAAAAAAAAAAAATCGAATCTGAACCTCTTGTGAGCACAAAGAGTTAGAAGTCACAGGTCAACTGTCAGTAATGGAAAATTTGACCAACCAGTTGCCAAACATTTCAAATGCGTCTTTAAATCTTCCCCCAAATCCCTTCTCAAGACTTATTTCTGCTACAGACAGAAATAAGCAAAAGTAGAAAATTAGCTGGTTGATGAGCAGGTTAAAGGATAAACCAGGATGTCTGATCTTTGCTTGAGTAGTGTATAACACAAAAACATATACATGTAAGAACTGCACTGAACGCTTCTGTCCCTCCTCTATCGTGCTTTCAGCAGCAGCTTTCTTAGCATGCATATCTGAGATTTCTGAGAGTCTGTCTGCAAGTGCCTTATAATGCCTAATGAAATAGGGCTGTAATTCTCATTTTGCAAATCATTCTGATAGACTAAACAAATACCAAATAATACCTCTGACAGAGAGTGCCTCTGACAGACAGTATTGTGGCCTGAAGGTCTTTTTTTATATTTATATTTAAATGTGTTTGTTTTATGTTCTGAATGATGCCGGGTGCATTTACAGCTTCTTTAATGACTTAAATTTGATGATTACATGTCTCAGTGCTACTCACCATTGCAGTAATTGGAATTCTGTAGCTGTCCCACACAACACACACTGAACTGCTTAGCTGTGAGTTTTGGGAAAGTTTCAGCTCCAGCAGAGCAGTAGCCAAAAAGACACATCCTTTAATGCCTGAAGAAGACAGAACAGAAACACACACTAGAGGTTTGCACTAGGTTTACATCTTACGTTTTACCAAGCACTATATCTTCAGAACATATAAACTAGCATTAATGTATCATAAAGACTTAGATAGCAAGTCATCAAAAGTAAAGACATTAGAGAAGTTAAGGGATAAAATCCTGACCCCATGTCAATTGGTGGCAAAACTCCAACTGACTTTCTGAGGACTAAGATTTCACTCACAAGTTTCCCCTTAAAGCCACTTCAGTTTTGCTCTGTATCTTATGTATTTCCCAGTGCTCACTGCCCAAGCACAATCAAGCCTTTCTAAAAATCACAGCTAACCAGAAGGACAAAAAACAAGCTTGGGATGCAATGCTCAGCTGTGGTAAGAGAGTTAAATCTCAAAGAAATTAATCTTAGTCTTCCAGCTGGAGTCGAGGCCCAAAATAGGCAGACTTCACATGGAAATTTAATTTCAAACAGCTATTTCAGGGCTATATTTTCCAGGTGGGGCATATGTTATGGATTTAACTATCAGCTGAGTATCTTAGAGCTTGTTGTAAACACTCGGACACTATTTTAAGACTATATATGATATGCAATGACTTAACTATATAGTTAGATATTTAACAAATGAATTCGGAAACACGGTTAGTTTTAAATTATTATGCTAAAGCTTTGGTGCAATAAGCTCTTTGTAAGATGCAGAAGATGTATTCCTTACCATAAACACGTTTAAGATTTCTTTTTTTTTTTTTTCAAATTCCATTACCCTTAAGGGAAGTATCAGACTCATTTGAAAAAACCCAACCACTTTAGAATAATATGCATCTATCAGGGGTATATCAGAAATATAGTGAAAGTATGTACTTATCAGTTTAGAGTGTGATTTCAGAAGCTTTCTCTATCAGAGTAATTTTCTTTCTACTGACACAAGGCATAAAACTTCCATTGACTTTGAAGAGCTCAGAGTTAGGTCAACATTATGTGCTTTTGAAAATTGCTAGCTTAAGTTAACTTTAAACTCTAAATTTATGTTTACTCAGTCACAATTTTCATTGTTCTCACTGGAATCATTACAGGAATATGTAAGTCTGTTAATAAATATCTCATTCCTTTAAGAATAGCATGCCCCAGACTAGCTTTAAATAACTCATCCCTCTCAGAACAACATATCCCATCCATCTCTATATATTTCCCTAGACTCAACAGTTTCGACAACTGTTTGGAAAGAATTTATTTCCTTCGAAATCTGTAGTCCCACTGTGTGTTGTATTAGCCGGAAATGGGACACGGACCTGGATCTGCTGCAGGAAAGCATCTCCTGATGGATATGATTTTACTGAATGTCATATAAAGCCCTGAAAGATTCTTGGTCTAGGGGTTCTTTTCTGACATGTAATATTCCAGCAAAGCATGATCTTCTCTCCAACAGCCATAAATGATCTCCAAGTGAATGCTGCTGCATTTTTTTTTTGTGTCCAAGATGAATCCAAGTTTTTCAGAAAAGTAATTGTCATTTATCAAGGTAGCATCTACACCCTCAGGTCAGAGCTGGGGCCTCAGTCTGATAGGTGTGTCCATACACATAATGAAAACACATTTCCTGTTTCAAGAAGTTCATCGTTTGTGTGCGGTCAAGTGTAATGAAAAATAGGTACTAAAGCATTTTTCATGGATTTGAGACACTTTTGACATACTAAGGATTCCACTTAATAGCAGATCCCATTTCCACCTGGAAACTCCAGCGGTTTCCTTGTCCAGGCTTTACTGGCTGCACTTCATTTCTCCCAAGCACTAAGTCTCCACATAAAGATAGGAAAAATTTATGAAGGGGAAAAGGAGCAGGCCATTACTTTCCAAAGAAGTTACTGCCCTTCGCCACAGCAATTCATATCATAAACCTTTGCTTCAGTTTCCTGAAGCAGTGCAATATCCTACAAACAAGAGCTTCTTTGAGATCTCTTTCATCATTCGTTGTTTAGCATCAGAGGCTAGTGAGGCATTGAGGTGTGAAAGCACAGAGCCCTTTTCAGCTGCCAAGAGCTTTTGAGGTACTTTACCACCCAAAAACATGTTGTCTTCTAATGTAGTCCTGTTGTGCCCCTTCTCTGCAGTCTTTGCATCCCCAAACCTCTATCCGTACCACCAGTCAGGGGTGCAGCTCTCACCAGTCTGGACCTACAGGACTGCACAAGTGCCACTACAGAATCTTCAGCCTCCTCCCCAAAAAAGGCTTTACTGGCCTGACATTAACAATTTTAGACACATTACAGCTACATGTCCTGTTGGTCATCCTGTTCTCTCCCCAGATGCTGAGAGGCAGCACAGTCACTGGGCTGCAAAAGCAATCCTGTAGCGTGGAGGATCACTGAGATCTCCCTGTAGGAGAAAGGATCTCTTTCCTTTTGCTTTCAGGGGTAGGTGCCTGCTGCACCGCCTCTCTCTTCGAGGCTGGCATTTTGAATAGTGTGTGTCTTCACTAACCCAGTTGCACTTGGCAAACTGCAGTTCTTCAGGCACACAGCAAAGAAAACAATGTTTTATTATCTTCCTCAGATGAGGAGGGTCAGGCAAACAAAATCACGATGTCATGTTAATGACATCAGAGGGTCAGGCAAACAAAATCTGCTCCTTGCCTTTGCATTCCTCTTTCTCCAGTTTCAGTAAATGACAGCATGGAGGCTGTCTTGCCCCCCACACCCCCTCCACCCCTTTAAGTGATGCTCAGCCTGTGTGGCTTCATACCTGTATGAAAAGGTTTTCCAAAGGCCTGCAATAGATCTACAGCTCTGCTACAGGCATCCCTGGAAAGCTATTTTTTCCTCTTTCATAGAAAATGGTAGTACTCTGTAACTTCCTTTCTCTCACTCCCTGTCCTCTGCCTAGCCTATATGTGCAAAATCTTTGGTCATACATTGTCTAGCAAATGAGAGCATGATGTGATCAGAGCCTCTCTTATCATTTATATCATTCTAAGTATCCATAGGTGGATAAAACAGATGGGAAAGAACTGTGAGAAGACTGTGATTAGCATAATTGCTAGTGATCACATCAGACAATCTGCGTAACCACAGTCAAGCATTTTTATAAGTACTGCTAGGGAGATTAATAAGAAAATCAGTGTTGGGAGAGCCACTAAAGCAGAAGCTATATTTTTATGGGGGTTACTTTAGGGCTCCATACAGGACTCAAATGAAACAAAATTCTCAAGGGTGTTTGAAAGATCTTTGTAGAAGAGAAGAAGCAAGTCCAAACACCTTCATTGTCCCCTCACATTTTACAGTGGCCTGTGACCACTTTACGGGTGGTGCTTCCAGCATTTTCCTGTATAAGTATCCAGTCCAGACCAGATGAGAAGAGAAGAGAAGAGAAGAGAAGAGAAGAGAAGAGAAGAGAAGAGAAGAGAAGAGAAGAGAAGAGAAGAGAAGAGAAGAGACATAACAAAACACTGAAGAAAATAGGAGTAAATTGTATCAGCCTTAAGGCCTAAGAAAGGATTTTGTGCAACTAAGCCAGCATCAGCCAAAGCAGCCTGCGAAGGGCTGCCTGGAAGGAGGAAGCTGTTGGGATAAAGCATGGGGTTGCCCTTGCCAAGTGGAGGAGGCTGAGCTTGCCATGACTTGCCTCTCTCTTACCGTACATAAAGGTGCACAACAGTGCACCAGCAGCAGACTGGGGAAAATATGCATGTTAAGGTCCAAAGAGGTGCTTAAAACCCCAAGAGATACAAATAGAAAATCCCCAGTAATCAGGTGTGCTGTAAGCCCTTGGAATTCCCACTGGCTGGCTCGTTGAACTAGCACATGTCAGAAGCACACTTGCTCATTCCATGCTGTCTGCAATGTATCAGGAGAAGCTTTTGTTTCTCACTCTGTGACAAGTGCTGAGAGCAACAGGGTCCCAGTATGAGTTGGGCTACTGTGTGTTAGTGCATTACAAGTACTTATGATACTGGCTTTAGAGTAGAGCTCAGTGAGAATTCCAGTACACAAAACTGAGTCTTTTTTTGTGAAAAGTTGTCATACTTGCACTTATACACAACCCCTGAAATTCAGCTGGACCAAAGCCCCAACATTGTACATGTCTTTTGACTTGGTCCATGAAATTCCTTCTTGATTGTGATAAGATATAAATTGTGGCTTTTATACTATCCAGCTGTACCCAAAACTTTCCCAGCTTATGCTCCCAAAGAAAATTTGGCAGAAAAATTTCACAGTAAAAAAATAAAAATGTATAAAAATGATTCTTACGTATGAGTTTTCCATGGCAGAGTCTTGCAGAGCAGAAGCAGATACTATAGGAAATGCAGCTGGACTGGGTCAAGTTCCCCCTCAGATGTTTTGCTCCTTGAAGTTCACTTCTCAGGCCCTAACCCGGACAGAAACCCTATGGACAGGAAACAGGCATGGCTGTTCCCTAAGTCTGCCCACAGCATCCCCAAATCACTGCCAATGCTTGGGGGAGAAGGAATTTTTTACTTCCACGGACCAGCCTGTTCCATTCTGCACTCACATGGCTATGGTGGGCAATGGTCAAGCACCTGAAGTCAAGCAGCATTCATTTTGCATGCAATTGCTGAGGGCTCTGGCTTCAGGTTTTGCCAGTTATTCACAATAGGGGAATTATCACAGTAGTTCCCAGCAGCATCTGTATTATCCTATTTACTTCCTCTACACGTTGTCATTTCTTAATCTCAGGCAGAAATACAAATCACCGCCCTCTGTATGTAGGTTGCTTAATATCCTCTTTAGCCCATGGCAACATGTCTATTTCTGTTTTGTATCATTAACTTCCACCAAGAACTTTCTAATGGTCTTTTCTCCATCCCTTCCTGGACTGTGTCATCTTTCTCTTCGTATTTCCCCACCAGCTCCCTTTTCTTCAAATTACCAAGCATGTAATATCTTATCATTTCCCTTTGCTTTTTTAACCTTTTCACACCAGAACTGCCCTCTTGCAACCACTGCACTTCAGTTGGCATATGGTGACTGACCTCAGCACCTTCCTGCTGTTAGATTTACACATACCCTCACGACCTTCCCATGCTGCCCATCATCTCGTCTTCTTCAAAATTATTAGCCTTCAGGTAATAACCACAAAAATATATATATATCAAAAAATCCCTCATGCAAATATAACTGTAACTACCAGCGAGGCTCGTATGTGTATTCACTGCACACATCTGAAGTATTTGAGGGAAGACATTTTGCTTCACCACCTTTTTCCAGGACCTAGCTCTCTGCCACCATGTAACAAAGCTGAAGAAATAAGTCAGAAAATTAAATATTTACAATTCTGCAGCTAGAACTGACCCCACTTGTCAGTGGGGTCACTTGTTAGGTAATCTTAATTATAAACTCACATAATAGGTTTTTTCCCTTTAGAAGAATGTTTCCTTATGGAGTGCACAGCATTGATGTGCAAAGAGAAAGACATGGCAACTTAAAAAGTGTCATTTGTACATTTGTGCCCTGACTTCTCAGATCAGCAAAGTTATTAGCAAAGGAAAGTGTGCCTTTTCTAGTAGGAACATCAGGCAGCTACTCCCATGTCTATATGTCCTCTAATCAATAAAAGTGCACCCTACAAAACCTTCTTTAAGCTTTTCTTCCGTTATCCTTCATGCACCTGTGAGGGTCAACACACAGACCTCTGAAGTCCCACAGAGGCAGGAAATGTGCCACTGACTTTCCTGCAGTGCTCTCCCACACCAGCCTGGCCTCTGGCCCCTCTGCCACCATGCCAGCACTGGTCCAATAGCCACCTGCGTCTCAGGGGTGGGAATCACAGAGCAGAAGAGAGGCAGCTCCGATGAGATTCCCAAACTCAAAAAAGCCCTGCTAAGCGGCACACTCCCACTCTCCCTATGTGCATCTTAGCACTGCAACCTCTTCACATCTCACGAGCTAGCGTGGAACAGATGCGTCCCCCCGTCAGGAGGCAGCGACACCCCGCCCTCCTCACATGACTCATATGATGTCAGAGTTGTCCTTGTCACCGACCCCAATTCAGGCTCACACGTCAAGGACACGCTTCCTTGGAAGATCCTCAGCATGATGGATAATCCATCCCCTCTCATTTGGGTTTTCTACATCCCAGCTAGACACAGAAAGGAGGGGACTTTTTCTAGTTGAGGAAACTTGGCTCCTCTGGCAGTTCCAGTGGCACAGCCCTGCCGAGAAATGCTAGCAGAGGCTGCAAAGTTTTGGAGATTTGAAAGCTAGGTCAGCATCTCCCTGTACAAAACCAGTGCCACCCTCAATCAATGTCCAATAGAGAGAGGCAAACGATTTTTATAGAACAGTCATGTACTTTCATGTGATCTAATATTAGCTGTGCTGTATGTAATTATTTTATGTAGTACTCTGCGTTCTGCTTGCACTCCCATCGATATGTCTAGTAGATATTTGTAGTTCCCTAGTAATTTAATAGCTAGTTTGTGCCCTAAAGCATAAAAACATTTCTACCCTATCTAAAGTAACCGTGGGTGGTGTTATCCATATAAAATCTTTGAGTCCTAATGAGCTTTTGTTCTCAAGTTATAACCCAAAAATATATCACCCGGCTGTTCCGTTCTCTGCTAAAGATCCTCACTATGATGTGAAAGGAAGAGAAATTAAAACCATAGATAAATGTGTTTGATCTGCCACAAAGAGGGAAAAGACATCCCCTCAGTATTGTATCTTGTTGGGATTTTTTCATAGATTCATTTTCTGTTTCTTGCTAAGTGTTTAAAGGCTGAAGATGAGCTGCATTTTTGCAAAGCCTGATCTGGAGACAGCTGTGGTCTGTGAGCTGTGCAGGAAGGAGCAGTACGCTGGTCCTGCTGCCCCGGGCTGAGGCAGCAGTAGCTGCTAGAGCCTGGACATGATGCGAGAAAGCAGTACGGTGTTTGGGGTTCCTAAAGGGTAAAAGGCAGCAAGTTCCCATGTCCTTGAAGGAATGTTGTTAGGAGACCTCCCACCCCTCTGCCTGGGGAAGAGGAGGCTCTGACATATGCAGGGAGACATTGCAGAGAGCAGGTCTCCCGGACTTTCCACTCTGTGGCAAGAAAAGCCCGTCCCTTGCCGGCAGCGAGGCTTTGTTTCCCCCTCACAACAATCTCGTTACTGTGAGTAACGGGGAGTACGGCGATGCCAGCATGTTCCCTTTGCCTCTTCCTTAACTTGTCTTTATTCACAGCCGTGGAGGCAGGCCAGAGCCAGGCACTCACCAGGAGCCAGGCTCAAGCCTTCCTTGGCGTGCCCACCTCTGCTCTTTAGGAGAGGGTACAGGCTGTACAATACATCATCTGTTATGCAATGATACCCGGCGCATGGTTCCGCTTTGCTCCCCGGTGGCAGGAATATATCACTCCCCCCTTCTTCCCTTCCCCTCCCGCCCCATCCCCCAGCCCC
>WEKY01009514.1:0-11754 GCA_013390045.1 Picathartes gymnocephalus | reverse complement strand
GCCAAACTGTAAGAGAGAAATTTTTGGGGCCCGTTTCAGTTCTGCCACTGCTCTCCAGTAAATAGTTGCACTCTACCACTTACACCGGGTCTGAATGTGCCTGGTCCTACTTACTCCCCACTGCATTTGGTTATCTTATATTTCATATAAAATTTAAAGTGTGAGAAATAACACCAAGAGAGTTTATCATCCCAAAGGAAACAAAAAGCGTTCTGCCATCTAGGTTGCAAAAAAGCCCAAGATAAAATCCCTGACGAACATCTTCTGAAACAGCAAAGAAATTTGTACACAGTTTTGACCTTAGAGGTAACATCCATCTCCAAGCACACAAGGCAAAGTGCCTCTGACAGTAAAATCCGCCTGCTTTATTAAGAGTGAACAGCAAGTCAAAGATCTTCAGCTAGAAAGAAAATAATTCCCTGTCCCATCAAAGCAACAGGTAAAAAGTGCCAGCAAATCCTGTCTGCTCTGTTCTAAAGAGATTTCTTAGTATCTATGCTTTGAAACAATGAAATCTAGATACTGTGTTAACTGTCACTAGAAAGTAAATGGACACGGTGGAAATTAATTCTTCCACTCACAGTTAAGAAAGATTCTGGCATTCAGCAATATCAGTAAATCCCAGAAGCAGCAATCAGCAGGTAATCTGTTCAGAGTAACTAGATAGTGCCATCACATACAAGGATTTAAGAAATGCATCACCCCAGGGAGATACCCATTACAAGATAATCAACTTCTGCCTTCTGTGATTGTGGGGAAAAGTGTAATAAAATCGTAATCCCATCCTTGCAATGCCACACCTTATAGTATCTTTCCTTATTGTTTGAGTCAAACAGAGATATGGGAATTGGGCACTGGTGAGGGATTTACTGATTTGCAAAATAGAACAAAATAAAAAGCATAAATATTTGACTATGCAAAATCTGGTAATTTCACTGTTTTTGTAGCAAAAAAACTCAAGATACTGTGTCGTAGATAACAGTCAAGTGATTATCATACTCCCTTGATTAACTCAAGGAATAAGGCTTAAGATTTTGTGAGTTTAGAGAAATACTGTCTTAAATAATCTCCAGCACCTCAGGTGAAAGCTGTTGACAACCAGAGAAAAAATAACCACATTCTCCCAGAAAAAGCCATTCTAACCACCGAATCTTACTGCAAAAATTCATCAAAATTGTAGAGATTATAGAAAGAAATTCCTATCTCAACAAAGTGTATTTTTCTATCATTAGAAGTGTGTGTACCCTGCTTTACAAGCCTAAGTATTTCCAGCACAGGCTTTGTTGTACTTGCGAGAGCACAGAGGCTGCTGAGCTGTTTGGGAAAGTTCTTTGAGGAAACAGCTCAGCTGCAGACATCTGCACCAGTGAGAAGGCTCTACCCTTTCCGCATGTTTAATATTAATCCAGGGTATAAAAAACAACCCCATCTCCCCACCTTCCAAAAACAAAAACAAACACCCCCCCCCGAAAAAAAACCAACCAACCAAAAACAACAACAACAAAATAAGACCAAAAAAACACCAAAACAACAACAACAACAAAAACACACACAAAAAAAGCTGGGATACCCAGGAACAGAAAAAAGTTGACTATTCATTTCAAATTAAAAGCAAAAAAAACCAACAAAAAAGAAACAAAACAAACAAAAAAAAAACCACCAAAAAAAACCCACCACCCCAGAAAAAGAGTGACTCATACAACTGCACATGACTATAATACACCTGTGCCTACAGAGCCCTTCTCTGAGGCTGCCGGGGAAAAGACCCTGCAGCCCCTCTTTTCATTATCAACCACTCAACTCTTTCTGATGAGCTGCCAGATACTTGCCAGGGCCCCTCTCAGCCCCAGGACCTGTACTTCAAGCATGCCCTCCAATCCAGGTATGCACACTCAGCTCCATTAATACAGAGAAGGACCAATAAAATACCTTTCCATCACCTCCCACCTTTTCCCTCCATTCCAGTTCTCTCCCTTACTATATTTTAGCTGGGAAGTTGAAGAAAGCATAGCAGCCGAGCCACTGACAGCCATACAGGCACAGTCCTATAATGATAAAGGGAGTGAATAAACGAGTTGTACTCATTCTCTGTATCCTGCAACTTCACTGCTACTCCTGTTTCTTTTTAATTTCTTGCTATCTCGCTCACCCCCTTTTTTCTCTTGCTGCTTCTCTCTCTCTCGCTTTGGCTTTGAAGCTTTAATATCTTTCATATTTGGGGGAATGCATTATTTCTTCTCTCCCAAATGCACTCTACTCCTTTCTCAAATCTCTTCCAAACATCCGCCTTCTACAAATGTAAGCATCATCTCTCCTCATTCTTATTACAATGAACTGCTCTGCTTTGTTGTGCCTTGCTCACGCTGCATATCTCTATTTTATAGAGCATTTATGCCACCGTGCACATAATACATAACTGAGCATTTCAGCATGGAAGCAACTGCCTCTTACACTGAAGTAAATCTGGAATTGACAGTTCTAAAATGCTTATAACTGCAGGACTGTCTTTCATAGACTCACAGATTTTAAGGCCAGATGGGACCATTAGATCATCTAGTCTGAGCTCATCTGAAAACCTGCTCTGGTTCTTCCCTAATAATGGGTGTCCATGCGATGCCATCAGGACCTACCAGCACAGCATCCCAGGATTTGTGTTTCAGTTGTCACTATGCACAGTGCAGCCAGCGTATCAGCTGCATGAAGCATCCTTCCAACTCCAAACCGCCGAGGCACTCAGCAACTACCACCTTCCTCCGGCAATCCTACTTGCACAAAGGAAGCAGGTAGGTAAGAAGGGAGATTAAAGGGAAATCGGCCTTTTTAGGGGAAAAAAAGCCTCCAAAGCAGTTCTCAGAAAAATCATATATACCATTTTTTGCCATTCCTAGTGCAACACAGCCGAAATCTCAGGCAAAAGCCTAAATCAAAACCATAAACAGTTCCTGCAAAAAGAAACTAACTGAAACACAACAAAATAAAAGTGCACACGCAGTATGATCTGTGTTCACACTCCATAATCCTGGCTGATTATTTGTCATATTTTACATTTCCTTAAAATCCACATCCTATTTTCATTTTTCACCTTTCAATACTTAATAGCATTATGTTTTTCCATTATCATATGACTCTGAAAACCTAAAGAATTTATTTACATTAAGTTCTCAAGTTATATTTTAGAAGCTAGCAGATTCTTGCATTTGGATTACTCTGGTATATAAGCAGGGATTTGCCTTCAATAAATCCATGTACCTTGCATGTACAAAATAAAACACACTGAAAAAATCTAAGATCAGTCAAAATCCTGGAATTTACATTGACTTAAAGAATTTAGTAAATTATCTAATTTGGCTGCACATAATGGGAACTTACCAGTAATTTATCTGTATGTGCCCATAATTTCAATATCTCCCAAGGAGATGTAGCAATTTCCTTGTTTGCTTCCAATTCACGGGTTTTTTTGTGTGTAGGTGTGTTTTAATGCCTTTCCCCCATTTCTGGTGTGTGTATCTGCATGAGAATATGCACAATTATCATCTTTAAAAGGCTAACTTAAGCATCCAAGTTTTAAAAATGAGTTCTCAAAGGAAAAGCTAATTTATACTTCATTCCTTGACTACTAACTGCATTGGGAAAGTAGAAGTAGAATCAATTTTTTTTTTGCCAACTGATTGCTTTCAGAAATTTTTACACTAGCCAATATGCAAATTTCTTAATGAAAACCATCCTGGGAATTTATTAAACTGTTCATACTGAAGAAAATCACTTTCATTTACATTGAAAAGTGAAATAATCTATCCTGACTGATATATGTGCTTGCCAAGATTCTATCTCCACTATACTTGGGGTCTTTACCATGCTATCACCGTGAAGAAGAGCAATTTCTCCTCTTTGTTTTGTTTTGTTGGGTTTTTTTTCTAATAAAAAGGCAAATAATAGGCACTGCCAATAGCCATTGTTGACCCAAGTCAAAAGTGTTTGAAATTAATTTATCCGCTTTGGATGGTGTATAAATTTCTCATTACGAGTGTCAGTGATGGACAAGAAACCATTCCAAAAAATGTATTGGGTATCATGCCAAACTCTGTAATCAAGGTCTCTTGCAGAGACTCTGGAGTATACAAAGGGTTTCACACAGTCAGGAGCGTTAGCTATGCATGCTTTCCCGTTGCCCGGGCTCAGCCAAATACTCTGTGAGAACAACACGTATATACACTTTGTTTTATTATGCCTCGCAGATGCTTTTTTTGTTTTATATTTCAAGCTTTGGCAGGTCCAATGTTTGTTCCTTCTTCATCCGTCAGCCCTCACTCTTCCCCCTGCATCCCCCCTACTCCCCAAATTTCAAAACAGCTTCCTAGACAGACCCGGTATCGATTACATAAACTGTTTTTCTTGGAAAGTAAAGAGGAGGGTAGGGGGTTGTATTTGGGATTTCTTCTACTTGCAACTGAAAATGGCAGCCATTGAACAGATCTGGTCAATGACAGTAAGAGAATAAGCCCAGCAGAAAGTGGTAATATATTGTGTTACACTTATGCCAACTTGCCAAGTCAAGTCCTTTTTCTCAAGCGCATGTACAGTTTGTTCTTGCTATCCTCAGTTAACTCTGCTTTCTGAATAGAGGAGATGGGAACTGCTCAAAGGCCACAATAGCATGTTCTACTTAAGGTTTCCTCCCCACACTAACTATTGTGGATAGCACTCTTTACAGTCAAGCGCTCTCGAATAAGAAAGCACTCATTAAGGAGATGAAGCTATGTTTTCTTTACCTTGCAAGAATTCTGTAAAATTAGATTTTCCTCATTACAGGCAAAGTACCTGCTGCTAAAAAGCAGCACAAAGTTGGCTCTATTTCCTTGAATGGATTTGAAGCTGTCTTCAAAACTAGCAGCAAAAGAGCATCAAAAAGACAATATTGTACAGGAAACGCATCAGGAATGAGTGATTAATCTAAGTTTCTATGGGAACGTGAAAAATGACACATTGGATCAGATGAGTGGCCTGCTTAGTCCAAGATATTCTGTCAGCTAATACTGTGTACCACGGCAAGCAAAGGCTTAGTGCCCCATAGTAAACAACTATCCCCCAAAACTTAGAAAACACAGGTAGGACAGCTTAGCTTGAGAGCAAAGATCAGTTGATGCTCTGAAGCAGGAGGGCTGAGATATATTTTGTAGCTGGTGTACATGGAAAAAGATTACAGGCAATGTTGCTAAAGCAAATACCATTTTATTCTGATTTTTTCCATCACTCAACCTTGGTAGCACTCCCTGTCTCAAGCAGAGTTTTTCAGGCAAGAGAGCCTGCCAAAGGGTGGGTGGCTTAAATCACATTCGATCCAAATTTTTATAGGGCTTTGGGGTTGATTTTTTTGTTTAATAAGGAATATAAAACCCACACACTCTTCAATATTGTGCATTAGAACTGTCATGATGAAGCCTGATGTAGCAGGTAGTAATTTTTTTTCTTTACAAAATACTGCTTAAAAAGAAGACACATGTTAAAAAAAATTGCCACTGCAAGGAAGGACAAGGATGGATCTTTGATTCAACTAGCTATTCAAAGAGGACAGCAATAAATTCTGCCAGTGCAGTGTATTTACTGCACAGCAATCTTCAAATCAAATCAAATCTAAAACCAGCAACAAAATGCAGGTAACAAAATATAATGGAACACAGTAAAATAAAATGAGGTAAAACAGTAGTAATAATGTCCATGGATAAAAGGTGGCTGAGTCATTACCATCATCATCCATTGTGACTGCATAAGGAAAAAAGTCACAATTTGCATGTTTCCCTACCAAATTTTAGTTTTTCCCTTGTGATTTTTCTCCCCAACAGAGCTTATTGCTAAAAACTGCCCACTGCAAGAGTCCATTCCCATGTCTAGTTGTACGAGAAAGTATGGAAATTATTTGATGTCATTTTAATCTCTCAGTTTGAGTGTTTACCAAGTATTTCAAGGCAAATATTTTTTGCTTGTAAAAATTACAGAAATTAATTACAATATCTCTAAATTTATTGGAAAAAAATGAACAGGGAAAATCTCCCCAAAAAATACAGAATATTTTACTATAAAATATCTGTGGTCAATTCCTACTGCTATATATGTCTCTGGCAGTCCTTCTGCTTTTGTTCTTTTTCATCCATAGAAGTGAAAAAGAAGCTAGAAAATTCTATTAAAAGTCCTTTTAAAAGCCCCACAGATAAAGACATGGAAAACTGAGACTGGAAGTTATTTTCAGTAGCAACCTTAACCTCTACAGAGACAAGCTTTTAATTCTACCACCATATACCATAAGAACATATTAAACAGCACTAAGCATTAGGAATAACATAGAATAATGATAATGAAGTGGCTGGCACAGTTTGCCCATCCACATTTGCAATTAAATTAACTTTCTAGTTAGGCTAATTGTTTCTGGCATGACAATATGGAGCAGTCAGTTAAGACACAATTTTTTTAATCACGCTCTGTTTTCCTGTGTTGAACAAGAAATTGGTAGAATTAAAGGCTGTATTCTGTGCAATGTGGCATTTTGTGTTGGCACAAACACTGCAGTGCTTGCTTTGGTTCTCCATTGAGTCCAGAAGCTCTGACTACCCTGGTTTGAGCCCCTCTGCTCTCCACCCAGAAACACAGGGAAGCAGTATGTATTCATGGGGTACTCTTGGTAAGGTTCCCTTCTGGCAAGCATGAAAGCTGGGGATGAAGAACAAGACACAGGAAGCCAAGAATTTACAACCTAACATTTTCACCTATTCAGCTTGCACTTTCAGGACACTGGCTGCTGACACCTGGTCACAGCCATTTCCATCCTCTAGCGCATGCCTAGAGATTGTGCAAAAGCTCAAAAAGCATCATTGTCTCAACCCACATCCCTGGTCATCCCTGCATTCCCAGAGTCCATGCCAAATACTTATCTCATTTTATTGTGATTATTATAGCTCAATGCAATATAACTTGGTTGATTAGTCACTTCTAACCCCAGGGACTCTGGGTCCACAGGGTGATTTTGATCAGATATTAAAACACAAGTGAATGAGTAGATTAACTCAGTTAGGTATTATGATGAGAACATTTAAGCTTGCCTTCAGTCAGTAGGGAACTGGCATCTATGCAAACCTGTAGTGATCACACACCATGCAGCATCTCTGAACTTTATGACAGAGAGTGAGTCCCAGTCTCCCATGGTCTGTGTGAGGGACTGATGTGTTACACAATGCCCAGATCCCACAGGGAAACACCAGCACTGAGCTGCGCTAGGCCTTGTGTCTTGTGCAACTTTTTCCATAAGTATCCTTGGGAATTCAGATTTTAACAATTTTGCTAGGAGTAAAATACTTACATATATTTGCTGAGAGTGAATTTGGAGTTTGATTTCAGAGTTGACCTAAGACATGGGAACAATGGTCTGATGCAAAGTCTTCAAGTGAACATTTTCTCCAAAACTCTTTTTGTGTAAATTATTTATCAAATGAAATCAGCTTTAGTCCTCTTTTCCATACTTATTCAGTACAAAGCAAAATGAAATAAAGAGTCTTGAATATTTCCTGAATTAGTGCCTTTTATTAAAAAACATCAACATACTCAAGGTCTTTTCACTCCTGTAGTCCACAAAGCATTTTCAGAGAGAAAAAAATAAATCTTTTAATTATTCATTTAAGAAATGTAATGTTCTCCAACCAAATCTCACTATTGGTCCTTTTGGACATAGCTGAAGGGACAACCAGCAGCTGAGAGGCCACTTGAGGAGGTCAGACAAGAACTCATACTAAGAACCATGCAGCTGCCCTCCTCCCTCTGCAGTGTGTGTATGTATCTCAGTGGCCTTTATCCAAAGAGCAGTAAGAAAGCATCACAGCAGGATTGAACAAAACTTGCTGAAATCATTGAGTGGAAGAACTGTTTTACATTTGTACTAAATACAAATAAACATTAAGCTCATTTATGGAGCAAAATAATCAAAACAATGGGAGAACAACCAAAGCATAAACATATGGGAAGTTTGGAATGAAAATAAGCCCTGGAGTCTAGATGTTTAGGACTTTGGTAGCAGAATGCTTGTTTTGGATGGTTGTGGGAGAATCTCCAATCAAAAGCCAAAAGGAAGCATCAAAAAGAGCCACAAAAGCATCAACAACATGACTTAAAGATAAACCTTAAGAAAGCTATTGAGGCAAGTGCTGACTGAAAGAGATTGGGAATTTCAGGCAAGGGAATTATCTCTTGTTTGACTCTACCTGCAGAAACAGAAATCAGGACTAGGTAAATAAACAGGATTGCATCAAAGATAAGTGACTCAATCACCAATTGCACTTCTTAACATTCAAACTGTGGGCTTCCTACAGCAGGGTTAAAGAAAGAAAATCCCCATCTTCTGGTTTCCAAGAACAAAGCCTGTGAGCTGGTATCTCTCCTGTATCAGGGCAGAACAAAAGGCAGTACACAGTTTAAACATGTAAAGAACTGGAGGAGTTAAAACAGCACCTGAAAACTTACTGGTAAAGATGAACCCTTATTAGAAAGCCAATGGCAAAGTGCCCAAAGAAACTAAGAGTTGCAGCTGCAACAGTTGTGGTTTGAAATAAGATTGTAAAGGGCTACAAAAGCTTTGACCAACCTGGAAGTTGCGATCTGATAAACTGCAGGAAGGGCTCAGGGAATTGAAAAGTGTCCTAGAGAATGAAAATTAACCATTATCAACAACCGTGACACGGTGAAAGGAAGGGAAAGGAAAAAACCCCAAAACTTCATTTGAGTTGGGTGGGAACAAACCTTTTCCCTGATATACTCAAATATCAGCAAGGACCTCAAGGGCAAATTGGCTATACAGCAGTTTGCAGACACTCAGGTAAGAGCCAGAAATAAAGATCAGCAAAAGACAGAAAGATATTGTACTGACTGTACAATTTACTACAGATCCTGAACTTTTTTCACAGCTGCATACCACAAAAGGAAACAGCTGCTGCAAACAGAAGAAGATGCCAGGAATTTGCCAAGATCTCTACAATGCTGTTTCTCTATCTCAAATTCAGTTCAGTAATCTTAATATGGCTCATACCATCATTATGTTTTGTGGAAGAAGTGATGACCAATCTGAGTTTATAAAGCAAAAGGAATTGGCAACAATGACAAAAATGAAGGAATGCAGATGAGGTCATTATTGATCCTGGAGGAAAAAAATGCCTTTAAAGAAGAATAGTTATAAACACAAGCCTAGTGAGAATAAAGCATGGTGTGTTCCAAACCAGTCCCCCAACACCAAGATGCAAAACAGGCTGGAGGGGAACATGAAGCTGAACCAAGCCAGGAGTTCAGACACCAGTCACATATCAGTTTGTAGTTTCTGTAGGGAGCTTAACAGTTACTTTTTTTTTTCCTAAAGAAGAAATAAACAGAGAAGGCTATTTAGTGTGTAAAAAGTAACTATGTGAAATGCACAAGAATCACTGAGTCAGACTTTGATTGTGACACCAGGAATAGAAGAAAGGTAAGGGAATGGGTCATTTAACCTACAGATCTCTTATGCAGTGCCAGAGTCCCACCTTTAGGGGCAGAAATACCACTAGAAATTACAGGCAGGGGCATCTTTCCAGCAAATGAAAGATGAGGAGTGCTCGAAACTTGCTTTGAGACCCCGGATCCCTGGGGATCTTTAGCTGCTGAAGTTCTTCTGGATCTGAAACAAGAGTAAATCTCTATATATTTGCTGAATGCTTCTGAAAATAGTCAGAAAGAGATGGGGAAAGGGGGACTGTGATGGCAAAAAATGGATCTGGTAAATTAATAGCAACTATAGGAAGTTTGGGTGTGAAGATCTGGACACTCAGAAAATGTATTAATTTTTAATCTGGCACGCTACAAAGCATTCAAAGAGAAGCAAGAAAATAATTTTTAGACTGTTTTGTTAGAAATTATTCTCTCTCTGACAAACACTTAAGTTGTATTTGACTGCTTCCACACAAGCATGATCCTGGATACCTAAACAGCATCCTTCTTCTCAGCAGGAAAGCAGTAAAGAAGCCTTATAAGCCCACAGAAGAGGCATGTCAGGAAGCTAGGACAGACCCCTCAGGCCAAGCCCAGATAAGGAAAAAAAGGTGACAGCATCAGATTACAGAAAACAACACAAAGTCATTTAGCGTGTGTTCCTTTATTACCATAAATAGTACCCTAGATGCTGGTGAAAGCTTGGTCTGGTTTACTACCCTGGATCTTAAAAGTAGCTATTGGCAAGTGGAAGTGGATCCAGAGGGACAAGGGAAAAAAAAACACATTCACACCAGGACAAGGACTGTGGCAATTTAAAATGATGGGTTTTGGCTAGTGCAATACATCAGCTACATTCAAAAGTCTAACGAAGAGGGTATTACGTGGCATGCCTCTCTCAGCCTGTTTGTTATACCTAGATGATATCCTGGTGCATGGTAAAATGTTGGAACAAGAACTGATACATTTATAAATGGCCTGTAATTAGCTTAAAGCTGCTAGTCTTAAACTGTCTAAATAGAAAAGCTAGGAGTTTGTTTCAAAAAGAGGTAATTTACCTTGGGCAAATCAAGCAAGGAAGGGAGCAAGACTTCCTTGGACAACGAGAAGCTGCTCAGAGCTTACCAGCTGCCCCCGCACAGGGATAGGCACCAGCTCTGGGAGGACTCTGTTTCTTGTTTTCTATCAGCATATTCTTCAGCATTGAAAAACCACCAAATTGATTAAGGAAACCATCCCAGTAGCCAGTCAGTGCAAATTTAATGTCTCCAGACTTGAAAAGGGCTTTTGCAATTGTTCCTGTCTTAGCTACCTGCACCCTGAGGCTTCTTCATCCTGTCCATTCATTAGTGCTTGGGGGCAAGTGCAATTGCACACAAAACTAGGAAAGTGGATTACTGAACAAAAGTCCAAATTTTCTGAAGGGATTTAAACCCCCCACAACAAGAAGTGCCCCAACAAAACAATTTCCCCACTCTGGATCTGCAATGAAGTTCATGGTCAGCATAGAACAAGCTTTTGCAAAAATGTTTCATGTTGTGGGAATCCTAAAATGACTGAACCAGCAATGTATGTTTGCATAGCCACATTGGTTATGAAACTGTGCCTGGTCCAGTAGATCATTACAGTTAATAATCTCTGGGGAAATAAAGTCATCTTCCCATGATTCCCAGAAGCATAAATATTCCTGCTTCATCCAGTGAAAGAAGATTTGTCATCTTCCCAAGAAGAGGATCTCAGTACTTATGGCACAACATATGACATGAAACTAATTTGGTAAATGTAGCCGTTGGGAGAGAAATCCCCCAAAACACCCCTCTGAGTCAGATGAGCTACAGTGCAGGCAATGGCAAACTAATCAGGAAAAAATGTCCAGGAAAAAATCCATATATCAGGAGTGCTTTTGTCTGCCATGGTGGCCATAATCAGATGCTGGAGATGAGGAAGACCAGAGCAATCCTATTTCCGACTCATAGCCTCTCAGCTTCCAACCATTTTCAGCCCTGAGACTTCCTGACCTGTGTTTAGTTTACATGCAGTTAGTAATTCTCCCTGATTTTGTCTTTCATGAACTTAAACATGTAAACGTGTCACATTCACAATGTCTTTTGGCAGTGAGCTCCGCTGGTCTACCACCCACTTTGTAAAGCCATTCAGTGCTTTGGAACATCCTTGTTTTCCTTTGATGTTTTTTCCCTATCCACAGAAGCATTCAAAAATGAAAGGTCCAAAACATGAGAGCATTCAAGGTGAGCCTTCATA
>WEKY01009513.1:0-27493 GCA_013390045.1 Picathartes gymnocephalus | reverse complement strand
AAATAACATGAAACAATTAATTCTACACACATAGACATAGTGTAAGTTCATAGGTAGAGTCATATCATAATAATTATTTGACTAGATTCTTGAGCCAGCAAATAAAATGCCTATAAAGGAGTTTGTCTTAAATTCTTCCTCTTGCCTGAGCCCAGAAATCTTCATTAAAGGATATATGTATAGTTATGTAGAGTGTAATAATTAATCTGAATTAACACCAAGTCAGTTTGGAACTTGGGTTAGTAAAAACTGGATGACAGATGTCTTTCCCAAATCAATATTAATCAGGCTGCCAGGGGACCCTTACAGCATATAGATAATGACCCCAAAACACATTTAGGTAGAAGAGGATTAAAAACTGAAGCTCCTGGCTCTTGAGGAAATATTGTACACAGCAGGTACACAATAATATGGAATATAGGTGACTTTATACTCTGCAATCTAAAGCAAACCAGGTTTGATCAAAACATGACAAGAACTTGGAGCCTCAGGCTCCAACAGAGGGAAATCTGTTCACTGAATTCCAGAAAAAGAATCACAAATTCCCTTGAATAATATAGGAACAAATTCAGGGGTTCCTCACACTACAAGTTCATATAGTAAAAAATGCATTATTTACGTCTTGTGTGCTACTTAATAAGATATCAAGGCAATGGAAAAGAGTCAGAATTAATTTCTAATATCAGATTTTCTTTTTCACCATTAATAAACAGTTGATCATATTTTCTTCAGTTTTCTAAAATCTCATGTTAGAAGTCACATATAAATCACTTTCTCACTTCACTGTGAGAAAATTTCTGTCAGAAAGACTTTATTCTTGTAAAATTTTCTGTGATCTCAAAAATACTTATTTGGCTTACTTCCATCATGCTACTTTTTTTTTAATGCAATTCTTCTGATGATTTGGTGTTTGTACCTTATCGTTATTAACATTTTATTATTTTAATTATCGTAATTTCTTTTATTTTTCGGCCTGGCTTTCTAGTTCCTCCATCTTATTAATTCTCCTATTTCAATTTTCTTCAATTTGTCTATCTCTTTCCAGAAGTTTAGATAAGTCTCTTTACAGAAAATTCAGAATTAATATCTTATTCATTACAATGCATTGTCATGTATCACCTTCAAGCCCCATTGAAATACTGTCTCTAATTTTCCATCACCTTAATCTCAGGCTTGACTTAGCACTGCTACCTCCCTTGTTTCTCCCCTCCTCTAAACACAGAATTTACAAATTCCTTTTCCATACGTTTATAGCTTTACCTTATTCCACTCATATGAATAATTTTATACTTTAACTATTGTTTTCATAAACTTAGTACTTATTGCTTCCTCCAGATCAATAAGAAAGCTATGATATTACT
Source organism: Picathartes gymnocephalus (assembly GCA_013390045.1). NCBI lineage: Eukaryota > Metazoa > Chordata > Aves > Passeriformes > Picathartidae > Picathartes > Picathartes gymnocephalus. The sequence continues at coordinate 26,132 of WEKY01009513.1, read as the reverse complement.
CTAATAAAATGACTGACTTTCTAGACAAAAGAAATGCAGTAGATCCACTTTATCAAGGATTCAGTGAAGTGGTTGATATGGTTCATTCAGGTGGCACAGTTCAAGAGCAGGAAATGGAGTTTAATCAAAAGACTAAGAGAAAAGCTAAAGAAACAGCTAAACAAAAACCAACAAGTATTTCTTATGAGATATCTCTGATGTCTGTTATTGGGACCAGCTTTATTTAATATTTTCATTAACAGTCTTGAAAGAAAATATAGAAAATACGTAGTGAGATTTTCAGATAACCACAAGTTAAAACATACAGAGAAACTTTTGAATATCAGAAAGGGACAGCTGGATGCTATTCAGGGCAAAGTTAATATGAAAGCTATGAAATTTAACACGTGAACATGCAAAGTGGTGTAGTTAGAGACTTAAAGATCTATTTTTGGTTAGTTATAAATGGGATTAATTGACTTTAAAATAATAAATTAAGGAAAGGCAGTGGATGTAGTTTTTCTGGATTCTAATAATTCTTTTGATACTGAAGCTCACAGTATTCTTCTGAAAAAGTGCAACTGTTGGATGAGCAGCTTTGTGCCGTTCTGGGTAGAGAACTTGCGGAAAGGCAGGGCTTGAAGTGTTGTAGTGAGTGGGACTACATCTGGCTCATGAGTGGTCACTAAAGGTGCTCCTCAGGGTTCAGTTCTAGGGCCAGGTTTTTTCAATGTATTTATTGATGTACTGGATGCAAGAGTCGAATTCACCATTATCAATTTTGCTGATGATACTGAAATGGGAGGTGCTACTGATTCTCTTGAAGGACAAGAGGCCTTGAGGAGGGCTCTAGGTAGATTGAAGCATTGAGCTATGATAAAATTTAACAAGTCAAAATGCTGGATTCTTCGCCTGGCACAGAGTAACACTGGACACAAGTATAAACTAGGAGAGGAGTGGTTGGAGAGTAGCCCTGCAGAAAGGGAGCTGGGGGTACTGGTTGGCAGCAGCACAACGTAAGTCAACAGTGAGCCCTGGCACTCCCATTCTGGGGTGCATCAAACACAGTCATAACCAGCCAGTATAAAGAGGTGTTTATCCTGCTGTATTTAACACTGTTTAAATCCTATGCTATCCTATCCTATCCTATCCTATCCTATCCTAGGACACAGAAAGATCCATGATCCACCACTGTGATGCTACTGGCTGAAGGGCTAGTATGGCTGTGGATAGTAGGAATTGGCAAGCATGCTTGCAAATGTACTTTTGAAATTTTTGCGAGCATTCATATAACCCAATTCAACAAATGTTGACACTTCTTACACATGAATCATCAGGGAACTCTCTGTAGTTGGTAGAAAATAATACACATTCCCTGAGTATACTTTATCTCACTTAATGAGTGAAAATTCAATTTAATATTGAAAAAAAATATTAGCGTGGGGGTCTTATTTAGCGAGAAATACTCAATTGAAACAAAATCAGATATAAACAGGTTCATTAAAATAGATTTTTTTAAAAAAATCTTTACAATGAAGAATTTTACAGGAAAATATTTTATCTCTATGTAGGTAGATATTTTGACATTTCTAAAGAATATGACGATACTCTGCATTTGACAGTTCTTCAGAATAGTAGTGTTACTGTATAATATCGGAACTAAAAATTGTTTATTAGCTTATATGTGAAAATTAGTAACGCAGAAAGCTTCTGGGATCTTCTAAAACACATAACTCTGTTGTGGGTATATACATATGCCTGATGGATTCTTGTAAAGATGGAACCAGGCTCTTTCCAGTGACAGTGCCAGAGACAATAAGTACACCCAAAAACACAGAATGGTCCACTTTAACATCAGGAACCCCTTTTTCACTGTAAGCGTGACTGAACGCTGGAATAGGTTTCCTAGGAATGTTGAGGAGTCTCCATCCCTGGAGTTATTCAAACATCATCAGGACATGGTCCTGGGCAAGTGATTCTAGGTGGCTCAGCTTGGGGAATTTGGTGGGGTCCTTTCTAACCTCAATCATTTTGTGATTCAATGTTTCTTAAGTTTGGCCTAAGACTGTCAAGACACACACTGGACAAGTGGACAGTGAGGTGGGTAGGAAACTAGCTGACAGGTTGCACTCAGAACGTGGTGACCACTGGTTTTATCTCAACCAGGCAGGTTGTTGCAATGATGTTTCCCAATGATTAACCATTAACACAGGGCCCCATCCTGTTCAACATCTTTACAAATGATCTGGATGGTGTGACTGAAAACAGCACAGCATCATTTGTTGTTATCATCGATCTGGGCAATGTGTTCAAAATGTCACATGTGTTGAGCCATCTTACAAAGAGACCTGCATGGGCTGAAAGAGTGGGTTACAAGGAACACTATGAAGTATAATAAAGACAAGGGTAGAGTCCTGCACCATTTTGAAAAATCAAAAATCCAGAACAGGTTGAGATCTGCTGTGACTGGAAACAACCTTGCTGAAAAGAACGTGGGGTTTATGGTAGACAAAAACAAAAGTCAGTAGGATGTCACTGCAGTAATAAAGGCAAGTCAGATCCTCAGCTACATCTTCAGGGGCATTACAAACAGAAGTAGAGCCATGATCATTCCACTCTATTCAGTGCTTGTCAGGTCTAACCCCAAATATTTTGTCCAGTTCTGGTCCCCACAATTCCAAAAAGTTGTAGACAGGCTGGAGTAGGTCCAAGATAGGGCCATAATTATGATCAAAGGGCTGAATTACCTCCCGTATGAGGAATGACTGAAGGAGTTAGCTCTTTTGTCCCAGAGAAGAGAAGACCTTGGTGGACTTCCTCACAGTATTTGAATACTTAAAGGGTGCCGACAAAGAGAACAGAAGCTCTCTCTTCACAAGGAGACACAGGGAGAAGGGTGAATCAATGGATACAAGTTGCAGCAGGAGAGGTTTTATCTTGATATAAGAAATTTTACACACTGAGAGCAACCATCTACTCAAACAACCTCTCCAGAGAGGTGGTGCAGTCCCCATCACTGGAGGTTTTTAAAATGCAATTCGAAGTGGTGCTAGATAATCTCATCTGGGTTTTCTCTACCATAAAATGTTGGAGCAGATGATCTTTTGATTTCCTTTCCTACCTGGGCTCTATGATCCCTAATCTTTTATTAATGAATTATGATTGGATCTTATTCACACTGCATAGTTATACATAAGTTTTCTTGTGTAGAGAGTCAGTATAAATTCATTGAATTAAATAAAAATACTCAATTCTGCAAGCTTCAAGGGTTCTATATCATAAATCAGACATTTAGGGGTTTTTTTTCTGTTTGATATATATTCACAGCCTAAAACTGAGATGCTTAGATTAATCCAGCCTTTAAGAACTCCGTGTGACAAAGATAATATCTCCAGTGTTTGATTCATCAGGCTACTTCTAAACAGCTTTCATAGAGTGAGATATTCATGTTGAGGTGTCTATTCTTATTTCTTAATTTGAATTGCTCCAGAGTAAGCCTACATGTTGAACTAATTAAGATATAATACATAGAAAGCCAAAGAGCTGTTAAATATGCACCCTGGTTTGGATAATTTTGAAGAATTATGACTGACTTTGCTGATGACAGTGGACAATACAACAATTTAGGCTTTATAATGGAAAGCTTAGGACACTGAATGATGCAAGAATTAAATACATTATCACATCAGCTTAAAGAATTATTTTCACTGACGGCATAATTTCTTTTTGTAATTACAATATCTGAATTTTACTTTATGCAGTCTCCTACTTGATCTCTGCCTCTCTGTACCTAGCTTTCCTGGCCTTTACATTTATTGTGTCCCAGCCTGACTCCAGCAGTTATTTAGAGTCAGAAAAAATCAATTTCTCAATTTACTTATATCCACCTCACAAGTTGTCTCCTGTCATCCAACTGTTCAAAGCAGGAAGTCTGCTCACAGAACAGAATATCTTTTTTCCTTTCCATCTGATTCAGTCTGAACAGTATCTCCATTAAAATGACAAATTAATACATACTCAGTTTGGAGGGTGTATCAACTTTGCTGTTGCTGGTTTAGCTTTCCAGCTGATTTATGCAGTTAACTTTTTATACAGTCATAAAATTATGTATTTAATTCAACAGATTATTTATTTATGTATGAGTCTTGTTCACTTGCATGACATATTTCATGTTATTTAATCATCTTTGTCATCTTCCTATTAAAGAATTAGATAATGTCCTGGGTTGGAAGGGACCTTAAATATCATCTAGTTTCAACTCCTTTGCCATGGGCAGGGGCATCTTCCACTAGACCAGGTTGCTCAGAGCTCCATCCAACCTGACCTTGAACACTGCCAGGGATGGGGCATCCACGGTTTCTTTGGGCAATCTGTTCCAGTGCCTCACCACCCTCACAATAAAGAATTTCTTCCTAGTATCTAATCTAAACTTACTCTCTTTCAGTTTGAAGCCATTCCCCCTTTTCCAGTCACTACATGCTCTTGTACAAAATTCTGCTCCACCTTTCTTGTAGGTCCCATTCTGGTACTGGAAGGTCACAATCAGGTCTCCCTGAAGCTGCCTTTTTCCAGGGTGAACAATCCCAATTCTTTTAGGCTTTCCTCACGGGAGAGGTTCTCCACCCCTCTAATCATCTTGCTGGCCCTCCTCTGAACCTGGTCCAAAAAGTCGATGTCCTTCCTGTGCTGGGAACTCCCGAGCTTAATGCAGCACTACAAGAGGGCTTCTTTTGTATGATATGTCTATGTATTTACTTAACTCATGAAGCCCATTGTAATCTTGGTCAAATAAAGGTAGAGGGGAAAAACCCGTTACTTCAAATGATTTTTATGCTCTTATAGATATAAATCAAAACTAATATCAAAGTTCAATAAATGATAACTCACAGAAAAAGAAAATACAACTCATCATTAACATTTACTGTGATAAAAGGATATTTGTAGTTGATACAAGATTTCTCAATAAATGCTATGCTTGTATAAAATTTAGAGGTTTACTCCTTCTTTGTTAACAGAAAGGGGCCAAAAAACTGAGGGAAAAAAAGAGTCTATAAAGGACATCGTCAGCTTTCTTGACCATGGTACTGTAAAAAAAGGACTTGCACATAAAAATTATTTACTGTTTTCCTGATAAGTGTGTATAGGTTAAGGTGACTTTAACTTAACAGTGGGAATACAATTAGGGAACAGTTGCATCATTTGGATTTGCCTCTTTGTAGAGCCACGGGGAAAGACGTGATTTTACAGTGACTTGGTCAACTATCTTTTCTGTAATTTGCTGCTCTACAATGTCATATACCTCTGGAGTAGCATGAAGAAAAAGAGATTATTTGCAAGGAGGGGAGATTCTGCAGTTCTGTCACCAACAAAGAGGAGAGTTCACGGAAGAGAATATGACATAAAAGGTAGCCATATTGCAGTGGACACTGTCCAAATGTGATCCTTATTGATGCAAAATGCTGTTGCCTCAAAACAGAATTCCATGATAATCTCAAAGGATGTTTGAACAAAATTAAGTTTCTGCAAATTCTTTTACATTATTGTATACAAACAGGACACTAAATTATGAAGGGGTCAAAAATTGTACATATTTAAACATAATGTAAGAATTCTAGCAGGGTAATTTTCTTTTTTATCTACTAGGGTGAGGCTGTATATATTTCTTCCAAAAAGTTATTCTTAATTTACTGTAGAGAGGGCGGGAAACAGAAGAAAGAGGAGCACTGAACTTAAAAAGAAAGAGAAGAACAGATGAACCTTCTAATCAAATACATAATTAATAGTGTGAAAAATTCCGAAGTGATTAGAAAATGGTGGTTTTCAAAATTTCTAAATTTTCAGTTTACACAATTTTAACATATTTTAATGATTTTTAAAATAAATTGTTATTTTTTCATTGTGGAAGAATATATGTGGAAGATTTAAATATTCTCAATCATAAATATAACATCTTGAAGAGATGTTAATAAAAATTTCTACTTTTCACATTCTTTATACTTCTAAATCTCACAGGCGGAGGATTTAAATCTTATTTTACATATTGAGGAAGAACAGTGTCAGTTCACGTTTTGTAGAAGAAGAGTGAGGTCTATCAGAGATTTGCTTTCTTTAGCCTCCTTTAGCAATTTAAAACCAGACGTCTCAGATATGATATTCTACATGGTTATTCAAACAGTTTGGTAAAAGATGGTATCCTACAAAGTGACAGAATTTCTTGCAGGATTTTCCTGCTGCCACATTTTTTAATCTAATTTTGATTATGGAATATAATCAATTTACTTTGCATATGATGGGGGATACATCATAAAGTCACCCTAGGACAGTGACCTAAACTGTTTTTAGTTGTAGAAAGTTTGTTAAAACTTTAAAGAAAGGCAAATACACTTTGTATGGCCAAATATGGCTGATTTAAAATAGTCTGATTTCAGGAATATAGTAACTGTGAATATGACACTAACAGTTGCAAAATATTGTAAAAGACAGCCATCAAGGATGAATTTACAAGGCGCAGTTCCCAACAATTATCTTACTATTCAAATCAAATCAGTGAGATTGCAGCAGAGTGATAGATTTATTCTGTCACCTATAAGTGGATCAAAGGGTCACAAGTGGATTTATCTTTTGAGAGAAGAGTAATGGAATAACATGCAAGCATTGAAGTCATTACCCTTTATATAGGGTAAAGGCTATACTTTTTCAATAGATCACATTTTTTGTCATTACACTTCCCCTCAAAATATCTCTTTCCCAGTTTTAAAAAAGAAAAGAGAATCAACAGTAATAGCACATGGAAAAATGTGCCATGTTAACACCTTAAAATATAAGTTAGTGTTTCAGATCAGTTTTAAATCCTAGGTATTACTTTCCGATTTGAAGGGTGAAATTACTTTGATTTTTTTTTCCCATTTTAAGATTTTCAGTCTAAATGTTGTATACTTCTTTCTCTGTAACTTTTTAAAGCGTTCTTCCTCCATATTTTAACACAAAATTCTTGCAGGTAGCATAGAGATATAAATCAACTGAAAATGGATTTTGACTTTGAATGTTCAGATCATAACTTAAACCCTTCCAGAAAAAGTTCTGATTTCCTTCAACTAGCTTTTATGAGGTATTTTTTAATGAATTGTTAATGATTTTTTAAATTATTTTTGAGTTCTCATGATTTTTTTTTATAAATTTCTCATAAATTTCCTTCCATTATATTTGTAACAATTTACTAAAAGTAGGGTATGAAAAATTTTATTTATAGAAAAAGTTATGAAAGCACTTCAGGCAAAGAATATGATCCTTTGTTTTTCTCTCCTGGAATACAATAAAAGATAGTGTTCACAGGATTGTAAGTAGCATTTCAACATTCATAGAATCATAGAATGGTTTATATTGGAAGGGACCTTAAAGGTTATTTAGTTCCAACTCCCTTGCCATGGGCAGGGACACCTTCCATGTGACCAGGTGCTCAGAGCCCCAGTCCAACCCGGCCTTGAGCTCCTCCAGGGATGATCCCTGGGCAACCTTTTCCAGTGCCATACCATCCTCATAGTAAAGAATCTTTTCCTAATATCTAATCTAAATCTACCCTCTTTCAGTTTGAAACCATTCCCCTTTGTCCCATCACCACATGCCCTTGAAGAAAGTCCCTCTTTCTTGTAGACTCCCTTCTGGTATTGGGAGGCCTCAATTAGATCACCATGAAGCTGCCTTTTTTCCAGGTTGAACAATCTCAGTTCTTTTAGCCTTTCCTCATAGGAGAGGTTCTCCATCCCTCTAATCATCTTGCTGACCCTCCTCTGGACTCACTCCAGAAGTCAATGTTGTGCTGGGGATCCAAAAACTGAATGCAGTACTCAAGATGGAATCTCACCAGAGCAGAGCAGAGGGGCAGAATCACCTCTTAAAGCCTTAAAACCTGGATAGTTGCTTATCACTTACCATAGGAGGCAAAATGGGCTCAACTCAGGTGCAGTAATTTAACTTTTAGTCAATTAAAAGTAAAATAGAATGATGAGAAACACACAAAAAACTAAAAATGCCTCTCCTCCCCCTTCCCCTTCTTTCTCGGTTTAACTTCGTTCATGTCTTTTTTGTTTCTTCCCACTCCAAGTTGCACAGGGGGACGAGGAATGGGGATAATATTTTATAATATTATAGTTTATAATATAATAGTTTATAATATTTCACCTCTGTCATTCATTACTCATCACAGTTTTCCCATGCTCTGGCATCGGTTTCCTCCCTCAAGATACAGCCCTCTACAAACATCTCCATCAGTCCTTCATACAGGCTGCAGTTCTTGAAGGACTGCTCCAGAATGTGTCCTATCCATGGGGTGCAGTCCTTCAAGAACGGACAGGTCTGACATGAGTCCCTCACAGGCCACAATTTCTGCTGGGAACCTGCTCCAGCATGGATGCTTCATGAGTGGCAGCTTCTTTCAAGGTCCTTGACAGACAGCAGCATGGATATCTCTACTGTATTCTTCCATGAACTGCGGGGGAACAATTTGCTTCACCATTCTCCATTGGCTGGAGATGAACCTCAGATCCAGCACATGAAGCACCTCCCTCCCTCCTTCCTCACTGATCTAGGAGACTGCAGCATTGTTTCTCTCACATGTTCCTCAGTCCTCTGTCACAGCTGCTGCCTAACGTCTTTTACTCTTTTCTTTAATACGTTTTCAGGGAGGTTGCAGCAGGCCAGCTGGTGGGCTCAGCCATGCCCTGCAGTGGGTCCCTTTGGACTGCCTGGAACCATCTGCGTCTAGCAAGGGGCAGCCCATGACTTCCTATCACAGAGCACCCCTGCAGCATCCCTGTTACCAAAACTTTGCCAAGTAAATCAAATGCACCTAAACGTGTCTACAGAGAAATTTACGCCATTCCAGGATGAATTTCAGTGAAATTTCTAAAATGTGTCTCTGGGCCAAATTAAACACAGAGGAATAATTTGGCCAGAGAAGTTTAACTCAATGGATCAGATGATAACATACTGTTTCTGAATGAATCTCAGGAATGTTTGATCCTCATGAAACTGATAGCTCCATAGATAATCTGAACAGCACAGTCAAAAGTAATCTTGAAGTAATTCGGTTTTGGCTAAACTTGATTAAGAAACTAATTCTAATTTTTTCACGTTATTCCAAAAAATTAAAATTTTTCAATTAACTCTGTCTTGACTTCCTTATTTTTCCTAAATATAGAACACAAAATAACACTCAAGGAGCTTTCATCCCCAGTGGTGTCGAGCAACAATTAAAAAATGCTTTCAGAAGTCTTTGTAAAGCAAACTCACCAGCTTCATACTTCCACAGAGTTATGGTTTAAAGAAAGTTTTCTAATTTGTTTTGTCTTTGGAAACTACAAAGTGACTGATGGCATTGCAGCACTTTGGTAAGCAGCATATTAGTCATAATGAAAGATCACTATCACAAATAGTACATTGCTAAATCAGGGAATTATAGGCCTAGTGGAGCTGTACAGAAACTTTCATACATACCTGATAAAAAAAAGAAAACTCTCCACATATTTTTTTCCCTGAGTTTCTTTTAAATTTCAAGTTTTTGAACAATTGAGTCATGAGTCTTCATAAATGTTCTCCTGGAATTTGTTCAAAAGTTCAAACCAATCTAGAAACCAGGACAGACATTTGATGAAACCTTATGACCTTGAAAATAAAAAACTATTCTCTCAAAATTACATAAAAGGTGCCAGGCTCTCTCAAACATTACAACCAGTGTGAGGTTTTAAAGATACAGGTAAAGGTTTTATTATAGTTTGTTTAGAAAAAAATATGCATCTAGAAAAAAATATGCATCTAGAAAAACAGAAGAATCAAGACATTACCTTGTATAACAGCTAGTTCAAGGTTTTTAGGGTAACGTTGCCGTTTTGAGGAGCTTCTGTTAAAACTGTTTACAAATGCTGAGAGAAGCATTTATTCAGCTGTAAGGAAACTGGCCTTTAAAAAGGACTTGGAGATTAGGTTCCAATTTTTATTTGCTGCCAAATGCACTGTTAAACCTACTGAAGGATATTTATGAGCAGCACTGTATTTCTGGTTTTACTGTATGTTTGTATGTTGTAAACTCCGAGAATAAAATCTTCAGTTTACTTATGGAAGGCACAACCTGAGTAAATAACATACAGAGGTCACAGTGTATCCTAAAAATTCATATAATTGTGTAGGTAAAACTAGCTTATTATGTTCTTATCTTCTCAAAGTATGTAGGGAAGAGAATATTGATACAAAACTTCAATTTTTCTCTTTCTTTTCCCTTTTCAATCAAAGCAAAAATTAGAAAATAAAAAATTACATAGAGAATTTTTTTAAGTTTCTCACAGTTATATCATCCTTACCTTTTTTGAATAATTCTACTGTTACAATGTTGTTTTCCTTTTATGTTAACATAATTGATGCAGCGGTTTTTATTGGTTCATTGTATTTTGGTTTGTTCCATGCACCCCTGTTCGGACCCTGTATACTCTCCCTGTCAATTATCTGTCCCCTCCCCTGGTCCAGCGAGAGAAACCCTCTCTCTCCCCTGTCATTCTCCTTTCACCCCTGCCCCAAGTTCTAGAAAGGTCTCTGTCACTTCGCTATGCATTGGCCTTCACAGGTGTGACCCCCCTCCCCTGTTCTCCCGTTTGCTGTGTAACCTGTCCCTCACCCCTGGACCACACCCTTGGGCTTTCCCAATTGGTCATGTTCGTGCCCCCACCCCTGGGGTCTGAGGGGTAGAAAACCCCCTGTCACCTGTGTTTCGGGGTCTCCCGGAGCAAAGCATAGGAGGTTTGATCCTTCTCTGTGAAACTCCTGGTGGCCTGACTCAGTCAGTCTCTCCCCATCAGCTAAATAAATCTTAGTTGGCATGCAGAGCTGCTGAGTCCTCCCTGCTTGGCTTCTCCTCGCTGTGGTCACCTGCTCTTCACGCTGCTATCGGCTCTGCTCGCTGTGGCTGCGATAGGGCTCTGGGGATCAGAGAAGGTCCCCAGAGAGATTGCCTTCGACCGACGCAGTCACAGCACCCCGGGCAGCAGAGCTATTAGTGAAAATAATGGCATTTTAATTTGGGTGGAAAAAATTCAGAACACATTTTGTGATGAGTCACAGGGACCACAAGATATCCTGTAACTTGTAAATCAGAACGTGGTGGTGATGCTATAATATTAAATCAATTATAATATATTAAAAAAAACAAACCCAACTTTCAAAAACCAAAAATCTGCTGCTATGTTTCCTTATGACATCTGTCCATGACTGTAAAATGGTTCATAATTTAATGCTCTTTGTGTTTCAGTCTCGGTTCTTATTTGCAATTACTTTTCAAGGTCCATGTCAGAGCCTGTGACAGTTAATCCTTGAGAGAAAAACCCAGACTTCACATGACCTCATACGATATGTTGCAGGAAATGTTTCAAAATTACTAACCTCTAAACTTTCTTTTTTTTTTTTTCCTTTTTTTTTTTTCTTAGTAAAACGGTAAATTCCTTCATCCTGAAAAATTTTAAGTTCATCTTTTCCTTAACAAAAGAGAAAGGCCTCACTGACTGCCTGTTGATTCGGCATCATATCTTCTAAAGGCATCCTTTTCTACATCTCCTTTCACAAATGTTGCTTTATCATTTCTCTGCTTTTTCTACTAATATATATATTTTACAGCAAAGGTATGAATACTAATACCTGAAGTGTCATTACCTTCACTGTGGTAAAATGTCTCTTGCACCTGGCTTTCTTAGAAACATTTTTTGAAACGTAGATTGATCTTTTACTTCTCTTCCTACAGAAATGTTGAGCATTATTTCTGTAATCTTCTCGTTTATTTCTTCAAAAATTTCCAGTATATTTTGTAATCAAATAGCTCATTGACAGATACTGACATTTGGATGAAATAGAAACTGATTAATCAGTCTTTATAAATATGTAACAATTTAGAGTATTTTTATTTACCCCAGTGAAAGAAAAGGCATCCAAATAATACTTTCTTTGTATTTTAATATTTTAAAAGTGGATTTTAATAAATATAGGTGGGATTCCAAAAAATCTTGGCCTTCCAAATTCCCTTCTTTTGCTATCAAAATAATCAAGTTAAACAGATAAGTACAGTTATTTCTCCTGCTCTAATGAAAAATAACAAATGCAGTCCTAAGGAGTTAAATTTATGATGTGTAAACTGACCTCTTCAGCAAACCAAAAGTATTGGTGATGTGTTATCCTACATTCAGCTTTACTTCAGATGGAAAGAAACTGCTGTAGAAGATGATCACAAAGGAAAAACAATGCAATAAAATACACAATTGCCTTCCATGAAAATAAATTAGATCATAGTTTCAACCTGTATGGATGTATTATAAATTGATGAATTAGACTAAAACTAAAACAAGAAAGAAATATTAATGGAGAATTCATACATCCTGTTAATGTACTTTTTGATTCTGGCACACATAAAAATATTTTGCTACAGAATCTGACAATTGCACACTAATAAATGTAACATATTTTGTTCAGGAGTCTAAAACCACTGTTCACTATAACCTAGAAACTCTGAAACTGAAAATGACCAAAAAAGGTTAAGTGCCCCTTGGAAATATTTGTTCCACCGGCTAAAAACAGTTGCAGTACAAAGGATGATATAGACGAACATATAGCATTTCATCAGCCTTCATTGTCCTCTACTCACACAGCTTCACCCTGTTTCTGCTCGGGTTTCTATGCCCTCTGGAATGGTACAATCTGTGTATACATTTGTGCAGGAGACAGCTGTTTAGGAGGTACTTTTTTAATTTCCCAAGACAGAATAATTAATAAGAACACTGTTACTACCTATGATAAAATACAACATAATTGACACAAAATAATGCATTGTGTTTGAAAAGTATTGTTAAGTCTTTATTCTACTACTGTAGAAAGGATAAATTGGCTCTGATTAACAGATTATGAAGTTACATATATTAGCCTCCCTGATGAACTTTAATTCTTAATTATTTGACCATATCCAGAGATATACATGTTTTTCTTTCTCTCTAATAGATTATTTTCTTTTTAATACGTTAGATACATTTCTTTTCCTATATTTCAGAATGGTTTGACATTGCACCACACTGATTTTTTGAGATAATGCTTAAATTTTTACATAGGAGACACACTAATAATGTGCTTTATAAATCACTTTAAACACATGCACATGAACACGCAAAGTTCATGTGACCTGGGAAGGAGCAATGCTTTTGTTTAAACTCTTCCTGCTAGTTGCTGTGTGTCACAGAGGTGCTAAACAATGCCACATTACTTTATTAGTCTCATTTTGTTGATGGCAAATACACAGCTGAAAATAATGTATGTTTTCTTGTACACTGAGATGTTGACTGGGAACTAACCTACCACATGCTCTGATAACATGAAACAGCTTGAATATTGCTCATTCAACAGAATTTCTCACAACACTTCAAAGATAAATCATCAAACAACATTTTGGGCTCCATTTAGGGGAAAAAAAATCCTATTCTTTCAATATGCAAAGTGACACTCACAGGTTGTTTTCAAAATTAACTCTGTTTTCTTTTTAAAGATATCCAGTTCGTTTTAAAAGCCAGCCACACAGTGATAGAAATAGAGGAAAATTGCAGCCATTAAGTGCAGAGAGGAAATGCGTGCACCAGCTTTAGGTCAATGTGAAAATTAAATCCAAACTGCTACAAACTAGGTCTGGGTTTTAGTGTTAATTGTTCACATGCCCTCAATAGAAATTATTCACACTAATGTACTACATTCGCCAAGCCTGTCACTTTCACAATTATTATTTTGGTTGCTACTGCTGTTGTTTTGTAAATGTCATCTCATTTTATGTCCATTGTGGGAATTTAGGTAAGCTGCTTTAGTTGTAAGAAAGTTCTGAGCAGAACATTTAAGGCTGCTGCTGCAGTTTCATGGATCATTAACAATTTGCTAATATTGTTTTAGCTTGCAAATTAGTGCAGCTTAGTGACTAAGGAAAGGTTCCATAGCTGTCATCAATCAGACTAAAATTCTTCATGCATGAGATGAAAAACGATTTTTAGCCTTTGAGGCTCAGACAGCAATTACTGTAACCAAAAGAAAAAAAAAAAGAAATAAAAGGTGGGGGGGTAGATGGAGGAGTGAAGGAGAGAAAGCAAGCTATAGAAAATGCTGTTAGCAATTCTATTAAATTTATTTCTTGTTGCATTAGGAAAGACCTAACACATGCTGTGTAATCATTCTTCAGCTTCCTGCTATATTAATGAAGTGAAATTTTAGAGAGAAAAAGAGAACTTTTCCTGGGAAATGACAAGATATTAGTGACTAAAGAAAGAATCCCAGAAAATCCCAGAGTCACAGAATCATTAAGGTTGGAAAAGACCTCCAAGATCATTGAATCCAACCTTTGACTGATTACCACCCTCTCCACTCGACCATGGCACTAACTGCCATGTCCAGCCATTTCTTGAACACCTCCAGGGATGGTGACACCACCGCTCCTTGGGCAGTCTCTTCCAATGCTTAACCACCCTTCCAGGGGAAAAATTCCTCTTGATGTCCAACATAAACCTCACCTGGCGCAGTTTGAGGCTGTGTCCTCTTGTCCTGCTGACAGTTACCTGGGAGAAGAGACCAACCCCCACCTGGCTACAACCTCTTTTCAGGGAATTGCAGAGGGTGATAAGGTCTCTCCCAGGCCCCCGTTTCAGGCTAAACACCCCCGGCTCCCTCAGCCTCTCCCCATCAGACTGGTGTTGCAGACCCTTCACAAGCCCCACCAATGCTGAGAACAGGGGTACAACGAATCCCTTGGTCCTGCTGGCCACACCATTGCTGACACAGTATGGGACAGCACTGGGCTTCTTGGCCACCTGGGAACACACTGACTCATGCTCTGCTGCTCTTGACCAGCACCTTTTCTGCCGGGCTGCTTTCCAGACACTCTTCCCCAAGCCTGCAGTGCTGCATGGGGTTGTTGTGACAGAAGTGCAGATTGTCTTTTAATTTGTCTTTAACCAAGCTCTCTCATTCAAATTTCTTTTCGCTCATCCATCACCTTCATGTGCACTCTCTATTGCTATTGTCTTTTCTGCACACCTCTTTGCAGCCATTTCCTGTTTCACACTTCCTCAAAATCTTCTATCAAATCTTCCCCTTTCCTATTGCTCTCCTCTGTCACTTCTGCTGCCTGTCTTGATCTCATTGCGTCTCTTCAGTGTTGTCTTTCAAATATTTAACTTCTTTGTGGAAGCTAATAAACTCTGTATATCACTATATAAATTGTATCAAAGAATTAGAGAAAGTACTATAAAAACTGTCAACAGTATCAGTTGACAGTCATAACACTTTTTGTCTTCAAACTATATACCTCTCTTTATATCAGGGGTTGTGCAGGCAGATTTTCACCTGTCAGTCAGAAATGCATGCAGGAAAGGGCATGTGCCGGTACAGCAGCCATGGCCGCTCTCACCTGTGCTTAGCTGAAAACCCTGCTGTCTCTGGCAGACAGGCGGGGCGCTAATCTGACATCTCATCACTCCAGTGCCATCATATTTTGCAAACTTCTGTCAAGGACGTTGGAAAGAAATGCCAAAATTTTCAAATTTATCAAAAGGCTTTTCAGGATTAGAATCTAGGTTTTTTATGTTTAGGGGGAGAAGGAACTTAAGTGTCAGATATATCTATGCATAAGACTCCATAAGCTATGTATAACTCAGTATTAGCATTCAAGATCATGCACAAATATGGAAACATAACATACTGCAGAAACTATTTTACCATTGTGCCACAAGATAGAATCTTAAGATAATTAATATATTCTAAAAAAAAATAGAAACCACTAGAAGAAAAAAATAAGAAAGTATAAAATATTCTTTTAATGTTTCTTTTTGGGAGTTTTTTTACAAGAAATCCCACTTTTTTCCCTGCTTTCTAAAATATTTTAGTCCTGTCTGTTATCCAAGCATCTCAGATCAGTTATCTTTGTGAGGCACAAAAATCATAAGACGTTTATTTTACAAACAAATACTCAAACCAACTCTTTTCTTTTGGACAATTGAAGAATTTTTACAATCAACACTGTGTGAAACCAGGAGCAAGGAGATGGACAAATTAATTTTATAAGCAAGAAGAAAAGGTTTTTCTAAGTTAGTTAGCAGAAATTATTTGCTGACCTTTGTTTAAAATAATAATTAGTTTAATAAGGTATTAATTACATTTGTCAGATAAATTTGATTAACCATAATTATAACAAGGCTTTTAATAAGTGCAATTTAAAAAAGAAAAATATATCTCTTAAAATGACAAAAAAAAAGTTCCCAGGTCTGATTTCAAATTCAGCCTAATTTAATGTGAAATGAGTAATCTGAGTTAGTAGTGACACCAAAGTGCATAGTTATCTGTGTTAATTCTATATCAGATAATGCTGGAGTTAGAATCTTACACTTGCCTTAAGTTTTATGCAAAAGTCTACTCCCAGCAGACTTGATGGTACACAATCAGAGCTATCACATCACATCCAGTTGTAAAACTAAATAGATCTTCATCTTTGCACTTAAAGTGTGCAATATCAATAGATTTTGTGACCTTGTTAAATAAAATAAGGGTGATTTCAAGTATTTTTTTAAAGTTTCTCTGAGTGATGAATTTTAAACTTAGGAACCATTAAAAAAAGAAGAAATTAAAATGTCTCCTCTTACTGAGCCAGGGAGGAGCAATATATAAAATAAAATTTCAATGAAGAATTTAACTGGGTTTTGAAATTGTCATTTTGAAGGTAACTATATGCAAAGTAGCAGGTGGTTGCATTTTAGCACTTTGCCTTGATTGTTGTAAAAATTACGGTATAAACAAGAATCTTAATTTGTTTTACATTTCAGGAGATTTCAAAGTATACATAGGTAACACGTATTTTCTCTGTATGTTAAGACTTAATCAAACTTCTGGTAGTAAAAGCCATGTATATATATCTAATTAGAAAATTTATAATAATATCCAACAGATCAGTTATTAAACTAAGATTTATTTTATACTCTACTATATCTGAATAACATAATGTAATCCATCAATCAAAAAAGTAATAATTTACTGCAGTTTCTTTTCATTTATAAGTATATTTTTTATCAGCTTGACAAAATGAGTTATGAGTCCTATTTTTCAGCCTACACTTTCCTTTAAAATTTAATTTGAAAACATCAGATACTTAAAATTAAAAATAAAAAATAATAATGACTTTAATAGAAGAGGGAGAAAATAAGCATTTATCTTTAAATATTTTTGAGAGTGCCTTTTACTTATTGTATTTACTGATGCAATAAATCGAGTTGTCTGTTTTGCCTAACAAGAATGTGTTAACTTGTTCTGGTAAAATAATTTACTCTGCAGTGAATCCATATTCATGCTTTTAGTAAAAGGAAAAATAAAAGAGAAAGAAGAGGAATATGAAGTTTTTAAAATATATAACACATTTCCCAATTTATGTTTCAGAAAATTATTAATCAAATATTTAGTTCTATAGGTGTTGATGAAAATATCTAAAATTTTAATCAGTAAAGGTGTTTTATCTTTGGATTGTAGAATATGTCTTCCTCTATTATCAAGCTTAGAGTATTTAATTATTTATTCTTTTTTATGTGCTTGTTTAATTGTAAACATTCCATTCATGTCTAACTCAAATTTCCAGCATAGCAGCCAAGATGATCACTAATGAATTAAAAACTAAAAAAAAATTCCTCACTTACAACAAGTTAAGTTTTCCCCATGGCACAGGATAGAAACTGAAATATTTCAGTCAGTGAAATACTATGGTAAAAATTGAGTATAAATGTCATTATTTAATAAATAGTTTTACAATATAAATCTTACAATACCCAACAACTCATTGCAAGTGAACATAGCTCAAACTATGCTGAAAACACTGCTGTGAGTAGGGTAACAACACCCTTCAGCACTCAGAATTTTTAAAGTTTTTTTAATAGCATGCCATAAAAGAGAAACAAGGAAAAAAACCCCAAACCTAAAACACATCAACGGAGAATATGATTTTATTTAAACATTGCTAACTATTTATTATAAACATTTTTATAAAAGTAACTGACAGATGACCTGATCTCCATCTCTTATCAATATTTTAACTGGACTAAAACTCTGTTCAGAATGTGCTTTCAAAAATCAATAGATTGCATCTAAAAGCAAATTAAGAGATGAAGAACAGGTTCATTCATTGCTTCCTATGCAGGAAGACAGAGGATTCTAATTAATATAATTAAAAGTCTTTTTCTATGGTCATTTTGAAGCTGAAATTACCCATTCCAGATACTTGCACTGTGTTTCCATCTTCAAAGAAATTTTGAGGCATGTAGAAGAGTTTTGTGGGAAGATAAGTAAGTCTCCAGAGCTAAAAGATACAGTTTGATAAAAAATACATGAGTATTATTTTCCCCATAAGAGGACTGAACATGGATCACAGCTTGAAAAGAGTCTTAAGAAGACTATTAGTGACCTGGGAAAGCAATCTTCACTTACAAAAGCGAAATATCTACATATGAATATGTACACACATACATACATACACACATACATACATACATGCACACAAATAAATGTGTATGTGTGTGTGTATATGTCAGTACATGTAAGATATACATATGTTGTCACATTTGTGCCTAATGTGAGGGGAGTGTTAAGACTGAAAAATCTGGAAATTTAAAACTGAAATGGTTAAATTAATATATTAACCCTTCATACTAATGTTTAACCAACACACAGAATATATTGCACTTGTGTGCTTGGATGACAGAGCTGATGCATGGCTAACATTGATATGTACAGTCATGGAAGGTACTTGGTCACCACTACATTCTTACTATTATGGTAAGTATGTGTTTTTAAGGAAATTAATACTTTTATATTTTGATGGTAAATGAATATTAAGTATATCCAGGTGTATATATTTCTAATTAAGAGGTGTCAGAGGCTTCTGCACTGGCAACAGACGGAGAGACCAATGAACATGTACTTTACGCAATGTTGTTCTGTTTTCTCATAAAACAAAGACTTCACTGTTTCACTGCGAGAGGAATCAAATACAGTACATGTGAAAATTTGCACATTTATTTGAGTCAACTTTTATTTCTAATCTTAATAAATTTACCATTCAAATTATACAAAACTCTGGCCATTTCTTGAATAACATCATGAAATTGTTCATGAGATATTTCCCAGGATATGGAAACTTTTTCAAAACAATACCACAAAAGAATGAAAATAACAGCCTGAAAGTCACAGAAATCAGAGGAAGTATACATGAAAGAAGCAAACAACCCTAGGCAAATAAACCATAGCTGCAAATATTACTGCCTGTTTTAATACTTTGGTGAAATGCTGTGATGTCTCTAAAGGCCAAGATATTGGGATGATGTTGGGTAGAGATGGGACCACTCCAGTAAGGTTTAGAGCTTGATTTATTGCTGCAGTCTCATGAATGCGCGAGAACCTCTTCACAGAGTAAGTCAGAGGTCAGCTATAAAGTAGAGGGGTCACAAGATTATAGGTTACAAGGCCTTTTAAAGGTTAATTGGCCAATAAACTATTGCCACACACATTTGTTTTAATTTCTACACCAATAGTTAGTTGAACCTGCATTACACATCTCTCACAGTGCAGACTTTTTTATCCAATCATATAACAATATACAATTCTATATTACTGCATTTTAAACTCAGACCCTACAGGCACAGGGTTTTGAGAGCTTTCTGTGCCTGGGATTCTAACACCAAGGCACTGGGAAGTTTGTGTGTGATCTGAATTCCATAGAACGACATCAAGTTCAACAAAAGAGGACTCCTATCAGGCAGGTTGAGATGAATAGGTCTGCTTTTTAGGTTCAACACTAAAGATTAGATTTGCTTAATCTTCCTGATCTCTGCAAAAAGTTATATTTGCTCCATTGTCAGCCTACATTTCTGAAGCAATTCTGAAGTCAAAGACAACCAAGTTTAACTAATGACTTAACTTTTGGATGAACATTTATGTCAGCAAAAATCTATGCCATGATAAAGTTATATGTAAGTCTTAATTATTTCAGCCAATTTTCTTGCTACTATAAATTATGGTGTTGGTTGTTTTGTTCTAAAGACTTACCCTGACACACACTTTTTAAGACATCGTACTCTTCACTGAAAAAAAAACAAACAAAAAACAACCCTAAACCAAAACCAAACATTTCTTCTCCCCCTCCACCCCCAAATAAAGTTAAAACCTTAAAAAAAGATAAGACACAGGGCAGAAGAAGGCATTAGAAATAGGGAAAGGGCTATGAGATTTTGGGCAATTTCGTGTGAAGAAAGACGAAGTTTCGCTTCCCCAAAGTGGTAGATAACAGTTTGGCAATATAACAGTCTTATTTGGTATGTTCTTTAGAGCTGTGCTTCTTTATGTTAATGAAGAATTACAAACTGGTTTAGCCAAGTTTTTTATACCCTACACGAGGGAAAGTTATTTAATTCTGGGTTCAGTCTTATAGTGGCCAAATATATGTTTAGTTTTATATACACATAAATTGCCAGGAAGAGGAAATACTGAAAAAAGAGATCACTGATGAATTAGACACAAAGCTGGAATATACAAGAGAACCTATGAGGGAGGTATCCTGGGGTCATCAGATGGGTTTGTAGCCAAGACTCTCCTGTGTAATTCTTTTCTTATTCTCTTCAGTTTTAACTGGAACTTTTCTATGTCTCAAACAATGTATTTTTTTTAAGAAAATCCAGTCTATACTAAGGGATTTACTGAGGGCTTTAAATGTATTTTTTTTTTCTGATGGAGTAAAATATGGGGGTTTAGCAATTTTCTGATGATCTGTAAATGGGAATAAGAAAAAAACACATATTATAGAATTAAAATACTGATTTAAATCTAACCCTGGCTCCCAAGGTCCTCCTATATTTGGTGTCTCAAGCAAGATCAAATATGTATTCCCTCAAGCTAGGTAAGAACGGTATATATGAAACACTATTTATTTTACTTCCAAGTGAACAAAATAGAAAAGGAGGAATATACCAAGACATAATGTAACAAAGATGTTACAGGATTGTAGGAGAATCTGGGAAAATTTGCCAGCTATTTTGACACGTAGGAAATTTCAGTGTGCAGTACAGGTCATCTTTGTGTCAATCCCAAGGTCAAAAAGAAAAGGAAAGTATCATTTCATACCCAGCTTTAAAACAAATTCAGTGTTCTACAAAACCATTAATCCATCAGATGAGCTTTTCACTGGCAGGTAACAGCAAGCCTATACTGCCATACACAGAGAAGGGAGCCAGGCACTGTAAATTCATCAGGCAGGCAGGGCAGCAGCTCTACCACTGTGACACGTGACAGAGCACACATGCAAGAAGAGAAGATGATTGATGGCAGTGACCAGGGTCAGCCAAGAGCCCTGTGATTGCCAGCCCATCCTCAGTGACAATTCAGGTCTGACACACGGCCAGGAAGACAAGTCAGTGGGGCATTGCCTGGGTGCAATGCCTAGTATAGACAGAGCTGCCATAAAACTCACATGGACATAGGTCAAGGGCCTGATCTTAACAGAGCTTTCAAGAAAAGAGGGAAGAGACCATAGGCAAGGCTCCCTCTTCAAGTTCTCATGGCTTATATTTTCACAGCAGTTTGATTGCATGTTATACAGGCGAGCAAAATCAGAGTTGACTTTGAACACAAACTCCTAGGGGTTGGGGGAAGAGGCTGCAGAGCCTGTTAGTCCCCTCAACATCCTGGTACCTGCAGCAGTCACCTTTTTTTTTCCAGTGAATCAGTTTAAATACTATGAGAGTTTAAACCCTTGGCCTTTGGAGAGAACAGAACATTTCACAGAATATTGCCTAAACGTTTTCCTATATTCGGCTCGGGTTGATAGTGTACAGCCTTTTCTGATTTTGGCAGGTACTGAGACTGGAGGGTATAAAAAATTATAAAAATACCAACTAGCCTTACACACAAAAGAAAAAAAAAATCCAAAATGTGGGGGTTTTCTACAGTTTTGAAGGATTCCATTTTTACTTGCTTTGCAGATATGAGGAGTTGAGAAATAGAAGTGTATGTAAGAGTCCCAGTTATCTAACTGATTTGTCATCTTTAGCCAAGAGGCATTCTCCCATCTTCCTCATTAAGATTTTCAGGGCATTATAATGCATTTAAACTGTTTCAATGAAATTTGATTATAGCTCCTTGTTTAACTGTTCTACCAAATTGTGATTATAATAAAAATTATTCACTGTATTTTTCACACTGAAGAATATTTTACTTTACAGATGGGGAGACGTTAAAGTGTGGTATAGAAAATCTCATTATTTCCATATTCCTTTACCACTTTAACTAAGGATCTTCCTTAAGCTGAAGTTTTGGAAGGAATTATTTTTAAGCATTGGGAGCTGAGAAGTGGACAACAAATTTCTACATCACATAGAGAAATGTTTCCTCAAAAGGCTGCTGGTTCATGTGGAGTATGACTAGCATAAGCCGTGAGACTCCTTTTCATCTCAGAGAGGTTTTTCTTTCTGTTAGGCTGATTTGGACACTATGAAGTTTTGTTCCCTCCTTATCACAGTACAGAATTCTTCTGTGTCACCTGGACTGTAAAATCTATGGATCATGCCACACGGCTTTCTATCCTAATGTTATTGAGTTTGAAATCTAGCATCATGAATTTCAAATCTTCATCTTGTAAAAATGTATTTGACCTATTTGGACACAAAGTGATGCTATGGTATTTTTTCCCTGCCACAATTATCTGCAGAGAGGTTCACTGAATTCTTTTAAAAACAGAAGGCATTAAATATAGCCAAAGTATTTCAAAGTAATACATCTTTTACAACCAATGTCTGTCACACTGTTTCTGAGCATTGGTTCAATTACTGTGAAGCTGTGACTTCTGGTTGTAGTTAATGATATGGAAAAGGTATGTGATGAGGTCTAAAGTCAGATCACTGCCAGGTGCTACAAATTACAGAAAGATGAGTTACTAGCTTTGAACCACTTATTGCTAAATAATATGCAGCCTGCTGGAAATCTATTCCTAACTGCCTCATTTTTACTTGTGACACTTAGCAGCATAAAGAATAAAGCCATTTAACTCAGTATATTTGAATTAATACTAATCAAAATAATGAAAAGAAACACCTTTTTTTTTTCCATGTTAGAAAAACACAATAGAGTAAACATAGATCAAAATATAGTTAAGGTGGTTTGGAGAGCTACATGTGTTCCACTTTTTTTCCAGGATTAGCTGCATTCCAGGGTTATGAAAACTTTTGATAGAAAATCAGGTCCACATTGTATTTCCACAGAGTAAATTCAGAATCATACTGTTGTATTCATGAAAAAAAGACAGTAAAACCACCTCTGATATTCTCCTCCTGCTATCACATCTGTAAAAGCAGATTAGGAACATTTTGCTTTTGTAAATTAAATGCAAATGTACTAGCTGCAGAAGGAAGAATGCACTAGAGAATCAGACCTATTGTCCACTGAAGGGATCTTCAGCTAATGCTCAACATTGCAGAATTCCATCAGGGAAGGAAGAATTGGTTTACAAACTGCTAGGGACATTTTCCTCCATTTAAAACAACCTAAACCACATATTTTGTGATAAAACTTCTTACATAGAGAATTAATTTGCATTCTTTGGCAGGTTGCTGAGCATTTAGGACACCATTAGAAGTAGTCATAATAATTTGGCTATTCCAGCTGAATCTCTCCCTGCTAAGTTAAATCCCCCCCATTACTATACTCAATTTAGAGCAACCCTCTTGAATTTTAAAATGGTATAGCCTTATGCTTAGTTTTATGTTAAGTGATATAGCTAGAAGCTTGAAGACTACCTAAGAATTTCTGATAGTACATTTGTGAGCTTCTCATATTCTGAGTTCCTGGGAATACAAGACGCTTTTCCAGAGCTCCTCTTTTTTTCCAGAGCTTTATGTTTTACTCCATAACGCTCTGACCAGAGTGAACTAATATTTGAGTTCTTTATGCATATTCTGTGTAGTGACTAATGGTGCATCATAGAGTTTATGTGATGATGTAAATAAGTGCTTGCAATGCATACCTTTTTTATGTACAGCATTTTTGCACTGCTTTCAACATGAAATTAAACTAATCTGTTTGGATTTCAAGTATGTCATTGTGGTTTCTTTGACCAGTCTGTACCTGAAGTGTGTTAGGCAGAATTTCTCATACAGGTCTTTCAAGGGATGTAAGGCTGATACCAAAGAATATCAAAAGAGTTGGTTGGTTCTATTTTATTTTTTCACTTCTGTGACACGTGGTACGGTTCATGGGTCAACCACATTGCATCCTGAATTAGATCGCAATTGGAGTCATAGAATAGCCTGAGTTGGAAGGGGCCCATAAGGATCATCAACTCCACCTCCTGTATCTACACATGAAAATCTCAAAAATCATACCATAAATAAGTCAGATTATTGACAATCTGTATTATAGGATTCAACAGAGCTGGTTTTCTTGACTTCCTTTTTTTCAGAACAAGTAATTAATTTTAAATACCTACTTTAGAATTACTGATTCAGTTACACATGCACACACATATACATGAAGAAAGTATCAATTAATCCTACCATACATGTTGCAATATACACAGTGTCCTATTATTAATTATTACCCCAGACTATTCTGATGAAAATTATGTCAGGAGGAAGACTTACATTCCGGGTTAAATTTCTTGTGATCACATGTTGAAGGCACAGTCCTGCAGCATTACTCAGATGTGAATGCTTTACAAAGACAAAGAAGAAACCAATTTTGTCTTTAAGATTTAAATTTGCTTAGAGAAATTACCATTATGACTTTTTTTTTTCGTCTATTTGCTCTCTCAGTGCTTACCTAAGTACTTCAAACCTGATTCTGTCCCAGTTCTAGACAACACATCAGCAGGACCCCTGAACAGGAGCATAAACCCCATTTGGCCTAGACCAAAGAAAGCATGGAGCCTGATTTTGAGATTCTGGATTGAGCTGGAAATCCTGGCTGGAGTAAAAATCATATGAACCTTTTCTTTAAAGATAATGACTTTCAAATTGAGATTGCATTCTTAACTAGCCACTCCTTTGATGGGAAGTCTGCTTTAATTAACTGCAATGAGATAATTCCTAATCAGTTTAAGAGAAAAAAAACCAAAACAACGAAACAAATCTTGCTGAAAGTGTAATAATATCAACATGAGTCCTTTCCTTAATGGAAATGTTCACTTCAATGCCATTTTAATAAAAACTGATACAACTTTCTTATTTATAAAACCATATGGAAATGTAGCTGGGAAAGATAGTAAAATGCCCAAATTGTAACTTTTAAAGCTGATTAGTAATTTCATACCAACATTTTCTAATTTAAAGAAAAATGTTTTGAAATTGATTAGACTGTTTTGAAATTGTTAGTCAGCATACCTAGAGCCCTGTGGTGGTGTTATGACAGCCACTTTAAAGCTAAGGAAAGATTTATTTGCTATATGCTTGAAAAGGTCACAGAGAAAAGTACTTACACAAGGACAATGCACACAGCTTCATATAAACACAACAAGGTAGTAAGTTCAAATATTTGCCCAAATAGAAAGTACTCCTACCTGTCATCTTTAAAGTGACCTTCCGATTAAAAGAGCATACCAAAGTATTTCTGATTAATTTGAAGAGGCAATAATTCAGTTTTTCACATAGACCAGTGAGACTGGGCATGTTTCACTGAGATTGGTTTGTTAAATATTTTATAGATCAGTTTTCTGCCTCTATTGAATTGGAGTGTAATCATCACATAATATTTTCTTTACTGTGAAGGAGCATGTCAAGAAGCCTTTCATATTTGATTATTTATTTCTCGGGTAGATAATTTATTCATCAGCATCACTTCGTTACTGTACCTGTCTTCAAGAGTAATTTTGGTTGACATTATCTGACAGGACTATTATGGTGAATCAACAATCCTGGCAATTTGAATAGAATGATCCTTAATGCTGGCTAGAAGAATGTATCACTTATTTCTTGTCTTTCACAGAACAAAACAATATGAAAACCTCAACCTCATACACACACCATCATCTCCCCTTCCCCCCCCCCATCCCCCTGACATTTCACTGGTGTAATTGCTGATAGTAATAT
>WEKY01009511.1:69050-86643 GCA_013390045.1 Picathartes gymnocephalus | reverse complement strand
CCTCTGTTTTTAGGTGGTCCCAACAAGGCATCACGCCAGCCCCAAGGCAGCACAGGAGCAGGGAGCATCCTGCAAGTGCAGGGAACCACTTGGGATGGAAACCACTCTGGCTGGAGGGCTGGGTGTGAGTAATGAGCCCTGAGAATTCCTCACTGTTGTTATCTCTCTTTGTTGTTCCCACGTTATTGTCGCCATCGTCTGGGTGGAAATGCTGGGTCCTCTTCAAACAGGAGAAAATCGTTAATAAATGCCATGAAAAAAGATTTACAAAGCTGTGTTAAGGCTTCTGGTGCCGCGTGTGTTATCAGGGGAAATCGGACTGTGCTGTCAGTCCTTACCCCTGGGGATTTCCACTCCCTGCCCTTCCAGCGCTGTTGGCGGCTCTGGCAGAGGGAGGGGATGCTCTTGGGGAGGGTGGGCGTCAAGGAGCAATGCCAGCTCAGGGGCAGGGCGGTGATGACCTTTCTGTCCCTATTTAAGAGCTCAGGAAACTCTTTCATAGCTGAGCTCTGTCCCCCCACTCCCTGCCTGGTTATCCCAGCAGCGCCAGCAGCCTGCCCTTCCCTTCCCACCCTGCTTCCCCATGGATTCTCCAGAGTTCATCTGTAAAATATTCCATGTATTTTTTTGAGTGAGTCCCCACCCCGTCCCCGTTTCCTTCCGAGCCCTGCTGGAGCCGTGCTGGCAGCCCTGGGAGGAAACTGGCAGCGTCACAATGGAGCTTTATCAGCCCCAAACTTGGAAAGATTTCCCTTCAAACGTGACCCGAAGTCAGTTCCCACACCGGCACCTCCCTCTCCTCCTCCAAGTCAATCCCGAGGTGTTTTGGGACTGTTGGCCACCAAAAAGGGACATTTTCCCGACCAAGTTAGCCTGAGTATAAGGCTCAAGCCTAACAAAAAATCCCTGCCCAGGGACTTACCCAGCCAGGAAGGAACAGGGGGGATGTTGGGTGGTGAAACAAAGGTGAGCTGGACCTACAAATCATCCCCAGACCTTCAATTCATCCCTAGGTGTTAAATTAATCCCTAGATCTTCAATTCATCCCTAGGTGTTCTTCATCCCTAGATGTTCAATTCATCCCTAGATGTTAAATTCATTTTTAGACCTTAAATTCATCCCTAGATGTTCAGTTCACCCCTAGATGTTAAATTCATCCCTAGATGTTAAATTCATCCCTAGATTTTAAATTCATCCCTAGATGTTCAGTTCATCCCTAGATGTTAAATTCATCCTTACATGTCCAGTTCACCCCTAGATGTTCAGTTCATCCCCAGACCCTAAGCCCCTGCCCAGATCCTGGGCACAGCGGGGTGGGCAGTGCTCTGCTGGCACCACCGGGTCCCCCACATGGAATGCCAGGTCCACCCCACGTCCCTGCCAGGAGCAGGAGCACCAAGGCTGGAGAAGGCCCCCAGCAGGCTCCTGTTCCTCTCCTCACCCCTCCTCTCTCACAGCAGCAGCCAAACCTCAATTTTAATGCAGATTTCCCCTCTGAAAGCAGCACGGACAAGGCGATTCATTGCCAGACCATCTTCTCCCCTGTTAAATGAAGCCTGTGGTCCTTGAGCGCCCAAGTCCCTGAGCCAAGGCTGGCCCTGGTGGCCAGGGGTGCTCTGCTAACAGAGGCACGGGGATGGAAATTGCCACACAAGCGGCAACACTTCTCATCATTTCAGTGATCTACGAGCAGCACAGGTAGAGATGTTCCTAAACTGTGATTTTATCCTGGTGGCGTCAGTATCAGAGATGTGTTTTTCCTGAAGCTAGACAGCAGAGAAGGGAAGGTGTTGTGTTTCCTTGGCGACCTTTCATCTGCCTTAAAAAATATCATTTTCCTTTATTAGCTGGTGTCTCGGTTATTGCAAGTAAAATAACACACCCTGAGCCCTTGCATTTCGGTGGCCTTCCACCTTCTCTCTCTTCTCTCCACAGATTTCCTGGTTTCCTCCTCCTCTCCAGGCTCCTCTCCCCACATCTCCCTCCACATTTTGAACCAGGAAAATTTTTTTTGTTTGTTCACAAATTGGAAGGAGAAAATATTTAACAAACAGGTGATGTGCAGGCACAGATTTTGACTCATTACCAAATTTCTATAAAAGCAGTGATTGTATTTCAGCTGGAGCTGGGCTGGCCCTGAGGGGAGGTTGAACCTGAGCTCCCTCCCAGCCTAAATTGCTGCCCATTGATCATCCCAGCCCAAAAATCCCCTCTGTCTCCTCTGTCTCATCCCTGGGAACAGGAAAAGCATGGGAGGAGCAACGAGCTCTGTCTTGTTGACACATATTGAGCAAATTCAAATTCAATAATTTTGTCCAGATTGGAATTTAAAGATATCTCTTTTTTTTTTTTGCTGCTGCCATTTCAGATGCAGTAGTTTTAAATAAACATTGTAATTGCCCTTAAATGGTCATTATCTGGCACAAAGCAGAGCCCCAGAAGAGTGCAGGGGACATTTAGGGAGTGAAAATTGGGAAATGAATCCATCCCGAGCTGCCCTGGCCCAGCCCAGCCGTGCTGGCACCACAGCAAGGACAGCAGGTAAACTGTCACGAGGGAAAAAATCCTCATTTTTGTCCTTCAGCCCGCAGGAAGACAACCTGCAGGTTCACTGAAAATTATTTTCAGGCAGTCAGTCCCTTCAGTGTGAAAATTCTCGATGTTTTGTCCACTTGGAGGTGAGGGGGGAAGCAAACCCTGGGTTTTCTTAATCTGTTAATCCCAGGCACTGTTTCTCCTCTCCTGGAAATCCTGGGA
The DNA here is from genome assembly GCA_013390045.1 of Picathartes gymnocephalus. Taxonomy (NCBI): domain Eukaryota; kingdom Metazoa; phylum Chordata; class Aves; order Passeriformes; family Picathartidae; genus Picathartes; species Picathartes gymnocephalus. The sequence continues at coordinate 83,886 of WEKY01009511.1, read as the reverse complement.
AAATCAATTTCTGTCTGGAAAGGTCATTCCTGCAGCTGCCCTCAGCTCCTGCCCTATTCCAGGGGAATCAGAAGGGGCTGCCCGTGTTTCCCACTGGCCCTGCTGGCTCTTGCAGCCCTGTGCACCTTGTGCTCCCTGCTCAGGCAGGAATTGCTCCAAATAAACTCCTTGATCCCTCATCTCTTTGGCTCCAGGGACTGCCACCCCCTCTTTATTTCTGGTGATAACTGAAAAAAAAGGTGCTGGTTTTTATACAATTCCTCCAGACTGACCAGGATCACACCAAATGATTCCCGGCATGATTTTACACTTGGTGAGATATTTAAAAATATATTTATAAACAAAATGCAGATGGAGACATTTCTTAAATATTTGTTCTACAATACTCACAGATGAACTTGCCATCATTCCCCTTTCAGTAAGTGTCTAGATAAGAACCTGCTGCTATTCCTGCTGGATGGAACATCCTTCCTTGGACAGCCTCAATTTTAGGATGAGAAATCCCACTTTTGGCTTTGGATACCTGGATGGGAAGGATGGATTTTTCCAAAGGAAGGAAAACCTGTCATGTCTTTGGAGACCTCATCTTCTCCCTTACCCTGCAAGGATCCACCAAGAGGGCAGGAAAATTGTTAGGATAATAAAACTGGGGTTTTGTTAACGTGAGTGTTGTTTTAAATTTCAGATAAGGATCTTGAGCTGGTTCTGCTGAGCTTTTTGTGCCCTGCTACAGAACACAGACAAAGAACACGGATGTTTCCTCCAGAAGGAACAGTGGTGGCACTTTGAGGAGCACCAGGGGCCCACGGTCCAGCTGGGCTGCACAGGGATGTGGGGATGCAGTGGGAGCATCACTGGAGCTCCCATCTGGGGAAGATTTGGGGCCCCCAGGACCAGCAGTGGTACCTAAATCCTCTGCTCCAGCTCATTTATCCCTCCTTACACCACTCAGCTGCCCAGTCCACGTCATCCCACTGCTGATAAACGCAAGAATTAAAACTGCAGGAACAAAATCCACATTTTTGGGGAGTGGGCTTGCCCATCTTCAGCCTGAGAGTGCTCTTCTGTCGGAGGACTCTCCTCCAAGGCCTGCATGGCACATTTTAAATTGCTGGCTAAAGCACTTTGTGCTGATTGGGGTGGCACTGAGCTGATCCCACAGGAATCAGGGGCTCGGGGAATTCTCCTTCGTGATTCCAAAGCTGGTCATTGAAAGCAGACGTGATGCAGACACAGCTGGAAGTAAACTCAAGCAGATTTCAAGCCCAAGGTGAAGGTCACTGAAGGAGCTGCCGTGGGGTTCTTTTTAATGAGCAACTTTTCCACTCAGGAAATCCTCAGGTGCTCTGTGGCTGAACACGGGGGTTGTCAAGGCCATCCCAGTTTGCATCAGCCACGGACAGGAAGCAGATAAATGCAGATTGTTCTGTTTGTAACTTGAAGATGTCGTGGCAAAACCACGCATTTGTTTTTTCTCTTTTTTAAGCTTCCTGAGAGACTCTGTTGAGGCTTTATTAAAATGCTGCTGAGTTCCATCTGACCTCCTGTCACTGTATTGCCAAGGGCCAAGGCCGCTTTGGGAGGCCCTGACACCTTCTGCAGTTGTTTCAGTCAGCCAGCACCATTCTCTTCTAAAAGCTCCCCTGAATCATCCTTCCAGTTTGTTGTAGAGATAACACTCAGCCTTGAGCTGTTGATCTTCTTTGGGATCCCTTTAATTGCAATTTTCTGGCTGGCAGCCTTGCTGCCAGTGATCACAGAGGAAGGAATGGTCACAGAAGGAGGAAATTCATTCCTGTGGTGATTACAGAGCTAACAGAGCCAACAGTTTTAAGGCCTCCTCCAAACTGTGCTATACACACATTTCCATTCTGCAGGGCAAACCATTTAACCTCTTTACCTGTTTGTCCTCATCTCCAAAACGAGGAAGGCAGAGCTGACCCAGTTCTTATTATAAAGTCAAATGGTTTCAAAGCATTTTGAAGTCATTAAATGAAAGGCCTTGCAGAAGGACGAGGCGTTGTTCCTGCCGTGGAACACATAACAAGAGGTAAAATAGGAAATCAAGGGAAAACCTGAAATCCCTCCTGAAGCTTAGAAAGGTTCATGCTCTGCCTCCAGATTCCAGCCTGACAAGTGTCCTGAACATGCTACGCGTATTTAGGATGAAGAAGTAATCGAGCTGACAAAAAAGCAGCTGCCTGTCTCTCTGTCTGTAGAGGGTTTCACGCCTTGATAGCAGCTCTTGCCGGGCTGATAAGCAGACACAGGCTCTGGGGGAGGTTTGGCTCCTGCTCTGAAGGCTGCCTCAGGTGAGGATCTGGCTCCAGGGTTTGTTCTGCTTTTTTCTTTTTCCTGCTCCTTGTACAGCTGAAATCGTTACCCCATAAAGCTGTTCAGGAGGGAAGGGTGGTGACAGAAAAGCGGTCCCGAGGTCCAGGGGGTGAAATTCAGCTCTTGGACACCAGGGCAGAGCTCACATGCACAGCTCTTACAGGGTGCTTGGCTGCTCCGTGGTGCCCAGCCTTGCTAAAAAAGGAGCTTTTAAAGCTCCCCTTCAGCTCCAGCCACATCTGCCTACATTTGTCTTAGAACGTGGCATTGCTGTGGCTGCCAGAAATCCATTTAGGGATGTGGGGGTGTTCTTAAGGCCAGGATGTGAGTATGACACCTTGACTTGTGTGCACAAAACGCCCTTGGAAGAGCTCATAGGAATTTCTAACTGAAGGAAGCTGGAAGAGCTGGTAGGAACTGGGGGAAGCTGAGAGAGGCAACCCCAAGGTCCAGATTTTACCTTGAGTATGAAATGAAATGAAATGAAATGAAATGAAATGAAATGAAATGAAATGAAATGAAATGAAATGCTCTGTCATCACATCAAGACCCTGAAATTCAAGATCAAGAGCCACACAGGTATTCACTGCAAGCCCTGGACATAAAGGTAATGCACAGAGACTTGGTGAAGCTGCTCTGGAGGCATTTCACAGGGGGAAAAGGCAATCCTAAGATATGGAAAAAGAACCCTGCATGCCCCAGACACAACCTGAGCACAATTTCCCTATGGACACAAGCCCAAAATCTCTCCCTCTGGTCTCTGTAGAGCTGACCTGGTGCTTCCCAGCCCAAAATCTCTCCCTCTGGTCTCTGTAGAGCTGACCTGGTGTTTCCCAGCGCATTTATTTCAGTGGGATTTACATTTTTAATACAGTTCATTTTTCTCCTGGTGGGATTTCCAGCATTAAAATGTTTATTGATCACAGGGAAAACAACTGTCCATGGCAGAGGAAAGAAAATTAAATGCAACATTGATGCTGCTCATCTACAGTCCACCTGGAGGAATTGTGCCTGTTTATTCCGTGAGCAGGAGGTGTGTTCTGTATTAATATCCTACATCCAAACCCAGGATTTTATTCTTCCACAAGGAAGAATTTTATTCTTCCTCCTCTCCCACTTCCCCTCTCCCATTGTCAGACAGCACCTTGGGCAGTAAAATGTTTTATGGGATTCTCTTTTTTCCTCAGGGAGAGGAAGACAATTCTGGCTGTCTCTCCAAGATGAAAAGCTTTTCCTGTGCATCCCTGTATTTAGCTCACTGGAGGCTGTTTTGTTTAGGCTTTGGGTTTTTTTCCAGGATGTTCTGTCTGCCACCAGGGAACCTTGCAGTCCGTGGATCACGCAGTCTGGGTGCTCTGAAAGCTGACCTGGAGCCACTTGGTTCAGACCGGGGGAGTTGCTTTATGTGTGGCTGGAAGGATGTGGAATATATTTATAATCACAGTGTGCAGCAGCAGCATCTCCACCCTGTTCCCAGCAGTAAACACAGAACACGGGGCAGTTCACCAAAAAATAGCTGCCAAAAGATAACCACAGCCAGGAGGGACCTCAAAACAGGCTTTCCATGGGAATTCTGCCCGGGGCTGGGGGTCAGGCTCTGGTGCCACCCCTCTGGCACAGGTTCTGGCCAGCCTGTGTGAGGCAGGGGAGCCTTTGGGGCAGGATGGAGAAGGTGGGCTGAGGGGATTCCAGCAGCAAGGAGCAGAGCCCAGGTCAGGCTGCAGCCTTAGTGGATTTCTCTGCACCATCTTCACCTGTCTTCAAAATCACTTTGATGGACAGCACTCTGGGGCTTTTTTCAGCCCAAATGATTTTTAAATTGTTGAGATGAAGTGAGCCAAATACCTCAGATGACATTCCTGGGCAGCTGAAAATGTGGCTTCTTCCAGCGGGTGTCAAAGCCTAGCATTTATTTAAAGCCAGGTTTTATAGTGCTCGTTATTACATTTAAATATTTTCTTTCAGTCTCAGGGAAGCTGCCAGCTCACCTTAGCCAAATGTGACTCCTGCAGCCTGAAATGGTCGTGTGGTCACAAGGAGCCCATTTGTGGGGAGAGGAAGAGGAGCACAGAGCGATTCCTGCTCTGCAGAAAGGCTCAGGAGCTGCTCAGGGCACCAAGTGCTGTCAGGATCATCTGTTCCAAAGCCAAAATCAGGCATCAAGGGAACAGCAGAGGCTTCATCACCCCCCTGGGAGCTGAGCCCTGGCTGAGACACACAGGGCACCCACACAGGAGCCAAGAGCTGCTCCCAGTAACCCCACCCAGGGAAAAGGGAAGGGAGAAAAGGGAGAATCCCACAGTTCTTCAAAGGAGCTGGCATATCCCAGCTCTGGTCACCTGCCTGAACAGCCTTTTGGGGGTTTAGTGCACCTGAGGCATGGTTAATTCCAGGAATTGATCTATTAATCAATAAACAGCACCAGGGGTGCTGGCCATGTGCTCTTGGGGCTACTGAAGATGTTGGGGGAGAGACAGTGCCAGTGGGCGGGAGGAAACAGCTCTCCATGAGGGATCAAAGAGATCTCTGTGTGGGATCAAAGAGATCTCCATGAGAGATCAAAGAGATCTCCATGAGAGATCAAAGAGATCTCTGTGTGGGATTAAAGAGATCTCCATGAGAGATCAAAGAGATCTCCATGAGAGATCAAAGAGATCTCTGTGTGGGATTGAAGAGATCTCCATGAGAGATCAAAGAGATCTCCATGAGGGATTAAAGACATCTCTGTGTGGGATCAAGCAGATCTCTGTGTGGGATCAAAGAGATCTCCATGAGGGATCAAATAGCTTTTTGTATGGGATTAAAGAGATCTCTGTGTGGGATGAAACAGCTCCTCATGAGGGATCAAACAAATCTCTGTGTGGGATCAAAGAGATCTCTGTGTGGGATCAAGCAGATCTCTGTGTGAGATTAAAGAGGTCTCCATGAGGGATCAAAGAGATCTCCATGAGGGATCATAGAGGTCTCCATGAGAGATCAAACAGCTCTTTTTAAGGGATTAAGGAGATCCATGAGGGATCAGAGAGCAGCAGAGGTCGGTGGGTGAGGTGAGGTGTGGGGGATCTCTCAGGACAGGTCCTGATTGACAGCTGTCAGTCATCCTGCAGACCCTGCACCAGAACAGTGATGAGCTCTTGGGTAATTGCTTTGTGATTAATGTGGAATGAAATTAAAAGTCACCATGGGGCAGGACAGGGAGGATGGAATGTGTAAGTGGAAATAAATCCTGTAGTATTTTTAGCTCAGCACAGGCCTTGGGAGTCCTGTGAGCACTGCAGACACATTCGGTGTCTAGAAAAACAAACAAACAAACAAACAAACAAAAAAGGATGTACTATAGAAATATCATGGAAACATGATAGAGAAAAATATAAAAATACTGAATATTAAACAGATAAAGTGCATCCCAGGCCTCCAGAGATGTTCTGCAGGTTTGCAGGCCCAGCCCTAAGGCTGCTATAGCACAAAGGGGTCCCAGGCACCTCCAAACCCTGCACAGGGAACAGCCTTTGCAGAAGCCTCTCTTGCAAGCAGGAGACAGAGCACTGTGCACGACAGCCCAAAACCTCCTTGTGAGGAAGGGCAGGGACTCTGGCCGCTGTCCCAGCTTGAAGAATTCAGTGTTTATTCCGTTTCCTCCTTCCACGTCAGTGACAAAGTTCTGGTACCTCTTGGAAGGAAAAGCAATCCCGTGTCCCATCTCACACAGACGCACAGACACAGAAGAACTGGAACTGAATTGAAACAAACCCCAAAGTCTGACAGCAGCACCTGCACATCCACATAACTCCAAGAGCCAGAGTCACCCTGCAGCCAGCTGAGCTCTCACACCCTGGTTGCCGAGGTTGATCATGGGTTATTTAGGTCAGAGAGAGAAAGAAAGAGTCTTCATCTGTTGCAAAAAGGTTTATGTGTTTATTGCAAGGCAGCGTGATCAGTCTCGCAAGGGTGAAAAACAGCAGCTCATAGGAGCATAAGGCAGGAGCAGCATGAGCAGCAGCCTAAGTAGTTAGAGGCAGCGTCCTGCTAAGGTGTTCTCCACTCTTCATCCTTCTCTTGGAGTGGTTTTCTGCATCCTGGCAAAGTTTGCTGCATCCTGAAATCCTCTAAGAATTCTAAGGCATGATATTTGCTTATTGCCCAATCAGTCACAAACACGGTTCTATAGTGACACTTTCTGCACCTGTGCCTGTAAAGAAGAGCAGTGTGGATTTTTTACATGGAACTTACACGTGTGATTGTCGTGTTCTATCTTCCAGTTTATCGTGTTCCATCCTTCTATCTAACCACGTTATGCTGTGTCTGTGTTTTGACTAAGGAGCAGTCAAACCATGGATAACTCTATCATTCTACGGATAACCATATCACTAAACTTTGAACTGGAGAAAAGGACATTTTGGTTACTGACTAGTTCAGCTGCTATATGTTTTAAGGCACTTTTAAAGCATTTTAAAACTTTAAGGCTAAGTCTTCGTCTCTTATTGGCGTGGCTTTAGGTATCTCAGTTTCTCTGAAGGCTTTAAATCCATCCCTGCATCCCTCTGTGTCTCCGAGCCTGCGTGCAGAGAGCACAAAGGAATTTCCATCCCATCTCTGACACCTGGTGTGAGCTCCCCACACAAACCTGGGGCACTGCAGGTCTGGGAGCACAAACCCAGCCCTGTCCTTCCCTGGTGCTGCTGGGAAGCCCCACAGCAGCTCCTGATGCAGAACATTTTCCCAGCTCCAGCTGAAGCCGTGGGTGAGATCCCAGTGTGGAAGCTGCAGTTGCACCATTGCTGTGCAGAGGAAAGGAAAGGAGCATTTTCATGCCCAGCTGATCCATGGAACAATGTTATCCCAAAATCTAACCCCAGCCAGGAGCTTGGCTGGGCTGTTCACACCAGGGGAGGGCCCAGGGTTGTACAGAACTCCATAAAAACCTGGGAATGTTCTTCCCCAAGGTGTCCATCACTGCACATTTGGCTCATGGAGCAGATGCACCAACAAAGGCAGAACACTGGGTTTGATCCTGATCTCATTCTCTGCAGGAATTCCTTTGTTCCTGTGTCTCCACAAGAATGGCTCTGTGTGTCATTTGAAGAATATCTGGTTTATTTATTTCCCATCTTTTCATCCCCGCTCTCCATTTTTATAGATTTGTTGGCATAGGAGCTGGATGTTTCAGCAAATGAGGTTAACCTCTGACCATAAATTACTGCTCCCTCAGGAGGAAGTGGCCATAAAAAAGAAAACAGCCACAGCTCCAGCGGAGAGCAGCAAAGGCAGAGAGAGCAAGGGCTGCACAAATTAGAAAACCACCAGCCCCTGAAACCCTTACCAGGGCTGGCCATGCAAATAATAAAGTGTGACATAAACACACACACAAAACAGGACTCAGCCTGGCCAGAACAATCATTCAGATGCCAAGACAAATAAGCAGCTTTCCCATTTTCCCTGGAGTTTCCTATATGATGGCTCTTGGGGACAACACGTGGCCAAAGACCACAGGCAGCTGAGGAGAGAAATGATCTAATCATCTCTAGCACTGCTTTTCACTGTCATAGCATGCAGGAATAGAGGGCAAGACAGTGGCCAGGATAAAACCTGAGGGGTTTTTCACTCTGATAAGAGTGAAAATCCAGTCAGGTGCACTCTCAGGTGTCCATCATGATTTCCATGTCAGAATTATGGCTCATCCCACAGTCTGTGGCTGGGATTTACCTCTGGGAATTTACATGCTCATCTTGAGGGTGTTTAAAAGAGTGAGAAAGAGATAAACAACTTCTTTCTCTTTAACTGATCTCTGAGGCACCTCAGGCTGAGCTTCAAAGCAGGGAGGGACCCTAAAATCGCTGCCATAGGGGTGAAAAGTTGCACAGGTTGTTTATAAGGAGGGAAAGGAGAGAAAGTGGAATTCTGCAGGGCTGTGGCTGGGGGAGATGAAGGTTCTGGGTGAGGGGTTCAGGTCTGTGCTTGGGGCTGTCACGCACAGGTGGCTTCCTCAAGCAGCCTGCACAGAGTGTGAGCGTGGGTGAAAACCACACCTGAACTCAGCACAGGAATAAAGAGACCCAGGCAGGTGGGAGATTGGTCTCAGAACCTCTCCCAGATAGCTTCAAGAGGGAGTTCTGCTCTGCTTCTCATGTTCTTGGCTTGTGGGAAGCTCCCTACATTTCTCCTAGAATATATAATGGGTTTATGGGGGCCAAAACCTTCAACATCAACTGACCGGCCACCTCCATCATTCTGTGGGTTTTTGTTCCGTAGGTGCAGAAGAAGTCATTGCTTCTTTATCAGCATCAAATTAGAAACTCCATTGGAAAAAGTAAAAAAAAAAAAAAATAAGGTGATATGGAACAGCTTCAATACCAGCAATGGATAAAGAAACTGGGAGTTTCCAATCTGAGGATGGGAACGATGTAGGTCTTTAATTCAAAAAGGGTGAAGAGGCAGCAAGAGCTGCACTGAGAACCTTGAGGAGCAGCAGATGGAACTGGCAGGTGACGTGCTGGGAAGGAGCCAAAGGAGAGGTCCCTGTGTGCACCTTGCTCTGGAAAACCTTGCTGTGGGGATTAAAATATCACATGTCCTTGAGAGGAACGTGGGGAAGGTCACAGAAAACACATCAGGATTATTAAACCCAGAGACAACACCCCTGTGCCAGCTTGTGCAGGGTGCTCCCGGGCTGGGAAACCAACCCTGGAAAAGACAATTTCCTCACTGCTTTCTAACACCTCCAGCCTGAGCCCTGGCAGCAGGGTGATGGAGTAGATGGACCTCTGAAATGACCCATTGTGGATGATTTTATGTTCTGAAATATTTTTGTGCTGAATGGGGAACCTTACTGGGAGCTGCCTCTCCCTCACCCATTCCTTTGTGCTGTGCCTGACCCAGTCTTTATCGCTTGCTGGAGTTCTTAGATATTCCCTGTTTTACCACAAGCATCCACAGGCGAGGTCTTAAACCTGCCTGTCCTCCCCTCCTGTGCGAAAATGTGGGAGCCAGAGGGAAGATCTGCTGCCTTTCTCCATCCCTGCAGCCATGGAGGCACACAGGGAGCTGGCTGCTCCCGTGCTCCTGGCTCCCCTCCTGATTTCCAGCTGCTAAACTGCATTAAAAAAAGGCAGGAGTGCAGCTGAATAACAGGACTTTTCAGTGGAAGCAACTGCTGCAGCTTCCAGAGGGATGTGGCCCTTGGGAAGGAGACTCACCCAGGGGAGGGAGGTGTTCACACTCACTATTAAATGAGATCCATGCTTTCCCTCCTTTCCCAGACCATTTTCCCTACCTTGCTTTTGTGTCTGCTGGAGGTGGAGGAGTGACATCAGCGCTGCTGTGAGATTGAAGCAGTAAATAATTCTTTATCATCACAACATTGCAAACCTTTGCGAAATCTCTGCAATTGCTGTCCAGGCCAACACTTGTAATAAGCTACTGCCAAACTGGATGGCAAAAAGCAAAAATTAGCAGCTGACCCTGGAATATTTCCCTTGTCATCCCGAGGCATTGCTTTCTGATTCAAGGAAGAGGACAAAAAGCAGTGAAATCACACAGAACTGAGCTGATATCAGAGCTGTGAGGATGCCGTGGCATTACTTGTCAAAGGGGCTTCTAAAATCCAGCCTGGCTTTCCAGGGCGAGGAGAAGGGATCTGAAGGATGCTATTATTTTATTAAGGATGCCATTATTTTATGACATGGTTTTGTCTCAGCAGTAGTGTGGCCAGCAGGGAAGTGATCACACCTCCAGTTCTGGGGGAAGCTCAGGAATGACATTTTGGGCTTGGAGCATGTCCAGGGCAGGGAATGGAGCTGGGAAGGGGCTGGAGAATCCTGAGGGACCTGGGAAAGGGGCTCAGCCTGGAGAAAAGGAGGCTCAGGAGGGATATTCTGGCTCTGCACAACTCCCTGCCAGGAGGGGCAGTCGGGGAGGATTTGGGATCTTATCCCAGGGAACAGGGACAGGAGGAGAGGGAACAGCCTCAGATTGTTCCAGAAGAGGCTTAGGTTGGATATTTGGGAAAATTCCTTCTTGGAAAGGGCTGTCCATCCCTAGCACAGCTGTCCAGGGCAGTGGTGGAGTCCCCATCCCTGGAGGGATTTAAAGTCCCATGGATGTGGCACCTGGGGACACGGGGCAGTGGTGGCCTTGGCACTGCTGGGGAATGTTGGGCTCCATGGCCTCTGAGGGCTTTTCCAGCCACAATCATTCAATGAATCTCTGATTCTGGGATTATTCAGCCATCAAGCTCTAGCACTACTTTGATGTTCATGGAACAAACAGAAAAAACCCTTCCAGGAGAATGCTCAGTATTTTAGCACAGGCTGATAACTTCAGTCCACAATTTGGGACCACCTTCCAGCAGCCTGTGACAGACAACTCCTCTGTCACTCAATTCTATGGCACAGCCAGGGTACAGCAGCACAGCTTCTGACTGTGCCAATCTGCACTAACAGAAAACACAGAAAATGCTTATATTTTTAAAACGATTTCTATAAAACAGTGTTAGATATTTCTACAGAACCTTGGTGCTTTCACGCCTGTTAAATTTTAATACGGCAGATAAAATGGGCAGAAATCACCTTGTGAAATGCTCTTTGTTACATCTCTCTCTCAGTCTCCATCTGCCAGATTGTGCTACCTTGATGCATTCTGAAGAGTCCCTCTCTCCTGAAATAGTCCCACAAAGGTGGTGGGAGCCCTTCCACGTGCCCCTAACAGAGCAACAAAACCCTGCGGAACTGGAGCAAGAAATCCAGCACAGGTGGGGAACAGAGATGTGCTAAATCGCACCCCCAGAACTGCACACCCCCAGTAATTATCTGTCTCCTTGGAAAGGAGACACGTGGCAATTTTCAGCTCCTGCAGCTCGCCTTTTCCACGTGAATTATCATCGCCTTCACCAAGGAAAGGGGAGGGATGTTGCCATCAGGAAGGAACAGTCCAATCTTCCTGCAGAGGCTCTGGCAGCGTTGGTGTTCCCAACTCTTGGCTCCAGCAGGTGGAAATGGGAAAATTTCCTGAAGGAAAGGCTCAAAGGACAACTGGCTCTGGGATAATGGTGGGAAGGAAGAGGCAGACCTTGGCCTCGGAACGGCCCCTCAACCCAGGGGTGCTGGCAGGAATCCTCAGGGGCTCGTTGCTGCCTCAAAAGAAGCTGCCAGTCCGGTCCTCCCGCAGGCCGAGGGTTTGCCTGGGGAAATCTCACCTGCCCCGTGCCAGTTCTTGCGCCGTGAGCAGCCCAGGGCAGTTTGCTCCTCTAAAAGCCACTCCCGATCCTGCGGGACGGTGACGGAGAGCACTGCGGCGTAGAGTAAGGGTGACACACTGCGTGGACACAGAGAAGTGCAAGTCCTGCCCTCCTGCCCAGCTCTTTTTCAGAGGTTTGGTCCTTTTTTGTTTGAAATCTGAGTGTGGACTGAGGCAAACCCTGAGCAGTCCCGGTGGCCATCAGCTTTGGGCCCCTCCTCACAAAAGGCTGAAGCTGCAGTTTCACACCCAGCACTCCCACCTTGGATGGAGGCAGAGCAAGAGGCAATAAAGGCAATAAATCTGAGGATGTCCCCGGACTCTGGAGAAGAGGAGGAAGTTTTCTGTGACCTGCTAATTGCTGCCACAAAGCTCTGAGTAAGGAGAGACACACAGCACGAGAGCAAATGTGCCTTTAGCTGCAGAAAACCCCTCCAGCAGCCAGTGTGGGCTCAGCCCTGCCTGGAGAAATGCAGCAAGCCTGGCTCGAGGAGGTGAAGCTCAGAGCAAAAAAAGATGAAGCAGCAGTTTCACGGTGTGGTTTCATTTCTAAACCAGGCTGTGAATGTAACCCTTACCCGAAGGAAGTACAAAATAAAAAGGTGAATCCCAACCCTCACTGCCAAACACAGCAGCGGGGAGACTGAGACAAATCCTTGGGCAAGGAGGTGATAAGAGAGGGAAGCAGAGGTGAGAAATGCACAAGCCAGTCCTCAGAGCCCACCTTGCTGATTTTTAAATCTTTGTTTTCATACTGAAAGCTCTTGTTTTTCCACCTCTGTCATTCAGAGTAGGAAATCCCTGTGGTATTTTCACTCTTCCCGATGCCCAGAAGAAAGAGAACCTCTGTACAGAAGAGCCTTTGTGGCATCGTTAGGGATGCCAAGGCTTTTATAAAATCACTCTTTGTCCTTGCAAGGCTGGTAACCAGGCTGGGAGATGCAGGTGCCTGGCCTGCAGAGAACACTGAGTTTGGGGGCTTTAAGGAAAGAGGATCAGCATTTTTTTGCCTGCGAGCTTCACCTGTTACTGAACATCCTGGGCAGGAACAAGCAGGACTCCCAGCCGTGGGATACAGGTTTTACTGGACTGCAGCTCCAGGACCAGCTGGGCTCAGCCCCGTGCCAGGGTGCCATGGGAGGCTGCAGTGACACCCAGAATTCTCCTTTTAACCCCAAAGCACATTCCCACCTTGCTGGCAAATCTGGGATCCTGCCAGGCTGAGCCTCCTTGTGCAGGACAACCTCAGCCCTCAGTGGCTGTGCCACTGCAGATCCGGAGCACAGATCTCATGGGAGTGTGGATAAATCCTCAGCCCAGCTCTGCAGAGGAGGAAGAGGACATGGAGACTGAGAGGCTTTCCCAGGAACACCCAGGTGAGCTCCGGAGGAGGAGCAGTTTGGATCCCACCACTGACCCAGAATGCCCTGACAGGGACATCATTCCCCCATCCCATGTCTGACATCCCACTGAGTTTAAGAGGCTGCTGAGAGAGAAACTTGGAGAAGGAAAAAAAAAAAAAAATGGGAAGGACATATCTGACTTTATTTAGAGGCCAAGCTGCAGAATGGAGGAACTGAGAATGGTGAGGTCTCACCAGCTTCTTTCTTGGGAAGGAGCATCCAAGAAATGTGTGCTTTCTCTCTGGGGTTCATGGGCACAGCGTGCTGAAAGCAGGGCCTGAGCAGGGCTCCCTGGTGGCTCCTGGGGGACAAAGGAGGGCCTGTTGTCTCCAGCTCCACACCAGGCTGCTCCTGGCTATTCCTGGCCCTGCACTGACTCCCTCGCTGACCTTGCTGAGAAAGGCTCTCACATCCAGCTCTGCCTGCCTGCAAAAGCCATCATGGGCTCCTCAGATTGGATTCTATTCAAAGCATGGGTGATGAACAAGTATCAAATACTTCTGCCTTCCTCCAACACCCAACCCCTGGGGTGAGCAGGAGCTGGCCGGATAAATGAACCCTGCTATCCTCCTATAAGCTCTGCTTGTATCTCCTTCCTTAATTTTCCAATTAACTGTGCCAGTGTCTTGTTTTTGCAGTGCCCCAAGGCTCCACCAAGCCCTTCCAGCAAGAGGAAACATCACAGCCCTGAGACAGGTGCTTATTTTCCTGAAGCACTTTCAGATTATATTCAGGGCGGTTCCCAGCTGCTCATTGCAGTGTGACACCTCCACTCCAGGTAACAGTGGCTGGTCTTGGTGGGAGGAGGACAAAGGAAGCTGGAAAAGGTGGTGGGGCCAGGACCAGTTTGGGATTTCAAGGTTCCAGCCTGGTGGCTGCCGCTGCTGACACATGCAAGGACAATACTCACAGCTCAGCCTTTCTATTCCATGTGGGACACAGCCACCTTTGGAAAAAAAACTGCATGGTAGACAGATTCCCTCTGGCACTTCCCTAATTCCAGCCTGTCCTGTCAGAGGTGAAAGGATTTTTAGAACCCAGTTTATTCACTGCTAGTTATGTTTCTTCATGTCTGTTCAGAGCCAAAACTCATTAAGGGCAGTGGGAATCTCTGCATTCCCTTCCATTCACTGCTACTGGCTCCAGCTCAAGCTTTTATCCAGCCCCTCTTGGTGTGGGCAATGCAGATCAGTGATGGCAGCTCCACTGTCAGTGTCTTTGTGCCACCATGTCCCCCTCTCTCAAAGCTTCAGCACAATGTCCGCTTGTCCTCAGCAGCTGCTTCCTTTCAGATCTTGAAAATAAATAAGTCCATGGAAGAAACATTTCTTTTGGCCCTGGGCTGGCTGAGAGCTCATTTGCAGACATTTCAGATGTGCGAGACAGTGTCCCTTTGATTGTCCCCGTCATCTCAGCACACCAGCCTGCTATTTTTGCCTCCTGGCTGCCCTGAGTCATGGAGCTGGGGCTGGTTTACTTTGGAGCCAGGGTATAAACCAGGGATGGTCCCAGTGCCCATCCTGTGGAGACAAGGAACACTTACTTGTGGAATGTGGCAGGGCTGTGGCAGCCCAGCCAGAGGAGAGCTGGGCAGGTTCTTGTGGCACCTGCAGTGGGCAGAAACAACAGTGCCATGACTGATGCCACTCCCATCACTGCTGGGTGGGGACTGGGACATCTGGGGCTGGGCTGGGACATGCGGGGCTGGGCTGGGACATCTGGGGCTGGACTGGGACATCTGGGGCTGGGCTGGGACATCTGGGGCTGGGCTGGGACATCTGGGGCTGGGCTGGGACATCTGGGGCTGGACTGGGACATGCGGGGCTGGACTGGGACTTGCGGGGCTGGACTGGGACATCTGGGGCTGG
>WEKY01009511.1:50478-68845 GCA_013390045.1 Picathartes gymnocephalus | reverse complement strand
TGGACTGGGACATGCGGGATTGGACTGGGACATGCGGGATTGGACTGGGACATGCGGGATTGGACTGGGACATCCGGGGCTGGACTGGGACATGCAGGGCTGGACTGGGACATCCGGGGCTGGATGGGAACTGGGACATGCGGGATTGGACTGGGACATCTGGGGCTGAACTGGGACTTGCGGGGCCTCTCCCCCCCGGCCTTGCAGGGCAGTGCTGGGGGAACATCTCCCCCTACTCCAGATGCTGCTCTGCGATCCCTGCAGTCACCAAGGGCTGAGGAAACAGCCAGGAAGGCTGATGCCAACCTGCCCCCAGCCTGGGTTAGGCAGCAGGAGGAGGGGCAGCATTTATAAAATCAGCTTTTAAACCCCTGCAGACCAAGCTGTGGTACGTGGTAAGAGCTGAGTGATGACCCACTGCCACGCTGGTGCCAAATTAAAGAGATTAAAGAGTTCACAGCACAGGACTCCAGCCTTGTGCTGTTGGATGAATTAACCCCAACACGTTTGACGTGGATGGAGTTGCATTAATGCAAACCACTGGTGGTTTTCCTGCCTGGCCGCTGGCAAGGGCTGCCTGTGTTCTCCTCCCCCTAAAGCTTCCCTGCCTCCACTCCCATTATTGGAACCAGTTCTTGCTGGGATGGTGCCCCGCAGAGGTGAGCAGGAACCTCCAGTGGGAAGGGAATGTCTGCAGAGCCCCAGGACACAAACCGTGCTTCTCATTCCCAGTCTGAGTGGCAAGAAAATCCTGCTTTATCCCCACGGAGAGAGAAAGAGTAAGAAGGGAATTAGAACCCAAACTAAAATAAATAAAACGAGCACTCTTGGTCGCTGGCTGAAACCCATTTTTTCTCACACTTTGAAGTCCATACTCTGGCAAAGGAAAACCCTGCACATGAAATCTGGCCTCTGAGGGAGGAAGGTCAGTGCAGGGAGAAGGTCTGGATGAAGGTGCCTCAAAGAGCTGGAGTATTTTCCTCACCTGAAATGCTGTGTGTGGATGAAGCCTGGCTGAGGAATTTCGTCCCCATTCGGTGGATATCTTTGTCTTCCTGCCACAGGCTCTGGCAGAACAAAGCAGATCAAACCCTGGGCCTGTCTCCTTTTGTTGATGGCTATTTATTTTCCTTACCACTGCTCTTGTTTTGTTCTCTTGGCTCGGAATTCTGGCTGCTGCTCCGAACCAGTTAATTCTCTGTAAGAGCTGCATGGGCCCAAGGCCTACATTATATTTATAAGCTGTAAGGGTCTCCCCAGGCAGACTCAGACATAAAGGATTCGAGTCAAACAGCTACAAGGAGATGCTCCAAAACAACCTCAGAGAGGAAACACAAAGAGATGGAACATGCTGAATTTTAAAGGAGCACTCCAGCTCCTGCAGCCATGGGAGGGGAGGTGAGTGCTCTTTTTCCTTTAATCCCCCAGGTTTCCAGCACAAGGAGGAAATGTCCTGCTTTCCTCTGCTGTCTGAACATGTGTTTGAGGAGCTTTTCCCTCAGGTTGATTGATCCCAGCAGGACAGGCTGGGACTGGGGCTGGATGGCCACAGATACAGCAGGGACAAACCTCAGCTGGGCAGGAGCCTGCCAGGGTGCCAGGCAGGGATGGAGAAAAGGTGGTACCAGAGGAAAACTCCTCATTCTCAATGCTTTCATACAAAAATAAAATTCCTTACATATTACTTTACCTCTCCCTTCACTCTGTTGTTGTTAGAAGTGGCTGACAGGCCTCTTCCAGCTTTGCATTATTCATTAAACTCTTCTTTTAAAATTTATTTTCTCTTCTTGCATAAAGCAGACAGTCAGAGGGAGGCTCTGTCAGTGGCTGTGTGTCCTTCCTGTCCCTCCCTGTGACAATGCCACCCCACAGAGGACACCAGGACGTGCCCATGGCTCTGCTGGTCCCACACCTCCTGTGATCTCATGGCCTGAGTGCTGCTGGGTGCCTGAACAAAGCTGGGCAGGAAATGTTTTTCCCAGCTAGAGAAACATTTTGTTCCCATTCTGTGCTAGAGCCAAATGGGGTTTTCTTGAGGCCTTCTCTTGTCTTCTTCTAAACAAAGGAATAAGCAAGCAAACATGTCTGCAAGGAGCTGATTGAAGCAGCCAAAGCTCAGCCAGTGGACTCGTTGAGGGCTTTGGCAAGATGTGAAAATACAGTTTTCTGACCCAAATCAGGCTCATGACTCAAAAGCAGGCCTTGCACACACAGGACATCACCAAGTTGCAGCCAAGGCCGGGGTGGTGCTTTCTTTCCCTGGAAAGTCCATCCATCCCCAGCAGAAGTCACTCCAAGCAGAGCACTCCCACAGCTGGTTTCTGTTTTGATACCATGCCCTTTTCCAGGGAAAAATATTTTTATCTGAAAGCTCCCCACCCTGTTTGCCCACAGAGTGACAATGTTAACTTGGATTTGCATTCCCAGGGGAGTGCAGGATGTGTGTGCAGGGCAGCCAGCCTGCCGGGGTGGTGGGGAGAGGCACTCCCAGCCCCGCAGCTTTGCTGGGATTAGGGCAGCAATGCTGGCACTGCTGCTGGCCCTGGGTGCCCTGGGAAATGATGGGTTTGCTGCTATTCGTGGCTCAGGGACCACATCCCGTGTGTACCCAGCACCTCGCCTGTCCTGGAGGTCAGAAATGCCTCTGAGGCAGCCTGGACATCCAATAAATGGCAGCTGAGTTCCGGGGCAGGCAGGGTTTTACCCCAGAGAAGTGCAAGGCACCTTGGCAATGCCCTCCCTGCCTCCATCACCTCTGCCAGGGGCCTGGATTTGCAGGACATGGACACTGCCCGTGAGGAAGGGGATGAGGATGGGGACACAGCACCCTGGAAACCTGGGGCTGTGGCAGCTCCCTGGTCCCAGAGGCTGTCACCAGCCTGGGTCACTGGCACTGGCACTCAGGTCACCAGCATGGAGAAATGACTTTTAACCCCTGCCCGTGTTCTGCTTGCTTCTCTTTCTGTAGGCAGAGCTCAGCTCTGGGAGGCCTCAGCATGGCTGGGCCTTCCAGCTCTCTCCAGCTGCTTTGGAGCCCCTCTGGAGAACAATTCCACCCTGCAGAACAGAATCTGCCAGGATTCTCTGGCTGGAGCTGGCAGCAAAGGCACCCGCCCACCTCAACACACAGGGCAGAACCACCCGGCTAAAATTGAGGATCAGGAGCTGAGCTCAACCCTTCCCTCTGTGGCTCAGGGAGGCAAGCAGGCACCTGGCAGAGAGAGCTGGTGAACCAGGGGCTGTCACGGAGCAGGGAGCCTGGGAACCAGCCCAGAGCTGGACATCTCCATCCAGGTTTTAACCTTTAAGGCTAAAAGCAGCACAGGATGCAATTGCAGACCCTGCTCCGATCCACAGGCATTCCCTCTGTTCCCTTCCATGGATGGGCACCAGCAGAGGAGGTGAAGGGAAGGGTTTCCAGCTCTGGAATTGTTCCCTGCCAAGCTGACAGAAGGGATTAACGTGACACATGTAATCCTCTGCCAGGCAGTGCCAGAAAGGATGGGAAATATTCCAAAGGGTGGCTGGGCACGTCCTGGGGTCAGTCCGGTCCCACAGACTCCCCTGCCTTGGTCCTACAAAGAGCATGTCCCATATCCTGGAATTCCAGCCAAACTCCTGCAGCTTGCTGCTTTCCATCGCAGCTCTCTGGGACACAGACACAGCAACCTTCATTCCCTCGTCTCGGGATTGTTTTTATTTAGTTGTGGTCTCACTGCCACAACGGCTGGGTGCCTTTGCAAAGCTCAAACCCCTCGTTAGGAAGGGAAATGACCTTTTCGAGCCCTGCTTCAGCTCCCCCGAGCACGGAGAAGCTGATATTTGCTAATATTTGTAAAGAGCTCTGAGCTCCTCGGATGGAGTGTCTGTCACGGAAAAATGAGCTGGGTTGTTATGAAGATGTTCTAGCCCAGTTAGCAAATGGCTTTTCCCATCTGTGTGAGCAGAGCAGGCTGCTGTGCCAGGGAAGTCTGCTTCCCTTTGGAAAAGCTCTAACAGGTTGCTCCAGGCACAGGAAGGTGCTCAAGAACAAAATGTGCCCTTCTCATAACTTCTATTTTGCGTATTATGAGCGAGAAAATAAAGTATTGCAAACTCAGAACTGCTTGGCCAGGTTCTAACACTGAACTCCTTGTGCAACCACACGCTAGAGGCATTTAATCTCAATTAAAAGATCAATTACGTTTATCAACAGATCAAAGATTATCTGGGGCATTACACAAATACAACACAATTTATTACCAGCTGGTAAGTAACCTCTAATGAATTTTTAAACACTTCCCCATAAATTACAAATAAACTACAGTCCTATAATTACGTTAGAGTTTTGATTCTCCACTTAAGTTATTATGAGATCAGTCTTTATTATTATCCATAATTATTTAGGATTCTGTTACTGTAACCCAGACCTGTATGTTCTAAAAATAAATGTTAGGCATAGAAAACGCATTTGTCATCTTAAGAATGATCTGGGCATTTATATGAAGATCATGTTGAGAAAAGCATTCTTGATTTAACACTCTGCATGAGAAATGAGTTTTTTTGCTCATAAAGCTGGAAATACCTGAGGCCTGTGTTCAATTTCTTGTTGAATTCGGGACATTTCTACACCAAGGATCAATTCTGACCTCCTGAAGTGCCCTTTTTCCTTTGGATTTGTAACTGTCAGAACTGCACCTGCACCTTCCTGTGCTCCAGTGCATGGCAGTGTAGAACTCGGACCTGGTTTGGGTGCTAAGGATTATGATTTTGGACTGAACTGAGGTGTGAAAAGGCCCTGAGCAGAGTCCAGTGCCACTAAACCCCCTGATCTCCATCCAGTAAAAGCCTGATGCACCTGCTGGCTCTGGCTCTTCTTTTACAAACAAACTGAGCAAGAGGAGCTGTAAAATCCAAACCAAGCCTGTCACTGAGCCACAGGGAGTGACAGTGATTTACTGCAGGGCTCTGCAGGTCCTTGGACACCAGTGTTCCCAGTGTCTCACCTGTTGGGACTATTGGGATGATTGGGATGATTGGGATTATTGGGATGATTGGGATGATTGGGATTATTGGGATTATTGGGATGATTGGGATGATTGGGATGATTGGGATGATTGGGAGGGACAATCTGCAGGGGCAGCTGTAGGGCTCCCACCACTCTCTCATTGTCAGTATTTTTGCATTAAAAGCCACATATGTGGTATAGCACAGAGTAGCTCCCTCCTGGTCACCTCAGTGCTGGCTGCACTCCCAGGAGTGTCCCTTCCGAGCTCTGGGACATCTCCTGGGACACCTGTCCCAGGCTGGTGACCCTCAGAGCTGAGGCTGTGCTGGCCCAGGGGACACCTGAGGCTGGAGGAGCAGCCCTGACGAGGGACTGGACTGGGATTTGCAGGGTGGAGGGAAAAGGGGGAACACCCAGCTGGCTGGAGCGGCCATCCTGCTGAAATCCTGCCTGGCATGGCAAGGACAAAGGCACAGCCTGGAAACCTCCACAGCCCTGCAGATAATGCCCAGGTGAGAACCCCGTGAGGGATCGGGGTGGCAGCTGTGAAATATAAATAATGTCATTCCCTGAAATATCCTGCAAAAGAAATAATAAATAAATCAAATACATAATAAAACAAGGGATTTTCTCCATGCCCCAGGAATGAGGGAGGCACAGCAGCGGCTGCCACAGCAGGGCGGCGAGGTGGCATCCCAGCAGGACACAGGCAGCTGCAGAAAGAGACCCCAAACTGCAAAATACCGGGGAAAAGGGGGGCACAGAGAGCGGCTCTTGCAAGAGAGAGCCCCTTGCTCCCTGTGCTGCCCTTCCCGGTGTCCCGGAGAGCCCCGGGGCCGGGGGGAGATGCCCCCGGGGGAAGCTGTTGCCACCTGATGTTCCCGAGCTCCGGCTTTGCAAGGAGGGACAGACGATGCCGGCAAAGCGGCAGGAATTCACTCCTTCGCCCCATCCCAGGCAGCAGCAACAGGAAATCCAGGAGCTCAGTGAAATGACAGGGAGGGAGAGGGAGAGAGAGAGAGAGGGAGAGTGAAGTCCCCTCGCCTCGCCTGGTGACGTCTCTCCTTCCTCCTTTCTTTCTTTTTTTTTTTTTTTTCCTGTCCCTATAAAGAATCTCGGGCTCGCACCAAACTTCCCTGCGACAGGCCCGGCACGGCGGAGGGGAGGGGGAGAGGCAGAGAGCAGAACCGGGGGGCTCCGGCCATGCCCCAGCCCCGCTGCCCGCCCGCTGCCCGCCCCGGGCAGGTGCCCCCGGGCAGGTAAAGCCAGGTGGGCTCCGGGGCAGCTCCCCCGCTCCTGCTGCCCTGCCGGGACGCTGAGATTCGTCCTTCCTGCCGGTCCCCGACGCACCTGCAGCTCCCTGGAGAAATAAATCTCCGGGGAGGCTTTGCGGCTCAGCCACCCCATCCCAAAAGCCGGGCTGCTGCGAGCGGCCGCTCGCAGAGCGGAGGAAACTTTCTCTGCCAAACTTCTTCCTGGTGCTTTTCGCTTTGCTTTTCAAGCCTTTGAGTGACTCTGCGCCAGCCAGGAGGGCTGGGAAGGCTCCTGAGGCAGAGCAAGGCTCCCCCTGCCATCCCAAGGATTGGAGAAAGCAGGAATTAAGGTGATCGCGGAAAGGAGGTGAAGGAAAAACCAAAAAAACTCGGGAAGAAAGGGAAGGCGAACACGGTCCGCAGCCCCAGGGATGAAGCAGTGAATGGAAAGAACAATTTAACTGGAATCAACAAGTGGGAACTCCTGCGCTCCTCGTCCTTCCCCTCCCTCCCTCCCCGCTCCGGCTTTCCCAAACTTCTCGCTGCGAAGGAAAACTTCTCCGGGGGACTCGGGACACGCACCAGGACCGGCCCCGGGATGCTGGCCCGGCCCAGAGCCCTGCTGGCCGTCTGTGCCCTTCAGGGGCTGCTGCTGCAGCTGCACGGTAAGAGCCGCCCGTGTGCCCCGGGGGTGGCAGGGCCAGGACGCCGCGAGTGTCGCGGTGCCGTCCCCCGGGGACCCTCCGCACAGCGCTCGGTGATGCTTTTTTTGTTTTTTTTTTTTTCCCCACGCTTTTCGTGCTCCTCCGCCGGCCCTTTGAGGTGTCATCCACCTGAGAGCGCCGCTGGCACCGCTCTGCCCCCGAGCGCAGCCGACGCCTCGGGGTTCACACCTTCGTTAAAACTGATCTTTGGAAATAAGGGTAAAAAAAGGCCAAACCTCCTCGAAGGGGTCGCTCATAAAGGTCGGCTTTTGATGGGTGTTTCCCCTCGAGGTTTGGCCGCTCGGTTAAAAATAGCAAGTTGTGAGTGTTCACCAATTTGTGGCTTTTTTCCCCCCGCAGCGTGGGAGGGTTTCTGGTTGTATTTGGTCACTTGAGGCAGAGCTGAGGCTTTAAAAGGAGGAGCTGTCTGGGAGTGCCTGGGCTATCCCTCCGTCCTGGGGCTCACGCTGGAGCTGCGGGCACAGACATCGCGGGCAAACCCCGATTCTCTTTGATATTCCTATTCTGATTCTTTGATATTTCAATTTTTATTTACGAGGCACTTCCTCGCTGCCTTCCCCTTCTGAGCCCAGGTGCCAGGTTAGATTCCCTGCTCTCCAAAACTCATTTTCCTTTGCAGCAAACTCCCCGTTCCCCCGGATTTATTCCCAATTTTCGCTGCTATCAGAAAAGCCAAGAGGCAGGTTAATGAGATTTGGGAGAGCTTTTCCATCTGCCGTATGACTTTTCATTATCTCATTAAGCACGAGGATTTTGCTGGATTACTGAGCTATTCATTCATGACGCTGCAAATTGTGCAAGGGAGATGGGCTCTTGTTTATTGGGGAATTCCTTCTGGCAGAAAGGACTTTTTCTTTTTTGGGGGGGGTAGTGGATGTATTGCACAGCAAGAGGTTGTTGTTCTTCAGCAAATTATGATCTTTTCATAGTTCAGAGGATAATTTCTGGAAACACTGTGGAGCATCACTGTCCTTGATTTTCTTGGATTCATTCAGGGGTTTAACGTGTTCCTTCTGCAGGAAGGGACTGATTGGCAGGCACAAACCCTGGGGAATTTCACATCTTCCCCACAGTTACCTGCAAAACAAAGAGCTAAACCTGAGGTTGTGCTCCAAAGGGCTTGTCCAGCCTTTCCAGGAAAAGCTGAAGCAGCAAACCTGGCAGAAGGCAAGGAGCCCCGGCAGCAGGGATCCTCAGGATCCATGCTGTCCCCAGGGAGTCTGTCCTGTGCCAGCTCAGTGCCCACTCCTTGGGCTGCACCTGCAGCAGCCCTGGCAGGATTCCCGAGATGGGCTCCAGCTGGCTGACAGTGCAGCAGCAGCCAGCTGCGTGTCTGGGGAGTTCTAACCCCTGAACAGTCTGGAAAAAGTGCCCAGAAATCCAGTGTGGATTTCACAGAGGCGTAAATCACCGCAGATTTTTGTGGATTAGAGGGATAATCGCAAGGGACTGGGAGGTGGGAGAAAACCGTGGTGTGTTCCTGAGGCTCCAGGGTGCAGTGGAGCACAGGGAGATGCTGCCACATTTCAGGGCTGCTCTGGTCCTTCCTCACCAAGTTCCTTTCCTAATCACGTTGGCCCTGATAACCTGGGAATTTGGTCCAGTTTCCTTTTGCCATCAGTGCCAAGGCAAAATCTGCACCCTGTGGCAGAGGGGGGAAGGCAGGAAGATCCCTGTCCCTGCTGGCAAAGGCTGATGAGGGACCTGGACCCAGCACTGTGGGCGTCAGGAGCTTGGTGCATCATGAGGAAGGGAGAACACATCAGCACAGCCTCTGGGTGCCCTCATTGGGCTGGAAAGCAAAGGGAGACTGGGAATTCAGGCCCAGGAAGGCTGGGAATTCGGGATAGCACTGGTCTTACTGAGGAATTGACTCCTCACCACCTGGCCCTCCAAGTTCCTCTCCAGCACCGAGCTCAGCCTCCCAAAGCCTGGATTTATCCCTCGGCTGTAGTTAAACCTTCCCTGCGATCCCTGTGGCCAAAGTTAGGCAGGGCTGACTCTGATTCCAATCCAAACAACTCCATCTGCAGTGCAGGGAGAAGGAAAGTCCTACAACTGCTCAGTACTGAGGTGTCAGCACCTTTCCCTCCAAGTTCATCTCCAGCAATGAACTCGATGGAATTTTGGCCATTACATTTATCCAGGTCCCCTTTGGAGAATTCCTGACTTATCTGGGGCTTTCAGCACGGTGGACAGACCATACAAACCTCATCCCAGTGATCTCCCACCTTGCTCTAAAATACAGATTTAAAAACATCTTTAAATTTCCTCTTTTAGTTCCATGAGTATCATCAAATTTCCACTTTCCTTTTGCTCGTTGCTCAGCTTCTTCTGAACTCCTCAGAGCACTGGTTGGGGTGTTGCTGCTCAGAAATTACCACTAACCACGGTGCAGATGCCAACAGCTGGCAAAGCTTTTAGGTATGGAGTGGGATGGTTCCTAATCAGCCCTTGGAAAAACAATCTGCAAAGAAATTCTTACACCTTAAATGGGGCATGAAAAATTCAGTGTCTTTCCCCCGCTGACATGAACACCAGAAAGTTTTTAATACCTGAGCAATCCAAGTCACTTTTCGGGTATTGGAATAAACTCAACCATTTCAGTGATTTAATACTGGAAATTATTAAAAATTGAAGAATAAAAATTAGGCCCTGCCTGATGGCTTTGAAATTAAAGCGCCTTCGAAATTGATTTTTTTTTTGCTGTTTAATTTTGCAACGTCTTCTACAAATTGAATATACTGGATGGGCAACGAAGCTTGTTAACACAGAGATTGCAATTAAACCAGGTATCAGTAGATAAAGGCTTCAGGAGCTTGGATTCCTCCTGGTTTTCCAGGCAGGATCATCACAGTGTCCAGCAGGATGAGTGTGGCTGTGCCAAGGCAGAGGCACCGAGGGGTTGTATTCCCAAAAAACGTGTCTCCTAATTGGTGTCATTCCCAAATATTTGCTTTACTGTGGGAAAATGTTATAAAAAGCAGAGGAGCCTTTTTTAGGATGCTGATATATGAGCCTCCTGCTGAAGCTGCTGCATTCGAAACCAACTGGAAATCTCTTTATACCAATTCAGCCATTTAAGGCAAGGAGAAAAATGTGAAGTATTTCTGAATACTGCCTGAAGTTCTAAAAAACAGCATCGTGCCCCAAAGAACACTGAGGAAACCAAGCAGATTTTTTTGTTGAAGGTTTCTGGTGTAAGAACTTGCAGTATTTAGTTTAAAACTCGTACAAAAGATTTTTCTGTGAGCATTGGGCTGCTCTGAGCAAGAGCAACGGGGTCCCTTTGGGTCATTTCTGCCCCTTCACACATTCCCTGGGCTGCTCATTTTACGACAAATTATTTGTACAAAGTGCTAACTCAATCTACTGCACTTCCAATTAATATCTCAAATTGGGCTGAACAAGCTACAGCAGTTTGAATTAACACCTCAGGCTGGGCTGGATACAGAATATTTCTGTTGGTAATAAGTTTATGCAAAAGGCAAAAAGGTTTCCAAGGCCAGCAGGAGATTCCTCAGGTACAGCCAGGGGGAAGTGATCTGTGCTGTTTTGGAGGTTTGTCTCCCAGCTCCCCAGTGCAGACTGGAGGAGGGTGAAAACCTGCTCCATCCCACGTTTATTGAGGGATGAGGCACATCTGGTCCTCCCAGAGATGCAGGAAGGGTCACTCGATCACCAAAAAAAGAGGACAGGGGGCACAACGAAGCTGCTCTGGGCTCTCATTGCAGGAGAGTTTTGGGGGCAGCAGCAGCCACCTGCATTTTTTGAAGCTGCACAGGGGATTTGCAGGAGGCAGCGTTGGACTTTCCACGGGGAGGGCACCGGAGCCCAGCCCCACGGAGCTGCAGAGCTCACTTTGGTATTTCCCCTCAGCCAGCTCTCCTTTTATCTCCAGAGCAGCCTGATGTCACTGCAATGGGAATTAGCAGTGGCAGCAATTAAGGGATATTGGAGTATCCAAACAGCAGCTAGGGATGAAATAAATGTGTCGCCAGTGTTTTCCTGCAGAAAGCAGCTCTGACGACTGGCAGGACGTGAAGTTCTGAGTGCCCATCAGCACATTCCTGTCCCTCCTTTGGGAAGAGCATCCAGCTGTCCTCAGTCACAACCCCCAGGATGAGTGGCTGCCCCAAAAAAAGCTGGATAAAATGTGTGTCACAGAGCACCGAGCTCCCCATTAGGAACTCCTTTAATTTTTCTTTTTAAGGCCACAGAGGGAAGCGTAGAAGCTGCCAAAACCCAGCAGGCAGGGTTTTTATCTGGAAATGGCATTTGGCAGCAGGGCGTGCCTGAGGCTTGCCCCAGGGAGCAGGACTCCAGCAGCAGAGCTCGCAGCCATCAGGAGCAAGGCAGGGTTGGCACAAACCATGGGAACCAGGGTTTCTGCACGAGGTGGCACCTCAGGAGTGGGGAAGGAGGGAGGATTGGCATCGGCCTGATCTCCTGAGGCTGTGATGAGCAAAGCTGGTGGCTGCCAATTCCTCCCTGCTTCCAAAGGCTGTGGGAATGGGAGCAGGGGAGTCACACCTGGACGGAGCTGAGCTGCTGCCCTGAGCCACTGTTAACTCCTGTTTTCGCCTGTTACTGATGGTGTAACACAGCTTTGCACTCAAATGGACAGGGAGCAATCTGGGAACCATTTCATGATGGACAGGGAGCAATATGTGAACTATTTAATGATGGAGAGTGAGTAAGGCCGTGAGCATCTTCATGAGTCACTCCAATACCCTCATCCCCAAGCCCTTGGATTAGTGTGTCTTTGCAGCACATACTTTTTGTCCCCACTACATCCTACATTCCTCTCCTGCTCTCCCTCCCTTTCCTGGACATCTCCTAAACTCCCCTCAGGGCTCAGGATTCCTCGAATTTTTACATAGAAGAAGCTAAGAGGAATTTCCCAGCTCTTCCACACCAGGGGTCTGCACAGTCTCTCTCCTCTGACCCAAAATGAATTTTGCCTTTATAATTTTTTTCTGGTGCAGGGATTTCTGAAAAAAAGAACAAAGTGGGAGTGCTCGAGACCTGCAGTTGAATCTCTTGTTTTCTGCCCACTCTTCACGGTCCTGCTGCACTGAATTTTTACAAAGAACAGTTTTTGCAAGTCCCCCCAGTATCTGGAAAAGCAGGAGGGGTCACATCTCACATGTGGGGTGTGGTGTGACACTGGCCAGGCCTTTTCTCGTGTCTCTAAGCAGGAAAGTTTTAGCAGTGAGTCTGTGACTGAGCAACAAGGAAAGAACCTCACCTAACCCTGCACATGATGGAAGTCTGAAAAAGCCACTTTTCCTTTGTGCCCTGCAGGGAATGGCAAAAGCACATGGGCCCTCGAGGTTTCAAAATTCAGCCAAAACCCAAACTGAGGCCCAGAATGTAAAGGAAATGTATGGACCAGCCTTCTATTTTCAGATCACTTGCCTTTGTCTTCTGCATTTCCACATAGGTTTCCTTAGATCTTCCTGTGTTTTTCTGAGCTGTGGGAACATGATTGCCAAGGAAGTGGAGAGGGGAGTTTTCAGCCTTGCTGGGATTGTTCTTGATTTGAGGGTCAAGGAAGCCTGACCTACTCATTACCTGCTCCATTTTTTTACAAAATCTCCGCGAATCTAAAGCACCTCAGCCAAAATATTTGCTTCCTCAGAGCCCACAGCTCAGGAATTGCTCACCTGGAATTCTTCCTCACGGATACACTGGGGTCACTTTGCAGGAAGAGCAGCGACCACCGTGGGGCTGCTTTGCCCATTCCCCTCCAGCCCTGAGGAAAATGGGATTGCTCCCAGGGATTCTCCACACACACCCAGAACCAGCTGAGCTGTGAGCTGTTCATCCTGTTTGCTCTCCATCCAGAGCTCGTTAACTGAAATCAGGGCTGGATGCACTCATGCAGGAGTCAAAGGAATTTCCTCCCAGTGCCCAGAAGCTGCAGTGGGGCTGTGAGTGTGGGGCTGCCCCAAATCTCCTCCTCAAATCCCTCACAGCCACCGAAAAGGGCTCGCTTTGCTCACTTTGGCACTTTGTAGCAACAGGGATCATCCTCAAAGCTGCTCCTGAGCCTGGATTTCCCCAGTCTTTGGACTGGGTAGTGCAGGGGTGGATATTCCATACCTGACACCTCCTACAGAGTGTCCCCCAAGAGCTGTAAAATGTGATTTTCCCCTCTGCTTCTCCAGTCACTGTTGCAGCTGCCAGGAGCAGCTCCCACAGGAGCCATCACACGCATCCATCCACACAGTAGCACTTGGAAGCCCTTGGTGTGGGCAATCCTGATTTCCAGGAGCAGCAAAAGGCTCTTGGAAGAGCTTGCCCAGAGCCCTTCGGAGCAGGGAGGCTCGCGTGCCTGGGGCTGCAAGGAGGGAAATTAATCCCTGGGGGTTTTCTGCTGCAAAATCCGAGGTTTCTCTGCCTTTCCTTGCAGAGAAATAAATCCCACGGGTGCCCCACTGTGTCACTGGTACCTCCCCCTCCCCTTAGGGAAGGGAACCCTCTGCTGCTTCACTCCTCAATTAATGGTGATTTACAAACATAAGGGAAAGGATTTCAGGAGCTTCCACTGCTTTGCTTCCTAACCCATGAGGACCAGCAGAAGAAATAATAATGGAATATCTGTCATGGAGAAATGAGCTGGATTATTACGAAGAGATTAATGCAGAGTGCAGGTGTGGGGAGAAATGCTTTTCCCAGCTCTCCTTCTGAGGCAAGGTCTCTTTTCCCAGTTTTTTTCTGAGGCAAGATCCCTTTTCCCAATTTGTTTCTGAGGCAAGATCTCATGTCCCATTTTTTTTCTGAGGCAAGGTCCCTATTCCCAGCTTCTTTCTGAGGCAAGATCTCTTTTCCCAGTTTGTTGCTGAGGCGAGATCCCTTTTCCCAGCTCTTTCTGGATGAGGATGTGTGACACAGCAGCCCTGAGCCTCACCAGCTCGGCTGCTTCCAAGGGGTTTCTTACAATTAAAGGATGACTCAAGTCAATGTAAACAATGATGTCAGCCTGAGGACCTTTCAAACACAATTGAAGCTGTTACAGGGCGTGAAGCAGAGAGAATCAGGTAAACTCTTGGCCTGCCACATTTTTTCCCTGCAAGGGGATGATGTCTGGATTATTTTCATGTTCACACACTCGGGACAAGCTTTGCCTCTCGCTCACCCAGGTTTAAGGCTGAGGACAATGGCCTGCCTTTGAATTGTCCATTGTATGGCTGAGAACATTTATTTTCTTCTGGCTGTTTACACATTTTGTGGTGGAATCTGAGGGGGAGAAGGGCTGACTGAAAGCTGCTCCATTGCTGCATGCTTTGTAAAGGTAGAGATCTCCCTGATCTTGCTGGAAAATCCTGATTTGCTTCACTGTGAGAAAGCAAAACAACCTGCTCCTTCTCCGGTGGTGAAGGAGAACCAGAGTGTGGCTGAGCCTGCAGCGACCCCCAGGTGTGTGAGGCAGCACAGGAGCCCCTCCTGCTGTTCCTCAGGTTTATTTTGGCTGCACAAATCCTGTTCTGCTCAGGCTCCTGGAGACTCCCATGCTTTAAACAACTTCCCTTTAGTCTGGGCAGATTTTCTGTTGAGTAAGGACAGAGCAAAAGGGTTTGGCTCAATAGGAATTCCCAGAGAGAGGGATTAATTCCCAAAATCCCGTGTCAGCATGAAGGGAACGGAGTGTGGTGGGTGGGATTGCCTGGGAGCTCCCTGCTCTTGGCCCATCTCACTCAGGTTCTCCCAGCCCGTCCCACCCAGTGGGGACTTTTCCAAGGATAATGGCACTGAGGATCTCTGGGAAAGCAATTCCAGGTGTTCCCAGGAAGCCACTGATGATTCTGTGAACAGTTTCATCACTTTATCCCCTGATCCATCAGCAAGGAGATAAACCAAGCCTGGGGTGTGAGGAATTCACAGGTTTGGAATGGCTGTGGTGTTCCCACATTTGGAATGGTTTCTCCTGACTTTCCCAACCAGTCAGACAAACAGGAGCTCAATTTTCTGGGTCAGTTTGGGCAATATCAGCCCTGCTCTGATGAGAGAAGTGCAGGGTAAAATGAAGGACCCAGCGTGGAGGGACTGCCTGGGAAGGGGAATCCAGGGAAGCAGGAGGCTGCTGGGCAGGGCTTGTCAAGGTTTCCCCCCTCCCGCTCCAAACACTTCCCATCAGGAATTCTGTCATGGCATACCAGGCTGATTTCTCCTTATTATTCTTATGGGATTGTTCTGATCTGTTGTACCTATCCTGATCTACTGTATAAATCAGCTGTTTTGCCTTTTTTATTGTTGTCTACTTTGTATGTGAAAAGTAACGTTCAGACTCACCTGGTGAAATGCCATTATTAATTCAATTTGATAAATCATAAAGTCATGGACCCTCTTCCGGTTACTGAGGTCTCTCTCTCTTGAATTTTGTGCATAACTGTGGTGGTTATATGGCTACTAAAAATAAATGACCAGCCTTATTTCCTACTGTTCTGTGTGGGTGTCAGAAGGGGTGCACAATATCAGCAGGGCAGGCTCCCCAGACAGGCACCACAACATCCCACAAGTCTACAAGCACAGGCTGATGCTCCCTAGAGAAAGGTCTTCCTTCTCCCATCCCAAAAAAAATGTGCCCAATTTGTTTTAACCTTCTCCAGAACAGAATCTTTGCCTGTCTGGTTGGGTTTCTGGCAGAAGGACAAAAGAAGAGGGAAGGAGTTTTGTCTGGGTATAAATCTCACTTTTCATTTGCCAGATCTGTCCTGCACTCAGGAGAAAATCAGGGCAGAAGAGATGAAAATTCTGTGCTCCGAGTGAGATTAGTGGAAAAGCTAAGGCTGAGCTGGTTTTGATTTCCATGGAGGATTGCTGGCACAGCTCCTGTTCAAGGCCATTTGCCCTTCCACTCTACAATACCTTTGTACTTTAAAATTGATGTAGACTTTGAAATACTACCTGGATTTGTGCTCTGGCACTGAGCAGTGCAACTTTGAGCTTCTCCCTCTCTGCCCACCTGTGCCAAGTGTAATCTTTAATCCAGGGTCCAACTCTTCACACTCTGCATGAGGGAAATACCAAAACCTTTGTCCAGTGACTCTGGGATTGCTGTTCCAGGTTCTGGACAATTCTGATGGAGTTTAAACCCTTTCATTTTGCATCCTTGGAGTAGCAATGATAGATAATATGGATATATCACTGATGCCATCACGGGTGTGGTCCAGGTGAGCTCTTCACCTGGATAAATCACGAAGCTAAAGCCTTGCAGAGCCTTTTTTTTTGGGCTGCTCATTCTTTAATTCCCAGACTGACCAATACATCTGGTGTCACCAGAAGTCTCCTTCAATTTAGAGCTAAGCTGGCCAGACTTAAAGAGACACAGGAGAGCCCAGAGCAGCCCAATTCAGTCACCTTGCCTGTTTTAAATTCTTTTGCTTATCTCAGTTCTGGGCTTGCCATCTGCTGGCAGTGAAAGCTGGGTAGTGACACTCGGGCGTGGTGGGATGTAAGGAGAGTATCTCAACTCTGATCTTCTGCAGTAGAGGTCATAAAGGAATCCTCAGGATAAAGGAACTGAGTGGAATTCTCAGCATCCACAGGGCAAAAGGTCTCCCTGGTGCTCCTCAGTGTGATGGCTGATGTCCTATAGGGTGCATTGTGCTGCCAGCCTTTGAAAGGCTGCCTTGTTGTTTTGGTTCCATATTGTTCTGAGTTAAATGGTAGGAAAAGAGAAATTGCTCCCACCATAACATTCCCTTATAGGTCTATTCATTATAGATCCCCAGAGGAAACTGAGAGTTCCCCTGGACAATGGGCAGATATACAAACGAACATACATTAACTTTCTGTGCTTGTGCAGCTCATTTGGGCTGCGTTTCCTTCGCATTCTTAGGAGCAGAATTCAGGCATCGTTTGGTTTGATGTCTTCCTTTTCCTTGAACTGCTGCCTTGTTAGACATTCTGGGTGACAGGCAGCCTGTCTGAACCACAGAGCCACAGAGGCACAGAGGCACAGAATCAGAGAGTCACAGAGTCACAGAATCACAGAATCCGAGTCACAGAGTCACAGAGTCACAGAGTCACAGAGTCACAGAGTCACAGAATCAGAGAGTCACAGAGTCACAGAATCACAGAGTCACAGAGTCACAGAGTCACAGAATCACAGAATCACAGAGTCACAGAGTCACAGAGTCACAGAGTCACAGAGTCACAGAGACACAGAGACACAGAACTACAGAATAACCTGAGCTGGAAGGGACCCACGAGGATCATCCAGTCCAGCTCCTGTCCCTGCACAGACACCCCAGCAATCCCACCCTGTGCCTGAGAGCTTTGTCCAAACACTTCCTGAAGAGAGAGGCAGAGGCCTGACATGGAAATGCTTTGGGCAGATGTGATGGAGCACTGGGAACAGGGGGCACCAGGCCAGGTCTGGGGGGTTTGGCTGGGGGCTGCTGGCCTGGGGCTCTGCTCCAAACCAGCAGGGAGCCCAGGTGAGGTTTAAGGGACCCAGCTTTGTCCCCTGCCCTTTGACAAACACCCCAGGGATCTCTCTCAGCACCCACTCGAGCCCAGGGGCTGCAGCAGGGTGGGATGGAGGAACACCCAGGATCCCTGGGTGGAAAAGGCTGATGTGATCCCAGCCCTGCTCCCTGCACTGGTGTGTGTGGGTTTGTGACTCTGGGGTTCCCCTGGTTTGTGTGGGTGCTTTGCTCAGGCCCTACACTGAAGTTTGCCCGTGCCCCCTGAGGTCTCCAGGGCGTTTTGGCCTTGCATCCCTCCCTGCAGCACAGGTTTTTCCTGCCTTTGTGCCTCTGCTCTTGTGTAAATCAGGGAGCTTGGTCCTTCCCTTCCTCCCTGGAGGATGTTTGGAAGAGAAAAAGGAGCTGCAGTAGATTTGCTTCACCTTTCACTCCCATCACCGGAGGAAAACCCAGCTGAGGCTGCAAGGACGTGGAGGCATTTCAGGTTACCAGGATCAGGACTGTGCTGGGCTTGGCCTGGACTGGCAGAAATCCCTGGCAGGGATGCTCAGCGCTTGCAGGGCTGCGTTTTTCCGTTGTATTTTCTGCTCTGGTACCTCCCTGAGCCACGGCATCCACACCCACAGCTGCACCGGTGCAGAGTCACTGCAGCTGCAGCCGCCTCCCAAGCAGCCCCTTGCTTTTCATTTTTCTGGCACAGAGGAATTTGCAAAGCTGATTTCCTGCCCTGCTCTGGTGGATTCCCGTGCTGAGAGGCTCCTCCAGTGAGAGGATCCCGGGCTGAGGGTTTGTTCTCCTCTCGCCAGCCTTGGAGAGCTGGGTGAGGAGCCTGGAGTGCAACCAGGCCTTGTCAGGAGCTCGGGAGGAGTTTCCCCTCCTCCTTGGAGCCCTCCCACATCATTATATCTATATATCTCTATATTTCTATAATATTATATTTATAAGAATATTTATATAAGAATA
>WEKY01009511.1:11235-49761 GCA_013390045.1 Picathartes gymnocephalus | reverse complement strand
ATTATTATTATTATTATTATTATTGCCATTTTGGCGCTGTCCTTTCTCAGCCATGGCTGTTTCCCTACCCGAGCTGCACCTGCCCAAACCTACAGCTAAGGCTTAAGGACCAACATCCACAAAAAAACCTTCTCATTTTTAGGGACAGCCCCTTGGATTTGCACCCTCAGAAGGTGGGCACGGCCAGAAAACAGAAGATAAATAAAACACAGATACAAACAAGACCCCCATTCACAGATCCTCTCAAAGCTCAATATCAAATCTTTAGTGCTTATATTAATACTTATTAATACTTTGTCGTGAGGAAAGGTGGGCAGAAAGACAAAAAAAGAGACATTGTTCCTCCTTGGAAAGCGTTTTGTTTTTCCCAAGCAGCAGAACTTTAGGTATTTAATTTAAGAACATGTTTTTGTGTGCAGCAGGGATGAAAAATCTTGGGAGGAGAGGACGAAGGGAGCCCGGGGGGGTCAGTGCTGGAGCTGGGCTCTGTGGAGGGCAGCACTGGGACCCGGGGCAGAGCCAGGGATGGATGGGTTCATCCATGGTCCTTGTCAGGAATTCCTCACTCATCCTGCAGCAATAGTTGTGAAAGCAGCCCAGCCAGGCTGCTGACCCCTCGGCACTCCTTCAGCCACCGCTTTGCTCGTGCGTGACCAATGTTCTGCCCCTTTTCTCTTCTCACCCCAAAAAGATCAAATTAATGCAGAGTCAGAAAGCTGATCTGTGCGCCCGTTGATAGAATTGCAACAGCGTAATCTCCTACCAAGCAATTCCTCTCGCTGAAAAGGGAACAACAAAAGCCAGTGTTCACTGGAATGTGTTACCCTGGCCTTTAATGAAGATGAAAATACGTAAGAAAAGCAAAATTCCTGGGCATTATCAGCTTTCCTGGCTATTATTCTCCCTGTCACTGGGGCAATCCATGCTCTGTGAGAGCTGCAGTGCTGAGGGATGCATCGCCCTGCTCGGGAGCAGCAGATTCCCAAGCATGTTGACTTTGGCAAGGCCAATATTTTATCTGCCAGAGCCAACGTTAATGAAAAATTCCTGAAAAATTCCACTTTTCAACACGGCCACACTCTGCTGGGAATAACAATCTCTCGTGACCTCCTTGAAAAGCAGATACAGGGCAGGATACAGAGCAGGGAGGTGTTTTTGACCCTCCTAATGGAAATCTGGGAATTTTGGGCTGAGTTTGTGGTGCTTGCCTGGCTTTAGGAGTGATGGCAGCACTGTGAACTCCCTGTGGGACCCAAAATCAGGATTGTGCTGGCAGAGCCTCGGGTTTGGTGACACTGAGAGCTCCTTGTGTGTGGCACAACAGTCCCAGCTCTTCCAAACACAGGGGATTTATAGCGATTATAGAGAAATGTCTGCACAGGAGGGATGTCCCCTTCCAGGACAGTGCTGGGAGTGTCCCTGCTGGAGTTCCTTGGACACAGGGCAGGAAAATTAGTGATCCATCCCAAAAATCAGCCTGGATGCTTTGTCACACATGGCTTCGTCTCCTCTTTGCAGCAGACTGGAAAACCAAGGTCAGGAAAAAAAAAACTGGGGGGAAAAAAAGCCCAAATCCTGAGGAAAGTGGCCTTAAATCACTGCCACCAACTGCAAAGTGACAGAGCAGGGAAAGGGAAGGGACCAATCCACCTTGATTTCCATGGATTGGGTTCTCACAGGTGGGTTTCCCTTAGGATCTCTGAGCCAGCCCATCCTCCCTGCCCTGGCAAAGCTCCTTTTCCGGGCAGTCCCTGCCAGGGCTGTGGGAACTGGGGAGATCCCGACACAGCAAAGGGAGGCCCTGCTCAGGACAGCTCATGGGCCTGCTGCGTCTATTCAGGGAGGGTGGGTCACTCAGCGAGTGGAGAGATGAGTGAAAAAAGCAAGGAAAATCCATGGATCCACCCTCTCCACGCCCTGCCCAGGCACAGATCCCTTCTAATCCACCCACACTTCGTGCACCGCAGCGTAGAGGGCAAAGGAAAAATCAAGATTTACAGCTCCCAAATGTCCAAATCCAGCGCATTCCACACACATCGCCAGCTGCCAAAGGCTGGGGGAGCAGTGGGATTTATCCCCCTGCAGGCAGGGGGGTGCCAGGGTTTGCTGTCACCTTCCTGCCGTGCCCTGGGGACAGGCACCGACAGTACCCAGGCAAGAGCAGCTGCTCGTTCACTGCTCACAGACGCATCCCTGCGGGAATGCTCAGCTCCCAGCCCCGGTGAGGTCCCCTCCTGCCAAAGTGCCCCTCCTTGGGGGATCTGTTTCCGTGGCAGTGATTCAGAGGGAGCACAGGACGCTCCTCCTGTGCAGAAAACATCTGTGCTGTGACAGATTCCTGAGCTGCACTGCTGTGTGTCACAAAGAAACTCGAGTTTCCTTCATGGCAGTGCCACTACATAATAAATAAAGGAGGAATTTAGCAATTTTATGTATTATGGGAAAGCCTGCAGTAGATAGGAGCACCAGTATATATAGGAGTCGTTTTTTCAGTTCTACAGATGTGACTGAATCTCCTCGAAACCAGACTGAATCCACTTGATAAATTCCGAGTATCTCATGAAGGAATGACATTTTACTCTGAGCTGCTGCCTTCATTTCAGCTGGGGAGGATGCAAAGGGAGGGACTGGTCCTTGCCAATCACAGACTTGCCCAAATATTTATCTCTGCTAAAAACAGTTTTGTTCTGGATACAACCCAAGGTTGGTTCTGATGGGAGACATCAAACACAACGCACACGAAGCAGGGACAGCACATCTGGCACTGCCTGTGTGCTGTAGGGATAAAAATAAAGAGCCAGCAAAGCCCAGCTGCTGAGTTATTTGTCCTGCAACAAAGCTGCGGCTTCCTCACATCACCAGCGGTGCCAGGAGAGTGCCAGGAATCACCTGGGGCTGCTCCGTGGTCCCCGCTGGCATTTGCACTTCTTTTTGCGTGAGGGGGCTCCAGACTGAAGGATCACCACTTCTTTTGAGAAGGATTTGCAAAGAGTAGTGGGGCAAAGCAGGGCAGAGCTGCCAGTATTCAGAATATTTCTCTGATATTTTATTTCTGGAAGTATCTGATACAAACGTTCTTTTCCTGGAAAGATTCCTCCCCCCTGCCTGCTTCCCCCCTCCTCCCTCAGAAGGCTGGTGCCAACATTTCTGTTGCCATTTCCCTGCTCTCAGGGGTTTCCTGCTGGAGATTTCCCTCCCCTCTGGCCTGGTGCTGGCGGTGCCTGCATTGTTCTGTGGCAGGAGGGAATGGCCCCAGCACTGCCCGGGATGCTGGCAGCAATCCCTGAGGGATTCCAGCTCATCCTGCCGGCACAGAGGTGCTCGGGGGGGATGGCTCAGGTGCTCCTGGGAGTCCCTGGTTGTTTTTGCCAAAGTTTGAGCCTGGCGGGTGCAGGGAATGAGCGGATCCGTGTGCAGGGAGACATTTCAGCACCCGCTGCACCCGCTCCTTCCCACCCTCTCATCGCAGGGGTTGTGTCCAGCAGCACCTCCCACCCCAGCTCCTGCTGATGGATAAGTACAACCTTCAGCTGGGCAAAATTTGCCATGAGGGCATGGAGAGAAGCCTTGGAGCTGAGGGTGCAAAAACTGCACTGCTCAAAGGGTCGTTTTGATCACTTCCAAAAAAAAAAAAAAAATCATCTTGCACAGCAGCCCTGGAGAGAGGCTTATCACTTTAATTTCCCTGATTAGCCCCAATTTTAGGCACTGTAAAAACAGTGGAGGTCAAATTTACTATGGAGGGCAAGGACCAGTGACTCAATTTTCCTTCTTCTTTATAGTCACTCTTCACCTTGAAGAACAAAAGGTCCCAAAGTGAGAGAACTTTTGTTCTGGAGTCTTGCCAAAGCCGTTTTTTTTTTTTTTTCTTTTTTTTTTTTAATAAACCATCATTAAAATCTGGGCCCATTGCCGTGACAAAAGAAAAGAATAGATTTGTGTACACTTAAGTGACAGGAAAGAGCTTGTGAG
This sequence comes from Picathartes gymnocephalus, assembly GCA_013390045.1. Lineage (NCBI taxonomy): Eukaryota > Metazoa > Chordata > Aves > Passeriformes > Picathartidae > Picathartes > Picathartes gymnocephalus. The sequence continues at coordinate 45,789 of WEKY01009511.1, read as the reverse complement.
GCAGGCCTGGTCACAGATAAAGGAATTCCGGACATTATTCCTTGTGCTCCAAGGGGTTGTGACATAGGATTTCCTCTCCAAGTGGTAAATAGCCCTGCAGTTCTACAGCAGGGTGGGGCCAGCCCTGGTTTCTTTAAAGCCAGGAGAGATGAAAGCACTCTGGGAGAAGAAAGAGGGGCTGGGTGCATGTGCACAAGGAACCCCTGGGAATGGCTGGGGGAATCCACCTGTGCCCTAAAAGATTTGCCCCCAAAACTTCCCAGGGGTTCGAGGTGCTGCCAGCTGGGCTCTGCTTTAGGAAGAACAGCTCATGGCACAGAAAAATAGATTTACCTACAAGGAGTGGTCCCAAACCCCAGCAGCTTGCGTGTTCCCCCTGGATCTGTGGGAGATAGGTGGAATCTGGGGGGAAATGGGTTTGTTTGGGGATAGCTGTGGATACCCCCTGCCTTCTCTGCAAGCAAGAGAGATCCCAGTGCAGGCTGTGGGACACTGACTGCCCAAGCTGGCCTGGAATGGGGTCAGAGAGGGCAGTGAGGGTGGGATCCCAAATCTGTGAGCTCCTGGAGGGGCCTCTCCAGGATTTGGAGCAAGGATGAGGCAGTTGAGGACTTTTGTAACTGAAAGCACCTTTGTGTCTCGTGCTGAATCATGCCCAGGAGCGGGGTGAGCTTTCCTGCAAGGAAACAGAAGAGCTGAAGCTGCAGATTTTATCCTGTTCTCATTTTAGATGGAAAAAACATTTAACTTTGGATTAATCCTTTTCACGGAGGGCTCACCAAAGGGCCCTGAGTTGGGTGAAATCAGAGGGAGAGGAACATGACCCCCTTGGTGAGGAAGACAAGAACATCACGCTGGTTTTATATTTGGATTTCCTTTCCTCCCTCTTCCTGTGGCTGTCCTGGAGGGTCAGCAGATCCCAAACCTCCCCGTTACAGCCAGGCTTAATGAGAAAGGGAAAGATTTGCACATGACAGCTCTCCAAATCCTCAGGATTCAGGTGTTCACTTAGGGAATCAGCAGTGGAATGGATAAATTAGCATTTTGCAGCAGTTTGCAAACGGCAGGTTCCTACAAGAGCTCTTCCATTGCCTTCTGCTTGAGCGTAGATATCTGAATTCTTTTCCCTTTCAGCCGCAGTGGGATCTCAGGTCAGTACAGGGAGGGACGTGATCAAACTGGAAAATCCCCCTTGGAAAGTGGGAATGTTGGCAAAGCTGAACTGCTCCTTCCAGCTCAAGACCCAGTTTGGATTTGCTGTGAAGGATCTGGTTCCACTGGTGGAAAAAACACCAGGGAAGGGCTGGAGAGGTTGAAATCATGGCTGAGTTCAGTCCCCACTGCATCTCATTTGCTTGAGAGATTGGGTCAAGGGGGTTGAAGCCCCTACAGGACACAGGGAGGACTCTAAACAACTTCAGAACTGGAGAATTCCAAAGAGACATGACAAATTTTCCTTCTTTCTCTGTGCCTCCTCACCAACCTCCCACATTTTTCTGGAAACCAGGGGAAAGAGAAAGTTCCCCTGTTGCCTGCAGGAATAAAACAGCACAGCGAAAATTCCTCTATGGCCACTCCGAGGAACAACAAAGACAAGGAGAGATGAATCATGCAGAGAATTACTCATTTCCCAACAGCAAACAGGTCATGCTCAGCATGGTTAACTCAGAATTGTGCCAGGCTGTACAATCCCTGTCCTGCTGGGGGTGTTTGGGGAAAATCTGTTGCTGTTCAGGGGTAAAATGATGGGAATCAGGCTGGAATTGCACCCAAATATTGGCATTTCTGCCATGGGGGTGTGGGGATAGCTACTAATTCCTGCTTTTCTGACATCCTGGTATAACCCATTAAATCTCATCAGATAAACTGTGTTTTCATGGCCAAAAGCCAAGCAAACAGCACTGAAAAATGAACAAACAGAACCCTTTTTGGAAAGGTTTATAAAAAGCTAACCAGGTCTAATGCTTAGGTTAGGGACTGGTAGTTTTAAAATAGCTCAAATGAATTAAGAGTACAAAAAGTGATTTGCTGTCCTTCCTCCCATGGTGATGTGAGCATGGGAGAGTTTCTGTTTCAGCACAGGGGAAATTGTCCTTTAATTCCAGTGCCATTGTGAGGGAAACTTCCTTTAATTCCAGTGCCACTGCAGGGAAACTTCCCTCAATTCCAGTGCCATGGTGGGGGATCTGTCCCTCAATTCCAGTGCCATGGTGGGGGATCTGTCCCTCAATTCCAGTGCCATGGTGGGGGATCTGTCCCTTAATTCCTGTGCCATGGTGGGGGATCTGTCCCTCAATTCCAGTGCCATGGTGGGGGATCTGTCCCTCAATTCCAGTGCCATGGTGGGGGATCTGTCCCTCAATTCCAGTGCCACGGTGGGGGATCTGTCCCTCAATTCCAGTGCCACTGTCCCACGTCAGGATCTCTTTCTGCTGCCTCTGCCTGGGCTCAGAGGACTCTCCCCACTGCTCACATCAGCACAGCAGCTCCTGTGAACAGCCTGTGCAGGACTGGGGCTTCATCTACAGCTCTTTTTGCTCTCCAGCAGCGTTTTTCTCCTCCCCAAGCTGCTGCCATGCTCTAGAGCCCAAAAGAAATGCCTCACAATTTTCCTAAAGGCTCTTTTATTCCAGTGGCTCCTGTTTGAACCACTGCTATGCAGTTAATGCTGCATTTCTACCCTGAGACCTTCCAGCCAAGGGTTTTACAATTTGGCAGCTGAGGTCTCGGCCTGAAAATTCATCCCTGTTTTTTTTACTCTCCCCCAAGAGCCTGTTTTCAATTGATATAAACATTTTGATGGCTTAAGAGTGCAAGAAAATGCTGAGCCTCCCTTTCCAGCTGGAACCCAGGAGTGTTCCTTTGACTCCAAGTGTTGCTTGTTGTTGGCCGCACCAGTGACCGCTCTCGTCTTGGCTTGGCCATGCAGATCCAGGCACATCCAGGGAAAACTCAAACCCAGTTTTCTGTGCTTTCCCAGCAGTTCTGTCTGCCTGCAGCGGGTGTTCTTCCCTTCCTCCTGCCTTGCCACAGCTCACAAACACCCCTGTGCTCAGCAAGAGGCTCCAGGAACCTGCTGGTTTCCTTCAGCATGTGCAGAAATCCCTCTCAGAGCCAAAATCCACCTCTGCCAGGCCAGAATTCCTGTGCAGCACCAAAAGGTTTAGTGACAAATCAAGACAAGAGGGAGCAGAACTCTGAAAGAAGAAGCCCAGTAAACGCTGGCTGTACCTTGATAAGCTCTTTGTTTGCTCTGCAGGGTCTCAGATCTGGGATTAGTTCTCTGAGCTCTTAGTGCAGCAAATCAAGGCTGTGTTTGTGGAATCGGGACGAAGGGAACCTTTTTAATTTAATTGCCTGCACGGATTTGCATTATTCTTTCATCTCCCACCTTGGTGCTTTTCTCCTCCTGAATTCAAATGGTGACATTTTTCTTTCTTGGTGACATCCAGTTTTCATTTTGCTTTCATTTGGTGCTCACTGAACTTTCATCATTCTCTTTTTTCTTAGTCATTTTCATATAGTTCTCTATTCCTTACCAGGACTTTGGATCCTCTACAAGGGACAGTCAGGAGAGAGCTCCAAACCCTCCTCACTTAATTACTTTTAGAGTCATATTTGTTGATTTTGTAAACTACCCAGCACCCAAATTAATTTTACTGTTCAAAGGGCAACTGCACATTCTGTCTGTCTATAGGAACTGCAAGAAACTTCTGGGATGAAGAGGTGAGGTTTTTAGCGAAAGCAAACAGTGGCGTCGTCGTTTCTGTTCTGAAAAAAACCAGAACCACTATTAAAAACAGAACCACCTTGGGGTTTTTTAAGAAAAAAAATGGTTTTTCATTCAAGAAAATTATGCTGTGGCAAAATCCCGTGTGGAAAGTGGCCGGGTTGGAAGCAGTATTCCAGGAAAGGTTCTCCAGCCAGGATGGTGCTTCTGTCACATCCCAAGGATGCCATGACCTTGCTGCTGGGATGGAAGTGTAGGATGCTGGAGACACCACGTTCCTTGGTGGAATCAGGGCTCTGGATCTGTCTCCCACTACCGGGGGCTGCCCTAAATATCCGGCTATTTTTAGACGAGTCTTTTTCTGTTGCTTCTTTCCATAATAAGAAAAACCTTTGAAGGATTTGTGTTTTTATCCCTGTGCACAAGAGGAATTAAAATAAATAAATAGGCCTTAAATATTTAGACATGAAGGGAGAAGAATTTCCTGCCCAGCTTTGGCCAAGCAGCGTAGGTGGCTTTAATGTGACCCGGGGCTGCTCCTGGTACCTGGCAATGTTTGCTTTCCTTGGAAGCAGTTGCTGTAAAACACCTTTAAAATCAGGATCCCACAAAGCAAATCTGCTGTTTCCAGGTCACTGTGCAACCCCCCTTCCCCGTGCCACAGTTTTTCCAGATGAGGAACTGATGTGCTGCAACTCAACCAACCTGTGAGGGAGGGAACAGCTCCAGGCACGGCAGAGGGGTCCTGGAGGTGTCTGAGCATTCCCAAATCCACCCAAAAGGCAGGATCTGGCACTAAAAACACGGCCTGGCTCTGGGCATCACACCTGGATTGTCAGCCACCTGCTCCCAGACAGCAGAACCTGCTTTAGCTCCAAAGCTCTGTGAGTCAAGTGAGCTCATCTGGGAACCTGCGGGCCACAGGAGAAGGGACTTTGGTCAACAGGGAGCCATGCTATGCACGATAAATATGTGCAGTGCTAATTGGAAGCAGATTCCTGCTTTGCCACGAGCAGAATTCCTCCAAAGGCTGCCATCAAAAACATGATGTCACAGCTGTGGAGAAGCCTCCCAAAGAGGGGAGCAGTCGGGGTCACGTCAGGGTAAGAGTGCGGCGGAGGCTGCGGGAGCCATTGAAGCCCTGCTCCACGGCCTGATGGAGTTTGTCATTAAGAAGGATTTCACGAGTGATTTGCAGCCAATTCCCGGGGTCTGATTGGTACTTCCCAGCTTAATGCAAACCAGCGAGGAAACCAGACCTAGTTAGGCCAAGCTGCCCAGGGAGGCTGCGGGCACAGGGTAGCAAAACCTCGCCCGGGGCTGTGGAAATGGAACTGGAACTGGGCTGGGGTTTAACGAGGTGGTTAGGTTCCCTCTCCCCATCTCAGCAAACAGCTTTTATCTTTGTCTCCCAGAATAGCAACCTGCTATCCTTCAAAACAAACCAGAAAATAGAAAAGGGAAAACCTCCTGAGGCAGGCACACAAAGCAGACAGAAGTGGAGCACGGAGCTGATCGAAAACAGATCCTGGTGTCAAGTCCAAAGTCAGCTTCAGCCCATTGCTCCTTAATGGGCAGAGCTCAGAAACCAAGAAAACAAAGTCATTACCCACCGAGCAGATTTCACTGACACTGAGCGTTCACATGTTCCTGACACGTTCAACCCCTGCGTTTGTTCAAATCCATCCCTGTTCAGTGTGGCACATCAATTGACTTGACCTCAGGAGGCTCTGGCTCATTTGCTTCTGGATTTATGGCTCGAGGAAAAATGGTCCAACAATGCTAACAGGGGTGGGCTTTTGTTGTGCTTCACCCTGCCCATCCACCTTCCCTGCTCTGGCTTCAGCTCCATCCCTCTCGTGGCCTTCCCTTGGCCTGCTCCTCCGGCAGGTCAGTGATTCATCACACGGGAGGACACAGATGTTCTTTACAAAGAAGCCTTTCCATGCAGCCTCATTTTTTTTTCTTGGAAAGGAGGGCTGGGGATGAGGAAAGAGATGGAGAGGAGGAATAAAGGCCTGAGAATGGGGATTGCCCAGTTTTCCAGCAGAGTTTGTGTGGTGCTGTTTATGGGACACGCCAGCATCTCCAGAGAGCAGGGGTCACTGCTGGGCTCACACCAGCAAGGCTCCAGGCAGGAAACCTTGGGAATGTAGCCTGAGGAAAGCTGTGGTCTCTCTGAGCAGATTTCCCATAATTATCTGGTGTTCCCTGGGCAGTCATCTTCCTGGATGGCCACAGTAGGATTTAACTCTGGAGAAGGGTCAGAGGAGGCTTTGCAAGCCACCCTCTTGTCCTTCAGCAGAGCCTCACCCAAATCCCTCTGTCAGCTCTCGCCTTGCTTGGAAAACATCCCCAGTCCTGTCTGAGGGCTGGTCTGGGGACACCTCAGAGTCCAAAGCTGAGATGTCCATGCTGCCTTTGAGGGAGCACCAAAGAAATTTGGAAAGGGGAGAGTCCTGTACCCCAAGCCAGGCCCTGCTTGGCCGCTCAGCAGAACATCCGATGCTGCCCGAAGGTGGCAGCTGGAGCTCTCACAGACTGCTCCATGTGGGGCACCAGCAAATGTTCTCTGCAGGATATCTCCCAGCATTTTATCTCCTCTAATTCTAAATATTCCTAAAGATAGAGCTGGCATCCCTGCTTCCTTTGGGAGGTGAATTACACAGGCTCATGGAACAACCTTGGGAGGGTTTTCTTTCCTCTCCTCAAACTGTGGCCAACAGAAAGAGCAGATAAATGGTTGCCCTTGGTATCAGACCTGCCATGATTCCAACCTCTCCTGTTAACCACTCCCATTTCCAACAGTTTTGTTATTGCAGCAGCTAAATGCCCACTTCTGATCCACTCCTGATAATTCCCACCAGTTGGGCTTAAAATATTATTTTTTCAGACCTTATAGCCCTTGCTCTGTACAGGGTTTGAGGATGAGGTACAGGCAGTTACAGGGGTTCCCAACACACTCATGTGCAAGTGATGATGGACAAGAAGAAAATTTGGGAATCACGGATTTAGTCTGCAGATGGTGGAGGAGGGACATGAGTGAGCATCCTCCTGGTCTGAAGCATCCTGGCAGAGGCTGAGTGCTGGCAGAAAGGACCAAAAAATGCTTTCAAAGAAATACACATTTTGCTAAACCACAGTGTCAGGGATTTTGTAGTTTCTCTCTCTTCTTCTCTGGCCATTTTAATGTCTCTCCAGGGGATCCATCTTACAGTTTTCCAAAGCCTTGGGTTTAGGATGAATTACCATCGTATTTTATTATCAAAGGAGAAGCTGACATACAGGACAGTGATTTAGTTGACTGGGTATTTGGAAATACTCTTTCACTTGCTGCTATTGCCTCATGCTACATGGAAAATTGCTCTGGAAATGAATGTTCTAAGAACTGAAATAGGCAGGCCAGGTGAAGTTCAAAGTTAGCAGCCCTCAAGTGGGATTTTGTTTGGAGCTAATGCTGGGCAGGGCTTTAATTTGTGTGCTGTGGCCCAGTGAAACGTCATCTACCAACTCCTTTAACTTGAGAAAAGTTCATTTGCATCTGTTTGCTGTGAATTTATAGGAGTGTTACTTTTCAAGCCCCAAAGCTGCGGCTCTAAACCGAGCCTGGCTGCCCTAAATGACTCCTGGAAGTTGTTTCCTGATTGAAGATGTCAGGGACTAGATCAGCTCTCTACAACCAGACACCAGGACAGATTTTCCACACGTGTGAAACCAACTGTTGGATTGAACTCTGGCAAAAATTTCAGTTCCCCACTGACAGCAGCTTGCATGGGAACCTCAGGAAAATCCCTCCTTAATATTTTTTTGTGCCAATTTAAATCCTGACCTCTGCTGACAGCTGGGCTCAGTTAGGATCTGATGCCTGCCTGGGTTATTTCATTGCCTCCTAAACACTGAATTAAGGCAGTTTCTTGCCCACAGAAAGATAAACCCAGCCCCAAATCTCTCTGTGTCCTGCCTGACCCACTTGCAGCTTCCTCGCTCCTGGTGCACCTTGTCCCCTCTGTGGGAAGTGCCACCACATTAAGGAATCACCACAATTTCCAGTCTGCCAATACCTGGGCAATGATGTGGTTAATAAGGAAAAAATGAATATTAACTTATCGCAGCCACACAGAAAAGGAAATTATTGGGGTTTTTAAAATCTGATTTCTTGTCACTTCAAAAGGAAATAATGAAAAAGGTACAAAAGTGTGTAGAAAACCTATTGAAAACTTCTCTACTACTGCTCTAACTTTGAAAAACTCCATTCTCCTCAACAAAACATCCACCCTGGAGCGTAGGCATCTTACCAAAGTGTAGGCCAGCCCTTTATTCCAGGTTAAAAATTCCAGTGTAAAGAGTAAAACTGGGTAGGAACAGGAGGGAAATCACTGGTGAATCAACAGAGATTTACTGCTTGTTTTTGCATGGGAGGAGCTGGCTCGTCCCAGGATGGATTTCAGGAGTGACTGATCCTCTCTGTGCACATGAGTAGGTTGGGGAATAGCTCTTGGAACTGAGTCAGCCCAACAACTGCTTTCATTATTTGCAGCTGTACGAAACAAATAAGTTTGAGAGACATTTTGAGAGGTGCCAAATCCAGTCCCATTGATGTGTGAGTGAGCAGCGTTCAGTGCTGCACACACGAAGGCCAGGAGTTACTGCTGCTGACTCCTCAGCCTCACCTGTCACCTCTGACAAATGAGCAGATCTGATGATACTCCTCAAAACAGCAAAGCAATTAAAGTACAAGTGTTTTAAAGCGTTCCTTGCTCAGCACCCACAGCTTGGTCAGTGAGTGCTCACCACATGCAAATTACCTGCAGAGAGGGATCCTGATTAGATTAAAGGCAGCTCAGTGCAGGGTTTGGACGAGCTGGAGCCACGGCTCGGTCCAGGGCTGGTGTCTGCAGCTGTGAGGAGCTGCTGGGCTGCCAAGCCATAAACATCTCCAGCTCTATCCATCCACACTCACAAAAACCACCGGGAGCTCACCTCTGGGGACAATTCTGAGCTGGCCCAGGGACACAGAGAAGCCTGGGAAGGGCCCAGAGGAGGCAGGGATAGATCACAGAATATCCTGAACGGGAGGGATCCACCAGGATCCAAGCCCTGGCCCTGCACAGACCCCCCAACAATCCCACCCTGGGCATCCCTGGGTGTCCAAAGGCTCCTGGAGCTCTGGCAGCCTCGGGGCTGTGCCCGTTCCCTGGGGAGCCTGGGCAGTGCCAGCACCCTCTGGATGAGGAACCTTTCCCAAAATTCAACCTGCCCCTCCCCTGACACAGCCCCAGCCCTTGCCTGGGTCCTGTCCCTGTCACAGGGGGCAGAAGCTGCTGCTGTCCCTTCCCTCCCCCTTCTGAGCAAACCCTCCCCCTTCCCCTGTTCCTACCCCGTGCTCTGGAGAAAGGGGAGAAATCCTGGCTAGGTTCACTTCCAGAGAAATGCTGGATGAGCTCTGGAGCGCAGGAAGTGCTCCCTGAGTCCCCCGGGAGGAGGTGAAGGGCTGGGCTGGGCAGGGGGAGCACAGAGTGACCCCAAAGCCACCACAGAGAGCCGTGTCCAGCTCTGTCCAGGGCTGCACCCTGGGCTGGGTCATCCTGGAGCCCTCTGGGTGCCCTGGTTCCTCCTGACCCCCAGGGAGTGGGCCCTGTCCTGGGGATGGCCAGGGAGGAGGAAGGGAAGCAGTGTCTGGAGTGCTGATGAAGTAATCCTGTCTGGGAATCGTTGGAAACTCTCACATCTGCAGCCCTCCAGCTTTTCTCAGGAGACCACGCTGGGGGCAGAGGCAAAGACAGCTTCATACCTCACATTTTTGGATTTTTTTCCCCCCCTAGAGTCTTTAGGGCTCCTTTTTTGTGCATCTCGTTCCCACTGGGCCTGCATATTTCCTAATCATGGAGAAGTGCCAGGTCTTCTCTTTCCCAGAGGAATTGCCATAATTTGGATCAAGAAATAACAACATTCCCAGCCTTCTTTCCATCGACACGAGATTACCACATTTCCTAAATGCTTCAAATTGTGCTTGAGTGCCTGGCAGATGATTGCAGATGTTGCCACCTCCTTTCCCAGATTTCATGTTTATTTTTTGGTGTAGATCTGAGTTCCTGGCTTCTCAGCCCGTCCCAAAGCAGGGACATGTCCCCTCAGCCCCCAGCTGACCAGCAGCACGGGCTGGTGACATCCCTGGCACTCCATGGGACACTCTGTGGTGTCAGGGGGAGAACAGTGGCCCTGATTAATGAGCTGCTCCCTCCCGAGACCAAACAATTTTGACCTGGAGTTGCTTTCTGTGACCTCTTCCCATCAATCTGCAGCTGATCCAGCAATCCACATCATGGAGAGCCAGGAAAGGCCAGGGAATTGCAGTTCCAGGGGCTGCCCTGGGGCAGGTGAAGCCCACAGGTGACGTTCTGACAGCAGAAAAGCCGAGGAGAGGTGACAGGGTTTGTGTGTCAGCACCCAGAGCAATCAGGTGGCCTTGCTGAAGGGTTTTGCTGATTGCAGGAGGAAACCAGGGTGACCCTGTGCCACCTCAGCAGGAAATGCTGATGCATCTGCAGCTGAGGAAAAGCCTTGTAGGAACAAATCCCAAAAGCGGGGCCAAAGATTTATCTTATCTGCAAACACTTTCTCCACTTAGCAGTTGTTTTTACTGTGCTGTTGTTGACGTCTCCCCGCTCCAGACTAATGATTTAATTTTTGGTTGTTGTCACTTTGGATCATTTACACCCCAACTGCTGCCCCTGGCTGGGCCACACACAGCTTCCACTTGCAGCCGTGAGGAATTAGTGGGAACTGCTCCCCTCTCTCACGACTCTGCTGAGCAAACCCTGCCTTCCCTGGCAGGGGAAATCAACGGGAACAGGAATCCTGTTGCTTTGCCAGAGATACTCTTGGGTTAACACTTGCATTTGAACATCCTAAAGGAATCTTTGCCATCTCTCCTGATGAGTCTGGGATTGCTAATTTAATTTTGGGCGAGCTTCTCCAGCTTCTGTAGGAAGGGAAGCTCTGGCTCTGCCCTGGAGGTTCTCAGCTCTGTGCCCACCCACGGCAGAGCCACCCCGGGGGGTTCCTGGTTATTTTGAGGTGGAAAACCACAGGAAGAGAGTCTTCTAGTAACCATTCCCTTCAAACAAACAAAGGAAATAGAAAATCTTTAAAAGCTGACCAACTGTATTCCTTAAAAATAGCTCAGCATGAACAGCGTGCAGGGGAGGGAGTCCTGGCCAGGGGTTGTGAGAGACTGAGCTCACCTCCTCCTCTAGGAAAAGGGGTTCAGCACAGTGGAGATGCACAGGAAAAGGTGAAGGGTTTAAATCTTCACAGACTAACTATTATCCTCAATGGACACATGGAGAATTGAGAGAGAAAATAACCTGACCAAAAGCTGAGCACAGGAAACGGGAGGGAGGCACTCAAACCACATTAGGTTTTCCCCAAACAGTTCTGACCCACACGTTCCCCACCTGCAGCGCCTCGTGGGGGCCTTTGCCCTCTGCATTCACTCAGTTCCCATCAGTGCCTTGATACAGAGCTCACCAGCCAGCAGAAAAGACAAAAATTGAGATTTTTATCCCTGACTTACTGCCAAGACCTTCCCCATGAGAGCCTCCTTTCTTGTCTGCTGGAAAAGTCAGGGGTAGCAAAACCATTTCATTTATAAGATCTTGCATTGTGAATAGGGAGCACAAAACATTTCATTAATGTCTAGGAGAATCAAAAATCCTATGTCCAAAATCACAACAAAAAGAGAGGTGGAGATGGGTCTCTTCAGTTATTTGCTGCTGTCTTTTTAAACCTTTTAAAATAACAGGAAATCACTTGAGTGTAACAAGTGAAAGCTGATTGCAGGAGCTGAAGACTTAATAAACACCTCAAATACTGCGAGGCTTGTGATCCAATAATGCTGGCAGTGCTGTGGCGCCTTCTCTTTTCATGGGGGTAACCTTGAAATAAATCCTAAAATGATTACAGACCATTGGTTTAAACGCACACAGCTTTTCAGTGAATCCCTGAGCTCTCCCATTCCTGCAGAAATAGATTTCCTTGGGGAGAGAGGCATGAAAATACCCTTTGAAAGGGGCACCTGCTCACTTCGAGGTGTGCTCACAGTGTGGGCGTGATGAGCTCGGGGGGGAGCACGGTGCCATTTCCTTGGTGTCATTCCTGCTGCAGGGACAGAGCTGTTGGGAGGCTCCGACTCTCCTGAGTTTTCTGTGGCAGGAGGGGAGGGGACAGCTCTGCCCCATCCCAGTCTCTGCTGGTCACCTCCCACTGGTGACCAGGGCAGGGTGTGGTGTCCACACAGTCCCTGGTGATTCCAGAGGGCTCCTGGAGCTCCTGTCCGGGCCAGCACAGCTCACAGGAGCATCCTCGGCAATGACAACACAGATTTTAAACTCTGTGTATCTGTCGCCCGCCTTCCTGACTCAAACCAGCCCCAAACTCGGACTCCCAGCCCCTTGCAGGGCCCAGCTCTCTGCACAAGGGTGGCCTCACACACCAACAATCCCTGGAGGCCACCGGTGTGCAAAAAGCCCTTTGTGTGCCCAAAGCCTGGTGCAAGCCCTGCTCCAGCCTGCCTCGTTGCCCTGCCAGCACAGCTCTCCCTGCCCTGCCCAGCGACTCCCCCCTGTCCCACCCAGCAGAGGCCGGCTGGGCTCTGCTGCCCAGCTCTCCCCGTGGCCAGAAGGGATCCCCGGATCCCCAAATCAGGGATCACATCCCCCGGGCTCTCACCCAGTGGCACCGAGGCGCAAGCAGCCTCACAGCCACCCCTGAGGGCTCTGCCAGGGAGAGCTGCGGGGCCCAGAGGATGCCTGCAGGAAGGCTGTTGCAATAAGGAGCAGAGATTTAAAACACTTTTTCTCCACGCTCGGTGCTGGGCCCTTTTGGAGGATCAGGCTGTGCGTGGGAGGGATCTCCCTGTGCCAAGTGAGATGGAGTTGGAAACCATCTGACAGAGAGGTGAGGGAGGTCACCCATTACCCTCTGCCTGGGGAGCCTCCCGTGTTTAATGTTGGCCCTGCTGCAAAATCAGATTATCCCAGGAAAAGCAGTTTCCAATATATTTTTCTCCCCTGGATAATGTACCAGTCAACCTTTCACCTTTCCCTGCCGAGGGTTTGTGGCTGTGCTGTGTTTGAGGTTTCCACTGCCCAGAGCAGAATGTTCAAAGCCTGAGCTGAAGGCAGGGATGAACTCCCTGAGTCAGAAACGGTGCAGTGAAGCTTTGGCAGAGGCTCTGTCCTCACCTGGGGCTCTTTCCAGGGGCATCCCCAGGCTGGAGGTGCTGCTCTTGTGTTGCTGGAGCCAGTTGGTGCTGGAAAGGACCAAGGCAGGGCGGGGCTGAGGGACCTGAGCAGGTGTGGCCCTTGGCAGGAGGGGCCCGTCCATCCCCCTGGCTCTCAGAGGGGCTGTGCTGCTGAGAGGGGCTGTGGTTGGAGCTCTGCAGGAGCCACCCAGCTCTCTGCCAAACCCGCAGCATTGTCACCCCAGCGTCTCTTCCCAAACCATGCCAGGGGACCGAGGGGAGGATGCTGCACCAGGAGCACACCAGGAGCAGCCTCAGCTCACAGGGACACCCAGGGATTTTCTCGTGGCTCTCACAAGGAGCTTTGTCCTGGTAATGACACAGTAATGACGGCTCGCTTTTATGTCCCTTGCAGCCCTAGGGCAGGACCAACACCATTTACCAGGGAGGAGAGGAGAAGGTTCTTTTGGGCCTGGGCACTGTAATTGGAGCAGTGCAGTCAGAGCACTTCACCTTCAGCAGGCCTTGGCCCAGCAGGTCACCCTGGGCACACTGGGTTTAGGGACAAAGGTTGGGGAGCAGGGCTGTGGAAAAGAGGGGCTGCACTGCCAGGAACGTGCCTGGTTCAGCACCTTCATAAAGGCATGAATCTCCTCAAATATAAACAAATATCAAAGTGGAGCAGATCCCTTTCTCCTCATCCAACACACCCTGGGGCTGTCCCCAGCTTTGCCTCCAGAAACTCAAGCCTGGCTCTAAACAGACCAGGGGAGGTCAGGAATATTGTGAGGCCTCACTCTGCCACTTTGGCATTAGGTGTCCTGCCCCAGCACAGCCTGATCTTGCCCCCACCACTCTCTGTGTTTTGCCCTCAAAACGTTCTTTTCCCAGCCAGGCTGTGTGGCAGGAGGGGCACAGGCTGTGTTTATATAAACCCTCGGTCACCTGCCAGCACAGACCAGATGTGTGTGTGGCACAGGAATTTCTCCTCCTGTCCTCTGTGGGGTAGAAAAGCACTGAAATTCCACCTAGCTTATTCTGTTCTTCAGCCACCCAAGCCAAAATAAACTTTGGGCAAGAAGTAACTCAGAAGCAAAAACAGAATAATTGAAAAATACTTTTCTTTCTTTTAGCAAAAAGGGTGTCAAATGTTGTAAAAGCCTGAAGACTCTGCAGTCAGAACAGAGCTCAGGCTCGGAGCCCAGGCCCTCTGACAGTGCCACACTCGCTCAGGAGAGCTGCAATCCAGGCTGGTCAAAAGCCCAGCTCAAGGGACCAGCTGAGTCCCCCCAAACCCTAAGAAGGCACAAGAGGAGAGAAATAATCTTGTTCCAAACCCCAGGATTGTCTAAGTCCTGGCTGAAGTCACAGCAGCAACAGCCCAGAGCAGATCCTGGGAGGAGCAGTGCCCTGAGAGAGCTACAGGGACCCAAAGCCCCCCTCAGCTGGCAAATTAATGGCACTTGACAGACAATTTTGAAGCTGTTGGCCATATCCTGGGGCATTTCTGCAAAGCTCAGCACAGCCAGTCTGAGGGGGCTGTGAAATACCTCAGCACCACGCCAGAACCTGTGCCAAGGCTCAGCCCATTCCCTGTGGGAACTGGCTCTGTCTGGAAACCAGAGGGGACTCAGAGCCAAGAGCAAGGATGGGTTTGCCTGGCAGTGCTTCCTCCTGCAGAGTTTGGGGCTTTTCCTGTCTGTTCTCAGCTCAGTGTGGTGCTGCTCCCTGCGTGTGCCATCCTGAGGGTGTTTGGGAGCAGCAGTGCTTCCCAAATAAAAGGGAACTGCAGCTGTGGCTGCTCTGCTTCCCCAGCATTCCATGGAATGGCAGTTTGCAGGTGCTAAATAATGTCCCCCAGAGCCACTGGAGGGAGTTTGGGTTGGCCAGACTCCCAACTTCTTATTCTGCAGAGGACTTTGGAGACGGGGCTGCAGTGCCAGAGCAGGGGGGAGCGGGCTGGATCTGTCTCTGGTGGCCAGCACTGGCCCAAAGTCTCAGCCAGGGTCTGCAGGAAGGCTCAGGGGCTCCAAGGGCAGTCCAGCACCGTGGTGCCCGGGCAGGATCCCCTCTGGAAGGACTCCCTGGTGCCATGAGATTGTGTAGGCTCCGCTGTGTTCCCGATGGGAGCTCCAAGAGCTCCTGGAAGGAGCCAGAGACTCCAAAGTGGGAGTACATCCCTCCCCACCCTGTTGCCAGGCAAAGAGCCATTTACTGAAATCAAGCAGCAAAGAGATGAGGGTAGAGAGGTGGAGGAGGAAAATCACTGCTTCATGCAGCTGAAAAGTTAAAGCCTGGTGTTTCTCTTTCTGCCAGATACGTTATCTCCCTCTCTGCTGCAAATAATGCCTGTGCTGGGAGCCCTGTGAGGATTTCTGGCTTATCCAGTTCGAGGCACAGGAGAAGAGAGAGATTTGAAGAGCAGGAGGGGAAAGAAAACACGGCTTTAATGTCAGAGCTTTGGAAGTGGAGATCCTTATCTAAGCCTGCTTTCTCCTCTCCTTGATTATGTTCCTTTGAATTTGGACAAAGCAACCAGCCTGGCCAGCCTCCACTTCTGGTTCTTCTCAGTTTCACTTTCTGAGCATTGTCTCATTGTAGATGAGGACAATTCCACGGGCAGGAGACATTTCCTGGGCCAGGAGATGATGAGAGACACCTTTGTCACTGCTGTCACCAGAGACCTGACAAAGTCACAGACTCCCCTGGGAGCATTATCCCAACCACAGTGCCCACAGAGCCCGGGGTTCAGCTCAGATGCAGGATTTGGGAATGGTGATTTGGGAATGGTGATTTGGGAATGGTGATTTGCGATACACCAGGCTTTTGATTTGCCTTTAATATCACAGGTGCTTCACAGAGCTGCTCCCCAGAATTATTGTTTTCTCTTCTCCTACTGATCAAAATGTACTGTATGAGCTCACTCATCAAATTATCTCCCGAGGACCTGACTCCTTCCACGTTCATACGTGTGCAAAATCCTTTTGACACAAATCTGTTCTCCTAGATCTGTGATAATTCAGTAATAAAGCTGGCTCGAAGCACCATTGGCACAAATGCAGGTGCTCGGTGTCAGGAAAGAAAGAGAGGAATAAAGGAAACAAAAACAAACTGAGGGCATCTCCCGACCAAGGATAAAGGCAGCACTGTGTGGGCCCCCAAATTAGGAACTATTTACAAAACAAAGAGCTCGCCTCGAGTGCATTGTGCTGCTCTGACACCACTGAATAGCCCGTCTAAACTAATGATGGGTTGTTCTTTATTTTTGGGTCAGGTCTTCCTGAGGAAGAGCTCCTTCAGAAACCAAGGCTGAGCATTTCCAAGGACCAAATCATCATCTCACCGGGAGACACCCTAAAAATAAAGTGCTGGTAAGGATTGCTCCAGAAAAATGCTGGATTTTTGTAGTTGTGTTGTTGATGAGCTCCAGGACAGAGCTTGGTGCTCGGCCAGCTGGGAATGGGGCTGGGTGGAGGGAGGTGGATGGGCTGTGACAGAGAAGGGAGGGGGGTCTGGGGTCAGCCTGGCCAAATTCTTTGTGTCGTTCAGGGGCCCAAGCAAAGCCCTGAGTCAGCACAGGGAGAGCTGGTGGGAGCAGGACGTGCTGTGCCTGAGGACATGGCTGCAAATCCTCTCTGAAATAGGGGCAGATTCAGCTCCTCTGCGGATAAAATCTCTCCTTTGCTCCCTGTCCGTGAGGAAACCACAAACAAAATCACCAGGAGCTGCCACCTAGCCCATAATATGATCCTAAATAGGCAGCAGTCACTGCGTGTGCAAAGACCCAGCCTGTTCAAACGTAACACATTCTTTAAATCAAATTTAACCAGGACTTGTGAAAAACCCAAGTGCTGCTGCCGTAAATCACAGCAGCTCCTCAGTCCTGGCACACGGTGTGCCACCAGCCATGCAAGGAGCAGCAGGGTTTTGGGGATGACAGGGAGAGGATGCTCTGGGAATGGGGATACGGCTGACACACGAGGAAGGAGCAAACCCAGAGCACTCTGCAGTGCCAGAACCCAGAGCAGCTGCTGGCTCCCACAAAAGGCCCCAGACTGAGATGGATGGAGGCATTGCTTGTTCTGAGTGGGATTTTTACACTTCACGACTGCCAGAGGTTGTTCCTCAGGTTTTATTTCTGAGAGTGTTGTAGGAAAAAAAGGCTCAAGTTAACACCAACTCTCACAATTTCTCTCTTTCTCACACACACATTGATTTTACACCTTCTTGCAAGGTTCCCTTGGCTGGAGCCACTACCTGGATGGTTTCCTGCAACAGAAGTTACTGAAAACAGTAAAAAAAAAGCAGTGGGAAGGTGAATTTAAGCTTTAGGTTACACTGACATGTCCCCTCTGATTTTTGTCGCAGACTATTTCATTCTTTGTTATAGTGAAAGGTGCGTGGACTCAGAATGTGTAAATTTGGGATCTCTTCTGGAGTGCAAGGCAGCTTTTTTCAAATACCTCCAGCTTGCCATGTGGCTTACGAGGTCAGAGCAACCTTCCAGTGGTATTTTTAGCTTGGCAAACAGCAAACATGATGGCAATAAAGTCTAAGCAGCCCTTTAACACCTCGATGGTGCTCTCCATAAAACCTGTGTGGACTCGATGTCCCTGGAGTGCCCCAAGCCAATTAAATCAACATTTCCCAGCAGTTCTCCATCCACCACCTCTTTAATCTGGAGGAGCACCCAACTTTTCTCGTATCACCAGGTGAATAAACAGCTGTAGGAGTTATGGGCACTTCAGTCCCACGTTATCTTATCCAAGAAATCCCCATGACAGCTCTGAGAAACACAAAAGGAAGAGAGCATGGGGCGTAACACAGGACCAGGGACTTCAGCTCCTTGGCTCTCAGGTGATTCAAAACCTGGAAACAGAAGGCAAATGTGGGTTTTGAATGCAGGATTGCCTGGATCAGCCCCTCCGGGGATGGCTGCTCTCCTGTCTCCTGGCCCAGGGGAGCTCTGGAATTCTTTGTACTTCCAGAGGAATTTGGGCTGTGTGGGGCACAGCACAGGCAGCAGCCCCAGCAGGTCTGTGGGAATGTCCCTCCTCCCTTCAACTCCAGCCTTTTGAGGGTCTTGGCCAAGATTTCCTGATTTTTTGGTAGAGGGGCTGAAGATGTGTAAAAATCCCAAAGCAAGAGCCAAAGGCTTCACCTTCCACCAGGATAATGTAGGGGGGAAAGGTGGGCAGATCTGGGGAAGCACAGGTGTGAAATCCCAGTGCTGCCCTGCAGAGCCACCAGAGCAGAACTGGAAGGACACCAGAGTGCTGCGGGTGACGAGGGGCAGGGGCAGGGTGACGTGCTGGGAGCTGTGTCTCCATGTGAGCTGGCTCTGTTCCCTATTCCAGGCCAACAATCCCGGTCCTGGAGTCACCAGTGACGTGGGTGGGGTGGGGACAGAGCTCTAGGTGCTCAGAAGGAAGGACAGGAAGCTGCTCTGACGTGGCCTGGGGCTGTCCAAGCCATCAGAACATCCAAGAACCGGGGCGAGGCTGCCCAGCAGAGAGGATATTCCCACTTTTCCCAGTGCTCTCCTTCAGCCTTGTGCTGGGAATAACCTCAAGAGCTCAGCTCCACGTCCTCCTCCTCTGCAGGAAGGCGACAGAGGGACGGGCAGGAACGGGGGCCAAGAGGATGTTTGTGGAAATGTCACTGGATGTCCAGGCAAACGTGCTCTGGCTGCACCTCCTGCACCCCTGCAGGCCCCTGGAGCTCTGGAGTTCTTGGCTAAGTGGGAATTTCACAGAGATTCACACCCTGGGCATTGCCATCTCAGCCCTGGGTCAGTGTGTCTAGACAGGATTTCTCCCTGGCAGCTGAGCTGGGGAAATCCAGGGGTTCTCAGTCCTTCCTCAGCCCAGCAAGTGGCAGTGGGAATCCTCGGAGGGAGAAGGGAGAGCCAGCTCCCTGTTCTTGGCAAGAGTGGCTCCTCTGCAAACACACGCAGAACTCCCTCTCTCCAGCACCAGCTTCTTCCCAGGAAAATCCACAGGGGATTACCCCCATAACCCACCAGCTTCCACACTGAAAACCAGTTTGCTACAAAAAACCCCATCATCTTCATCTCATGGGCTTGTGTGCTAGCTCTGGTCCATCCCCAGAGCCCTCAGAGGGAGCTCCAGGAGCTCCTGCTGCCATGGCTTGGTGCTTCCAGCACGTCCAGCTGTGACTTGGAGCAGCTGGGAGCTCCGGGTCCTGCAGCAGGTGACACCCAGGTCCTGCTTTTTATGTCCTGAACTCCGTGGAATTGCATTTTTCACCAGCTGTGCTTGGAGATCTGGCAGCAGAGGGGTCAGGTGGGTGGAATGTGCATCCTCTGCTCTCCTGGCTCCATGTTCTGGCTGCTGTCATAAGGGGAATTGGAAAGAAAGGTGTCCTGAGAAGACATTCCCAGATTTGTAACCTGATTAGTTTCACGCCCTTCACAAAAATCAAGACTGAGTCACTGCTGATTAAGCAAGAAAAGTGATGCAAATTTACACAAATATCCTCCTCTCTCCGTGCAGCCTCAGTGCAAGAAAATACACATTAATTTAGCTGCTAAAATATGCAAAGTCCTCCGCCTGGAAC
The DNA here is from genome assembly GCA_013390045.1 of Picathartes gymnocephalus. Classification (NCBI taxonomy): domain Eukaryota; kingdom Metazoa; phylum Chordata; class Aves; order Passeriformes; family Picathartidae; genus Picathartes; species Picathartes gymnocephalus. Next base: position 26,236 of record WEKY01009511.1, on the reverse strand, counting down.
AAACATATAATTTTATCTGATGCTTTCTACTGCTTGAAGTGGCTAAAATACAGTGCTATAAAAACAAACTGGTGTTCAGGCAGCGTGTTAGAAGAGCAATTAAACCTTTCTCCAGGAGCTGGCTGCAGTTCCCACGGAGTATTTCAGGAATGTCCCCTGCTCCGGGGAACAGTGTGGGGTGACCCAGCTCAACTTCTGATGGGCGGAAACGCAAACACCCCGCGACTTTTACCATTTATTTGGGAATGACGAGGCTTGGGAGCACTGGGAACGACTGGCCAGGAGAAAGGGCCAATTTAGCCGGAATTCTACATAATTTGGGTGTGTTGTGCCGGCAGGGGAGCCCCGTCTGTGAGCTGGCAGCTGAGCGAGGACAACCCGCGGGTGCAGGTGAGCGGCTGCCGCGATGTGGCCGGGCTGAGCTGCAGCCAGCTCGTGCTCAGGAGAGCCACTGCCAACGACACCGGGTACCTCAGCTGTGCCCCCAGCAGCGCCCCCGAGCACCCGGGGCTCGTGGCCAGGATTTATGTCTTTGTTCAAGGTAAGAATCCCATTTTTTAAATCGCGTTGGGCCGCGGGAGCTGCGTGATGCGGGAGCAGCGGTGCAGGGGCTCTCTCGGATCCCGTATCCCCACTGGGCCAGGAGGAAGCAGCAGCTCTGGCTCTCTGAACAGACCAAATGTCTTTGGGTTTTCATGGCAGGTGAATTCTCAGGGATGTGGATGGGATCCTGTTCAGTTCCAGGGTTTGAAAGCTCAGTTGTCCCATCATTTTAGTGTTCCAAGTAACAAATACTCCCAACTTCCTCAAACATCCTTTCCTTTCCACAGAATCCCAGAATCATGGGGTTGTGAGACAGCTTTAAGATCATCGAGTCCAACCCGTGCCCTAACACCTCAACTAAACCCTGAGTGCCACATGCAATCTTTTTTTTAAACACATCCAGGAATGGTGACTCCACCACCTCCCCAGCCAGACAATTCCAATACTTTATCACTCTTTCAGTAAAAAAACACTTTCCTAACATCCAACCTAAATTTCCCTTTGCACAGCCTACGGCTATGTCCTCTAAGACTAAATTCTTCAGTCCAGGCAGGGTTTTGCTGCCACAGTGCTTTCCCAAAGATTCATCCTGAACGCCCAAGCCTTCTCTCTTTCCCTTCCTCCCCAGGCATGGACCTTTCCATCAGGATTCTTTGTAATTCCTCCCCTCCTACACATTTGTCCTTGTATCTGTGAGACATTCCTAGCAGAGCTGGGGGACTGCATGGGACGTATTTTGTCGTAAAAAATGTCCCATTGCTCATTTTTGTTTCCTTTGAGCTGCCTCTCCCCCACAGGTCAGAATCATTGGATTCACATCCAAGAATAAATGGAAGCAGGAACTTCAGAGTGTGGTCCTCTGTGGTGAAGCGAATGCAACCTATTGAACAACCATTTCAATGATGGGATTTTTTGTTAGAATAATCCCCCCAAATGCTGTGATTTTTTTCCCAAATCTACTTGACAAATGCCTTACTAAACACTGAATCATCTTGGATCTTCCAAGCTGAGATTGTGACTCCTCACATGAAGTTGACTTTTAGAGCCTTCAATAGGGGATGACATGAACACCTCTGGTGCTGGATGGGCTCAGCCTTCCCTTCCCCACAAATACTCATGTGGATGAATTAATTCCATTTTCCCAGTAAACGCTAAAATGTGGTTCTTTGAATCCTATTACACCCATGCTGGAGAGGCAGTGAGTTTGTCTGATGGTATTTAAAACAAATCTACACCTCCAGAAAACACCAATCTTGTCTGGCAGCTCTGACTCAGGGTTTCAGGGTGTTGCCAATGATGGGGAACCAACACAAGGAGTGATTTCCATCCCCCAGGGGACTCTGATATGACCACACAGTTAATTCAGCTTTCGCACCTCCAGGTGAGCACACCTGCTCGATTCATGTGGGTGACACCTTCCTGCCTGTTGAAAATAGTCCCTTTCTACCCTTATCCTGCTTTCCCAGCAACTTTTCCTCTAATTGGAAAGTGGTTTTTTGGTGTTACTTCTTAGTTCCTGAAGTAATTTTTTTTTTCTCCCTTTCTATTTCCTTTCTCTGTTTTTTTCTTGGTGCTCTGCTTGCTTTATCCACCCCACTCCTTGTGCTGAGCTGTTTCCTTTTCCCATTACACCCAGCTCAGATGCCCCAGGTCCAACATTGTTAACCCAGCCCGTCCCACGCTCCAGGAAACTCAATTCTTTCTCTTGATTCAGTGCCCTGGCTGCCTACCCAGCCCTGCGTTACTCTGTGGCAGGAGCACATGCAGGAAATGTTGTGGATCTTTTGGGACTGCCTGAGCACTTTCCTGAAGAAAATATCCCAAGTTCTGCAATGCCTGGCCAGGGATGCTCTTGGAACAGAGCTGATCCTAAAAAAAAAAAAAAAAAAAGGCAGGATGTCCTCCTGCTTGCCAAGGTTCTCCCGACAAACAGCACAAAATCACCCTCTCAGGTGCACTTTAATTGTGTCCCACGTCCTCCCTGCTCTAAAAGCTCTTGCTCAGACTCCTGTGCTTGAAAAGCCGTGGAAGGAAAAGTGGGTGGCAAATGCTCCAGCGTGTCCTGGGCAGCCCAAAGCAGGGCTCTGCCCACAGCTCAGCCCAGAAGCTGCAGGTTCCCGCTGGGATCTGCCCTGCCAGCCTGGGGAGGCTGCTTGGCCCCGTGGAATGGAGCTATGTATACCTCAGCACGGATCTGGCCTCAGGGCACTCTCTTCCTGCCGTTCCATTCCTGCGGAGATTTGTTGGAAGCCACCAGGCTGTCCTGGGGTCGAGGAAACTGCTCTGGACTTCAACAAGGAGTTCAGAGCACACCTATGGCTTTCTTCAATATTTGCACGTGGCTGTTTGAAGGAAATTGCTGTGACAGTGCCTGGGCAGCACTGAGGAAGCCATCAGATGTCTCCAAGTGAGGGAACTCACAGGTCCCTGGCAGGGGTGATGCCCAGAGCTCATCTCTGTGGATGCTTTGTGGAGACAGCAAGTGCACACTGGGGTGGCTGTGAGGCTGAGCCAGGTGGAGGCAGAAAATGCGGAGCCAGCCCCTGAAGGCTGGAGGTTCCTCTGAGGTTACAGGCCATTATTGCCAAAAAAGGAAGGGGAATGGTATTTTTCCCTTCATTCCTGGCCGGCTGCTTGACACTGAGATGAGAACACGATTGTGTCGGAAGCCCTGGTTTTGGCCATTATTTCCTGTGCTGGCTCCTCTTTTCCCAGCCTCCCTGGAGGGGTTTGTGAGCCCTGGCAGGAGCTGGCACTGCGTGGGGTGGTGGAGCTGAGACCCTGCACATCCCTGGGGACAGCAGGGGCAGCTGCCACCCCTCAGCTCTGCTCTGGCACACCTCAGCACCTTCATCCTGAATCAATCCTTCCCGAGGCCTTTCCTGCCTCCTACTGCAGCTGCAGGTCCCAAGGATCATAATTAAAAAAGAAGACAACCCCTTCTGCTGTTGCCCATCTCCTTGTTGGAAAGACAGAGTAGCCCAGGGCTGGAACAGAAATAGCTGGGAGTTTTTAACTGCGTTAATTCCGTCACAGCTCTGAGGGATAAACTCTGCAGGGAAAGGCAGGGTCTGGTCCCACTCTGCAGTGGCAGCTCTGTGGAAAATGCTGCCACAGCCACCCAGGCACAGCATCTGCTTCCATCTGCCTGGTGCAGTTACCCCTGCTGACCCAGGGACACCTCCCTGTGAGGAAAATCCTCATTTATTGCAGCCTGTGGGATCTTTGTGCCAAGGGAGAAGGCAGGCTGAGTGAAAATGCAAACAGTCCTCCTGACAGGGGTCCCCTCAGTGTGTTATCCACTTTATTCTTATATTAAATCCAAAACACAGCACTGTTCCAGCTAAAAAAAAACCTAATTATATCTCAGACAAAAACAGGTCAGCATCCACCCCTTATTCCACCTTTTCCATCATGCCAGGTCCCACACCCCACATTTTCCAACACAGATCTCATTCCCAGCTGAAACCAGGACGCTGGGGCACATGTAACATTCAGCATGGCTTAGAGAAGGAGGAAAACAAAAAGACAAATCAAGCAAAAATTCATTCCACCTTCCCAAAGGGCTACCCAGGCTCCAGCCTAGACAGGAGCCAGGACTTGCAGCTCTCAGCTCTTTGAAATACTCTCGGTGTCAGCAGAGTCACAGTCCTGGGGGTGTCAGCTGCAAGAGCTCCTGGCCCAAATCCTCCTCAGCTCCCCAGCAGCCCCTGGGTCACAGGCAAGGGTTTGCTGCACGTTTTGTACCCCTGGGTGAGTGGTCAGAGCAAGGAACGAGCCCACCCAGTCCTGCTGCCCCCACCTCCCGTGACTTTGGTGCTGAGGGCACATCCTGCCAAAGAGTGGCTGGAAAAGCCCATCCAGGTTTCCAAGCTGGGATTCCTGCCCACCCCCTCCATGGCATTTGCTTGGCCCCAGCTGCAGGGCTACAAGAGGCACCTCCTCAGCCTGTGGGGCCAGCAGCATCCTCCAGCATCCTTTATGCAAAGCAGGGCTGGTATTCCATTTCCTGAGGGAACCGTGGCCATGACAGAGCTGGTTCCCGAAGAACTGCTTCAGAAACAGCAGTGCCACCCGCTCTGGCTGCAGCTGGCACCACACGCTGCCTGTGAGCCCAGTGCTGGCTGCCCACGAGGATCTGATTCCCCAGTTCCTGCTCCTCCTGGTGGGGCTGACTCTGCACACACAAACAATTTAACAGAGAACATTTTCACAGGGTCTGCCCAGCCAGAGCCATCAGCTGCTGGTGTTTTACCAGCTCTGTGGGAGTCAGGAACACACAGGACTGAGAGAGTCGTCTTCTTCCGTCCAATTGATTCTCACCACTGGTGTTCACAGGAACACAGAAAACCCAGAAGATGCCCCCACAGAAAATTTGAGTTCTGGCTCCTTCTAAAGCCCAGGTGGGCACTGTGGAGGCACCAGCCACAGTGCAGTCCTGCCAGGAGTCCAGAGTACGAGGACTGGAAATCAAATTTGAAGCAAGACAGGCATTTTTATGGGAGCACAAATCCTGCTGAGGCCATTCCAGAGGGAAAAGGGGGATGAATCCAAGGCAATTGTCCTGCTGGAGCATCTCTCTGCTGGTCAGCTCTAGGGAAGGGCAGGAGCTCTGCCTTGATGCTACAAAGAGTGAGGAAAGGTGGTGCAAGTGCTGCCCAGGGAGTTCACATCAGCCACAGCCTCTTCCTGACACCAGCACAGCCCAGGGAGGAGCAGCCCCATCACCCTCATCCCTTTCCCACCATGAGAAATCTAAAGAGCCTGGAAGTGCATGGAAGTATGAGCTCATACTTTGGTTCTGATGCCCTTTGAAGCTGATTTCTCCCTCCTTAATCCTCCTGACAGTTCACAGAGATAATCTAAAAGTGAGAAGCAGACCTGTGGGGCCAGGGTGACAGCTTTGGGCTTGGACTCGCTTTTCCAAACATATTTACCAGTGGAAACAGAGCTGGAGCTGCATTTCTTCTTCCTTTGAGGCTGCAGAGAGCTGCAGTTGCTGCCAGAGCCTGGCCAGCTGAGATGGAGCTGTGTGTCCTGCAGATAAAGTGGCTGTCCCTGTCCAGTACCTGCAAATCATGTCCTGAAGGGTCTCACTTTAAAGTGGGGGATGCAATGAGTGAGCAGCAGGAGCTCCTGACAGCCCAGCAGCAAGAGAGGATCGAGAATTTCTAAATGAAAGCCCAAAGGCCAAGATCACGCACATTTCCCCCAGTGCTTCCTTCCTGGTTTTTATCCACTCAGGAGCTGCTAATTGCCGAGCCTTCCCCAAGCAGGGAGAGCTGTAATTAGCGGGACGTCAGGTAAAGCTGGGGAATATTTTCTACAAAGTCAAAGCCTGCCTAAAATCTGGCGGGGGAGTCATCCTAGTGTCAGAGCACAGGGAACTCAGGCTGTGCCCCGGGCAGGACCCTCGAGGATTAAGGGCAGCATCCAAGGGAAAAACAAGATGCTTTCAGCTCTGAGTCAAGGCATCCAGTACCTTCAAATCATATCCTGAAGGGTCTCCCTTTAAAGTGGAGGAGCCTTGGAGGATGCAAGGAGTGAGCAGCAGGAGCCCCTGACAGCCCAGCAGGCAGAGAGGATCCCTCCCCATGGATCAAGGATTTCTAAATTCCCAGACACACTTCCCACACTGCTTCCTTCCTGGTTTTTATCCGCTCAGGAGCTGCTAATTGCCGAGCCTTCCCCAAGCAGGGAGAGCTGTAATTAGCGGGACGTCAGGTAAAGCTGGGGAATATTTTCTACAAAGTCAAAGCCTGCCTAAAATCTGGTGGGGGAGTCAGAATTTATAAATTCTTCTGCTGCTTGAAACATAGTTCCAGACAAAGCATGGAGGCTTCTTTTTTTCTGCAGTGTTTTGTTGGGATTTTTTAAAATAAATCTTTCCATTTTGCCTTTATTTGCTTGGCAGTGAGAAGCGTTTTGCTGCTACAGTTTTTGAAGTAACACTTTTTAGAGTAATATTTTTTTTTTCTGTACAAATATCCCTGTGTTTCTAACAGTAATCTCCAGGGGAAGAATGCATTTCATTTGACCAAAACAGAATGCTTCATGTTGACTCAGAATGGCTTCTGGGGGTTTTGCAGTCACTTTTGTTTTGCCTAAAGAGAAAATATTCTGCTTTCTGTTTAATCTAAACATTCCACCACCAATTCTTTTCATTGGCCTGCCAAACGGAAAGGTCTTTTATTTTCAAAGATCCAAGTGCCTTTATAGGAGTTACTCCCGTACCTAGAGGCAGCTTGGATGGGTCACCAGGGGGAATTCAGCAGGCCAGGCTGTTTCCTTGTGGAGCTTTCCAAAATGCTCTGCCCAAAGTGCCACTGCACTGCTAATGCTGCTGTTACTGTAAAGAACAGGTTATACACCTCCTCTCGGCGTTTCCGACCTTGATGAAGACAAACTTCGCGGGCATGATGTCAAAACTTGAACTTAGAGAACCTGTGAAACCCTGCCCAGGCTCCCCAGCTTAGGCATGGCTGAGTGAAGAAAATAAATGGTGATGGCGAGAGAATTATCTTTAGCTGGAACAAAGCGAGAGGCAAAATGAGAATGTTCAGGAATTTCACGGGCATGAACAGCCGTGAATGGCTGTCCTCAAAGGCCTTTTAGTGCTCGTCACCCTCGTGGGCTGCCAGCACCTGAAGGGAGACGGATGTCAGCTCCAGGGCTTGGGACGTGAGACAAACACCCGGAGACAAATCGCTGTCACGGTGCAGCACTTAGGAGACACGGGCAGCAGTGAAAAGCACCCAAAATCCTGTGTAAAATCCTCCGTGTGTGTGTGAGGAGGAGGTTTCAGAGGCACAGGCAGGGAAATAAAGGGATGTAGGAGAGGTGGAAGCTACACCATGCTGAGTGCAGTGCTGAGGGGTTTAAATCCCTCAGCTTCAGGCAGGATGGGGCTGTGATGCCCCTGAGAGGGGGACAGGATTGGAGAGCCCTTGGAGAGAGGCCCCTGTTCTGCAGGTGACGCTGGACAAAGTGCAGGTGTCACAGAGAGTCCTGGATGTGGATCCTGGATGTGTCCTGGATCTGTCCTAGATATGTGTCCTGGATTTGTCCTGGACCTGTCCTGGATTTGTTCTGGATTTGTCCTGGACCTGTGTCCTGGACCTGTGTCCTGGGTTCTGGATCTGTCCTGGACCTCTGTCCTGGATCTGTCCTGGGTCTGTGTCCTGGATTTGTTCTGGACCTGTCCTGCATCTGTCCCGGACCTGTCCTGGATTTGTCCTGGACCTGTCCTGGATCTGTGTCCCGGACCTGTCCTGGATCTGTCCCGGACCTGTCCTGGGTCTGTCCCGGACCTGTGCAGGAGGTGTGAGGGGACAGCGGTCATTGCCCAGCTGAGCTGCAAGGACCCTCCCAAAGCTCATCTCCCCCAGCAGTTCATCTCCTCCTGGGCACAACGAGCATCAAACACGAAGGGCTCGGCTGCCCGGAGGAAAGCGATGTTCCTGTAGCCCCTCGACCTGTGAGTCGCCGTTGTGTGTCCCGTGCTGGCTGTCCCGGGCCGGGCACTCCCTTCCCTCCCATCCCGCTGCCACGGCTTCCTCGGCTTCGCTCCTTGTGCTCCCTCCCCAGCCCTGCTGGGGAAACAGCAGCACCCTGGGCTGCCCGAGCTTCCTCCTGCAACCTCCCTGTGACCCGGCGAGCCAGACACGCAGTCTGAGAGCCAGGGAAGGGGCCTTTCCCTCGCCCCCGAGCTCGGGCTGCAGCTGATACGTCCCCAGAGTGCTTCAGCTCTTGTCTTTCTTCACGTGTAACGAGCTCTGCAGCCCGCAGTAAATCCTGCTTTTTAATTATCGCCCGGGAGCTGCTGGGTGTTTCTTTCTGGGGGAGACTCAGAGGGCATTTCACCTTCCCAGCTCGGCAGGAACAGATGGGCCAAGCTACAGGGAAATACTCTGTTTTCCTAAAGGGTTTCTCTGCTGAGAAGTTTTCCCTCAGAGTTCAGAGCTGGTGGCTGGGGAGAGGACACCACCTGCGTTCCCCATGCCACAGCTCTCCAGATTGCAACACTTGAGTGCAGCTGATTTACCCCACCTGGAACTGGAGAGCTTCCTGCAGGCTGAGGTTATCATTTTTAAAGAAAAGTGACCCTGTCCCTTTTGTTTCGAGAAGTTCTGTCTCTGAGAGACTTTTTTACAAGCAGCTAACTGATTGCTGGTGGACTGGAGGTGGCGAGCACGGTTGTAAAGCTGGCAGTGACACTCCTGATGTTCCAGCAGATCATTTTTCCACACCACCATCGCTCTGAACTGCTGAGGGGTTTCACGAGGGATCCGTTTTTCTGTCTGCACAAACCATAACAAAGGTATCAGCTGGCAGTTGATTAGCTCAGAATTTATCCTTTGTCATTCTGTTAAGCCCCAAAGCCGGGCCACTTTATGTTTGCTTATCTGCTAAGTGAGCAGTGCAGCTGCCTGGAACGTGCTGGAAAGCCTCTCCTTCCCAAAGACACTGCCTGGCTCCTGCTTAGGAGAGGCTTCGGAGCAGCAGCAGGACACACCAGGTTTGAGCCCTTCTCTGTGTCCTGGGGCTCTTTAGTGCTTGATGACTGAGATACTCGAGGCTGTCCCATCCCTGGCAGTGTCCAAGGTGAGGCTGGGTGGAGCTTGGAGCAGTCTGCGATGGTGGAAGGTGTCCCTGCCCACGGCAGGGGTGGAGCTGGATGGGTTTTAAGGTTTCAACCCAAACCATTCAAGGATTCTATGGCATTGTTTTTTCCTTTTGCACAGAGTTCACTGTTAGGGAGGGAAACAAAGCCTCCCTGGCCTCAGGGACAGCACCAGGTGCTTGACCTTCCCCTGCAGCTGCCTGGCCCTGCCACTGCAGGGTCACTGTCCCCTGATGGCCACAGTGCAGCCCTCTCCTCCTGGCTGAGCTCTCAGCTCAAACCTGCAGCAGGGCAGCACCCCCGCCCCAGGAGCTGAAATCACAGAAAATTCCGGGTTGGAAGGGACCCCCAAGGATCACTGAGCCCAGCTCTTAAATGAATGGCCCAAACAGGGCTCAAACCCACAGCCTGGGCTTTATTAGCACCGTGTTCTGACCAACTGGGCCGATCCCAGTGGCTCCCACAGGTATCCCTCCCACAGATATCCCTCCCACAGATATCCCACCCACAGGTATCCCCACCTGTTTAAGATCTCTGACATTGCAGATGGAAACTTTCATAGGCAGAGAACTCTCCAGGCTTGGGTATAAACTGGGCAAAGCCCTGAGACAACACAAATCACTGAGATAACACAAATCATTGAGAAAACACCAAGCACTGAGATAACAAAAATCACTGAGATAACAAAAATCACTGAGATAACCCAAATCACAGCCATCTGCTCTGGGACACCTCACTGGCTTAGCAAAGAGGAGAACCCATAAAACAGAAAAGCTTTTTCTCTTTTTTCTTTTTTGAACACAGTGAGAATGATGCCCAGGAGACCCAACACCCACGAGTGATTAACGACCACCAGGGCTGAAGCCATCCTTTCCTTTTCCCAATCGTTATCACCCAGAAACTGCCTCTTGCTGCTGTTAAGTGCACGGTGATTTTAAGATACCATCAAGATTTCAAAGAGTGATGGTAGAAGGCCAGATTTATCTATTTTGGCTTCCAGTTCAGATTGTAGTTTATCTGGGAGAGTTTATCTGCAGCTCCTGGTTGGACATGTGGCAATTCAGGAGCAGGCTGCTATTAAAAATCAGTTAGGACTGAAATACAGCTTCTGTCACACACCCTGGAAATCCCTGCTTCCCTTCTCTTTAGGTGGATCAGTAGCACCATATCTGTCCTATTTGCAGCTGGAAAAAGGTAGATTAATTTTAGGTCCCTTGTGGATCTGAAAATTTGGTAGAGATGAGTCTTGGAGTTCGGGAGAGATGGTGGAGAAGGGGGTTAAATAATTATACTTTTTGCCTGAACGGGAAATATTTTGGAGGCATTTTATTCTGTTTTGACTAAGATGCATCAATCATTGCACAGTTCAATATTTTCCTGCATTTTAGAATTATTTAATATGTGTTTAGCTGCCTTCTTTTGATGTATGTTACTCCTTAAACAAACGGTGCTATTCTGAAATTCTTTCTAAAAATACTGGCAGAAATATTTTTAAATTCAGTGCTTCCATCTTTTCAGTTAAAATTGGACCCTGAATTGTGAATAATTTGGTATCAGGAAGCTTCTTTTTTCCCAGCAAATGTCCTCTTGGCCTGTATCTTCATCCATCCTACACCCTTTTCCATCCATCCTATACCTTTGTCCGTCCCCTGTCATGTGGCACATTCCTTGTTCTTTCCTTTTCTCCACAGGATGAAAAATAATTGTGATTACATTTCCCCTGACACCTTTTTGCACTTTGTTGCAAATACACAAAAATCTACTTTCTCTGCTTTATCCTATCAGGAATAACCCAAGGATTTCCTTTTAATTATCCACTGTCTTTTTTAAAATAGAATAAAAATATTGTCATGTTTGATACCTTCCAGTGTGGTTCAGCTGGAGAGCAAGACTACAGAGGGATTGAGCAGCTCAGGGACAAACTCTAAACACATTTTCATAATGTGACTCAACAGGAGAATTTAGCATTTTTGGGAAAGTGCACGAGATGCTTGACTGGGTTTAAATATTTCCTATTTGTTTTGGGGCTTGGACCAAGCTACAAAGTTGTGGTTCAAAGATCAGGTTTCTCAACTCAAGGGTTGATTAGAACCAGGGCCTGCCTGACCAGAAAGTTCAGATGTGTATCTGAAACTTCCTCAGCGTGGGGAGATTAGAGCTCTGATGTTTTAATTCTAATTAATCTCTCTCACATAACGTTTCCTGCAATGCCCTCACTCCGAAGCACAGCCAGAAAAAAACAATGGCAGGGAGGAAAAGCTGGCATGGAAAACAGCACTGGAAATTAGAGGAATAAGCCAGCTTTGGGCTCTGTATCTGGTTCAGTGCTCGTGCTCAGCTCCCCACACACACCCCAGATCTCTGCTCCTTGCACAGTGCCCCGAGTGCCTTTTTTTGTAAAGAACCATGCCCACCTCCCACTTTCTGCCACACACTCAGCTCCATCCAGCACTTGCTCTGCTCCTGACAAAACCCGTGGTTCCTTTTGTCTGCTAAGGACAACATTCCCGAGTTCTCGGAGCTGAGCTGCAGCTCCAAGCCCCACAAAAGGCAGCAGGGCCACTCTGCTGTGCCCACCTGGGCCTTGGGGTGGCTGGGAGAGGAACTGGGCTGGGCTGTGGAGAAAAGGAGCTCCAGCTCTGTGCTGAGCTGGTTCTCTGAGGGTTAATTCCAGGTGACAACAGCTGGGAATTCCCATGACGTTCCTTAAGCAAAGGCTGCTGTCATCAGTCAGGAAACGCACCTTGATATCCCCAGATGAAGGACAGGAGGGCTCCCAAGGGCCAGAAGTGTCTTGGCATCTTGAGCTGGCAATCCATGAAGTTTTTAATGTGTCTGCAGAGAAAAGTGCCATTCTGGATAATTTCTGGGTGAACATGGGGCTAGATCCAAGGAATTGGTCCCCCTGGCTCTAATCCCCGTGTGACAGCGCCAGGATGTCCCTGGGTGTCCTGACTCCAAGGGAACCTTTCTGGGCAGTTCAGTGCTCACACTTCAGTGCCCTTCCAGTGACTGAGCAGCTTTCCAAATCCGTGTTCTTTTCCCTGCAGATTACAGGAATCCATTTGTGGAGATGTACTCAGAACACCCCAATGTCATCTACATCGTGGATGACAAGAAAACTGTGGTCATCCCCTGCAGGGTCACCTCTCCAGACATCCGGCCCAAACTCATCCAGGTAAGAGATGGCTTCAGAGAAACTCAGTTCAAGGTCTGGGCTGCCAACACAGCAGGGAAAAACACAAATTTAGATATAAAAAGCTGGGTAAATGCAATAAAAATTACTAAACACACTGAAAATCCAGAAAAATTGACTTCTTCTTGCAGTGTGTTACTGTTGAACTGAGTACAAAGATGTTTTGGGGATTAGGCTAAGTTTATCACATATTTTTTTAATGTTTTTATGGTTTTTTTATGTGGCTTGATGTTCCTCTATAAATTGGCAGAGGTAGATGACAAAGCACTATTTTCCTTCAAAATTCTTTGTGTAACACCTGGCTCTCTTTGAAAGTTTCTCTCCTTTACACCTTGAGCCATCTCAGAACAGTTGCCCATTTTTGCTTCATTTCATCAATTCAAACCAAGTTTCAGCCCTGGGAATAGATGGCTCCAGCATCCCGTTGGCAGCAGTTCCACCTCAATGTCAAGGTTACAGCACAGTCTGGGGAGGCCAAGGTTTTTGGGATAATAAAAATGGAAATTTAAGGTCTGGGCCCTGCTCAGTCGATGGAGTCACTCTTTTAAAGGGCTTCAGAACTGCTCTCCAGAGCAGCCTGTGGTGGAGTGAGGAACAGGACAGAGGGCTCCTGGCTCCAACCCTGCATTTCACATCAGGAATTCTGTGTCATTCCAACCCTGTATTTACATCAGGAATTCTGTGTCCCTCCAATCCTGCATTTCACATCAGGAATTCTGTGCCATTCCAACCCTGTATTTACATCAGGAATGCTGTGCCACTCCAATTCTGCATTTTACATCAGGAATGCTGTGCCATTCCAACCCTGCATTTTACATCAGGAATGCTGTGCCATTCCAATCCTGTATTTACATCAGGAATTCTGTGCCATTCCAATTCTGCATTTCACATCAGGAATTCTCTGCCATTCCCATCCTGCATTTTACATCAGGAATGCTGTGCCATTCCAACCCTGCATTTTACATCAGGAATTCTGTACCACTCCAATTCTGCATTTTACATCAGGAATTCTCTGCCATTCCAACCCTGCATTTTACATCAGGAATGCTGTGCCACTCCAATCCTGTATTTACATCAGGAATACTGTGCCATTCCAATTCTGCATTTTACATCAGGAATTCTGTGCCATTCCAACCCTGCATTTCACATCAGGAATGCTGTGCCATTCCATTCCTGCATTTTACATCAGGAATGTTGTGTCTTTCCATTCCCCTGCCAGGCTGATGGCTCAGGAAATCCTGATGGGAACAGGAGCTCATCCTGTGCCCCTTTTCCAGGCTGTTCTGGAGGGGCTGTGAGGGATGAGGCCGTTCTGGGCATGGCAGAGAGGGGTCTGAGCACCTCGTGGCATCTCCATGCCTTGGATGTCCCCTTCTCCTGGGAGGCAGCACATGGAATCACAGGGGACTGGGACAGAGCTCCAGCTCCTGGTGGGGCCCAGGGCACATTCCCAGTAAAGGTGCAGAGGGACAGCAGGGACCTTATGGCTTTGGAGATCTCTATTTTTAAACCTTATCAGCAGGGATTAAAGGGGGACCGAGGCTCCTCTCCAGTTATCACCTTAGGATGCATTAAGTGTTATCACCTTCCCTCCTCGGCTCTAAAAATGAAACATCCCCATCTGACTCGAGCCTGCTCCCACCAAAATCATGGCAGGCGTGGTGCTGCTGACCCTGGCACCGTCAGGGTGGCCTAGGAATTCCCATCTCCATGTTTATCCCCGTATTTCTGGGCAGCCCTGCTTCTCCTGCTTCCCAGCTGAATGCCCAGGCCTTTCTCCAAACACAAACTGCAGCCTGGCTGCCGGAACGACATCTCCACTGAAATCCCTCCCACAGAAAGTTATCCCCAGAGGATTTCCCACTCCAAGGGCAGCTCAGGGCAGGGAGGCAGAGGCTGGGCAGGGAGGCAGAGGCTGGGAAGGGAGGCAGAGGCTGGGCAGGGAGGCAGAGGCTGGGCAGGGAGGCAGAGGCTGGGCACGGCTCCCAAAGGAGCTGGAGCTGCTGGACTTTGGGACTCAGGAAGCTCCAGGGCCCAGGCAGGGATGGCACCGCTGGCTCAGCCCTGGCTCGAATCCCTCTGGTGCCTTGGAGAGGCTCCCTGGAACAGAGGCCAGACACGATTAAGAGAATCAAGTATTTATTCAAGGCCTCCCAACAGGGGCATCTTGGGCAGTCAAAGCCTCCCAGAGGCTGCTCCCAAGGTGGACCATGGGCACGAGTTTCTCAGACAATCACACCATTTACATATCGAGGGTTAATTCTCCAATTACAGCTTCAGGTGATGAAGACGTTTATCCCCAGTTTGCCCTCCCCCCAGTTCTCTAATTTGTTTATACTTTTCGGGGCCTGAGGCTGTAGGGTGTCCTTGAATTTCAGGCCTAGAGGGATTGTTCTGTCTGACCAAAATGTGAACACAGCCGATGAACACTCTATATAGAGTTTATACACTGAGGCAGTACAGGATTTGAAAAATATAAAATATAAAATATAAATATAAATACGTAAATGTGTAAATATACAAATATATAAAAACATAAAAATATGTAAAGATAGAAAGATAAAATGATATAAATATAAATATATAAAGATACAAATATATAACATTAGATAATATTAAATATAATTCATACTAATAAA
>WEKY01009511.1:0-11185 GCA_013390045.1 Picathartes gymnocephalus | reverse complement strand
TATAATTCATACTAATAAATAAATATCATTATTAATGAAAGGATACAAAAATATAAAAATATAAAAATATAAATATATGAATATATTAAAATATAAATATATAAATATATAAATAAATGAATATATCTATATAAAATATGATATCCCAAGGCAGCGCCAAGGTGGCGGCTCCCTGCACTGGGAGGAAACAGGGTGGGAGAGGGGTGGAGATGAGCGTGGGGAAGGAGGGGTGAGCGAGGCCATCAGACAAATTTAGAACATCCTCTCCTTCCAAATTTAATCTCCAGGAGACAACACGCTTCAAAGGGAGGGAAGCCACTGTGATTTCCTTCGAGCGGCGCTGACGTTTTTTTGTTTGATTGTTTAAATGGGTATTTGTGAATATTTTATGAAGATGTTTAATCTGTGTGTGGTGTTGAAAAGGGCCTCCTGAGTAGGGTTATTTTTCCTTCCCCCTTCCCCCAGGCATCGGGGAGCAGAGCTGCCAAACCCTGAAGTTCAGCTTCATCACATTTTATTATTCTTGTGGAAAATGGACTCTTTGCCACCGTAAATTAAGTTCCTTATGTTACCATTATACTTTAAAATCATTGCAGTCTCTTTAAACATGCACAGAGAAAGGTGCCTCTTGCTAATGCTAAGCAGATCCCAGCTATCTCAATATATCCTCTTTGTCATTAAGAAACTCATGCTAAGACACACAACACAGGCTTTTAATTTTGCTTCACGTGATTTCAATTCGGGGCAAAAGGAGCTCTTTCAGTCTTGTCAGATCTGCTCAGTCACTGCTCTGGTTCAGTGTGCATTCGCCACTTCCAGCTTTGCCCTTCACGAGTGCTAAAGCAGGATTAAGCCTCAGGTCTCAGATCTCCTTCTGTAATTTTTCTTATTCTTCCTCGTGGTTCTAAACAGAGACGCCACAGCTTGATTATTTCAAGAGCATTTACAAGAAATCCTTGTTTGCTCCTGCTGTCCGAGGAGCTGCTGCTCCAAAGGACAGCGACTGCCTGCCTGTGCCCCCTTCCCCAGGCAGCAGCCTCCTCCAGCTCCTCAGCCACAATTCCTTGGGTTTTGGTCCGTGCTGGAATTGTAACAATTGACCCAAAGCAAGGCCAACCTGGTCACTTGTGCATCCAGAGCCCCAGGCTGCGAGTTGTGTGGAACAGGAGCTTTGTTTCAACTGAATTTAAGCTGCACTGCCAAACCAGAGTCCTGACTGCTGGGAGACAAACAGGAATTGCACACCACGGGAACAGGAGCGAAACTGTTCCATCAGGGGTGAAATTCCTGCTTTCAGTGCCTTGGTTAACTCCTAAAGCTAAAATAGGGTCTCTCTGGAAAGGAAAAACCTCCACGTGCCTCACCCTTGAGCAGCCAGGATGTGAGGAGGAGGAGGGAGAAGCACTGGGTAAATTAAATTAATTATCGTGAGGTAACTGTCTAAAGCCTTCATTTTTTTGGAAGATGTGATCTCACCACTCCCAAAGAGCATCCTCAGTCCTAAAGAGCCTCCCTGCGACCTGCTGGGACAGCCAGAGCTACCTGTGCCTGCATCCCCCCACCTGCAAACACCTCAAATGGGGCATTGCAGGGAGATCTTTTCATTTTTGTAGATTTTTTGTAGATTATAATGCAGGATTTTCAAAATTTTTGGCAGGTAAATTACATTCCCTCTAGCAAATAGAGGATTTCCTTGTGTGTTAATAATAACAATAAACTGATTATTACTCCCAAGAAGAGCCAAACTCAACACTGGTGCTGTCCAAGGGTACACAGAGGAGGAGGGTTCATTCTCATTAAATAAATTTTTGCTCTAGTTTATTCCCACATTTGCCTTTTCTATTCTCACTGCTTCTTCATAAGCAGAACTGAGAGTAGTTTTTCAAGAATCTCAGAATATTACGAGTATTTATAAATTTTGGACAAAAAAAGTGGCTAAGTCCCTTTATGTCTGTGATTTACACTCCTAAGTCACCCAGGCTGCTTCCATGGAAATCCATGGGGTGCTCTGAGAGTGTTTCCCCCCTTTCTGTGGGATAGAGAGAATCTGGGGAGTGGCCACAAACCAGAGCTTGTAGATAACCACAGCCAGGTGATTTAGTGAATCATTCTGATTTTGGAGGGGGTCTAACTTCACATTTATTTTTAAAGTGCAACGAGGAAGATGTGTGGTAGCTCCGTGTGGCGCTGGGAGGAAACAGCTCCAACAAGATCACCCCACAAAACTGAGATGAGATTGATTCCCTGGGAGGGTGGGGAGGTGCTGGGATAGAATTCCCAGAGAAGCTGTGGCTGCCCCTGGATCACTGGAAGAGCCCAGGGCCAGGTTGGACACTGGGACTTGGAGCACCCTGGGACAGTGGAAGGTGTCTCTGCCCGTGGCAGGGGTGGGAATGGGTGGGATTTACGGTCACTCCCAACCCAAATTATTTTGGGATTCTGTGATGTCTGAGGGAGCTGAGCTGTTTGAAAATGATTTCCAGACAAAGGCTGAGGGAAATGGGTCCCACGCGTGAGATCTGAGAGGACTGGGACTCCTGAATCAAAGGCCTCTTTAGGATGCCCAAATGTGGGGTTTCAAAAGCTCTTCTTAGGGAGGGTTTCTCTGTTTGCTCTGTGTAGAGAGAGACCCCCAAACCCTTGGGAAGGCCAAAGCCCTGCCCCTAAAGCAGAGCAGCCCCGGCTCCAAGGGGAGCAGCGATCCTCACTCCTCGTCTGTTCCCTTGCAGTACCCTTCTTCTGCAGAGATCAAGAGGATGCTGTGGGACCCCAAGAGAGGCTTTGTCATCCCCTCCCACTCCTTTGTGCACTCTGGGATGCTCACGTGCTCAGCCCACGTCAACGGCAGCGTCTTCAACTCCTATTACATGGCCCAGAGAGTGGGTGAGTGCTGGGGACCAGCTCCGAGCCCCAGTTCCACTGGGAGCTCCTGGCTCTCCTTCCTGGGTCAGCCTCAGGTATATCTGACAGATCTCCCTGCGCTGCATCTGTAGCGACTCCAAGCTGGAATGCTGAAAGTAAACTCGTACTTCCTTTATTTTCCCACCCTGTTCAATAGAACTTGGATTGGAGCCACTCCTGGTTTTGAAAAATGACCGAGTGCTGAGGTGGTACAAACCAGGAGTGTTTAATTCGAACCCCACCAAGGCTTTGTTTGCTTGGATTGAGCTGTATTGCCATGAAAACCACTGCTGGTTCAGGATAAACCAAGCAGCAGCTTTCTTTTTGCTTCTGGTCATTAACCACATGTGAGCATCATATAAAAATCTCACTACACTGTTAATTCACAACTTTCCTTTTTTATAGATTTTCTCTTGGTGATTTACTACACCGTTTCCCTGGGATTTACAGCCGAGCTTCGGCTCACAATTAAAATCTGAATTTGAAGCACCTAAACATTAAATTTTTGAGTGCTGTGTATTTATACTAAACCAATTAGAATTTATTTTTCTTTTGTTTTCCGTGTCTGTTCTTTATCTCCTCATGTATCTTCTATTTACTGGGACTTCATTCCCATTAGCTCATGGCATCCTTCTATACAATCAGCACCCACCTTTGAACGGCAGCCCTGTAAATTTGTGAGGCAGCCAAATAAAAGTCCTGTAAATCTCACTCTTTCAAATTTTTTTTTTCCCTTGTTGGAGTAATTTTTTACTAAAATCATGAATGCAAAGCTACAAAACCTACAAACCAAAAGGACCCAGGAAATCCCTTTGTCTCTTGTGTTACTGTCAGTGGTCAGGAGTGATTTTGGTACTGGGCAACAGAAATGGATGACCTTTCAGAGCTGATGATTTAAGGCATTGATGAATGTGTAAGAGCAAGATTTGGGGATCCCATCCAGGAATTTGAGGATCCCATTCAGGGATTTGAGGATCCCATTTGGGGATTGGGGGATCCCATTCAGGAAGGAAAGAGAGCTGGGCAGGAGAGAGCAGGAGAAATGCATCCCATGTCCAGCCAAAGGGGATCCTCTCGTGCTGAGGCCCTCAAAAGGAGGAGTGGAACCTTTGGGAACTCCTTTCTGAGGGGCAGATGAGAGGGTTGGAGCCATGCACATGGAAGAGCTGCTGTTCCTGACTGACTGAGTCCATGGGATCAGGGATCCGCTGTGTCCATGGGATCAGGGATCCGCTCTGCCCATGGGATCAGGGATCCGCTGTGTCCATGGGATCAGGGATTTGCTGTGCCCATGGGATCAGGGATCAGCTGTGCCCGTAGGATCAGGGATTTGCTCTGTGCATGGGATCAGGGATCTGCTGTGCCCGTGGGATCAGGGATCTGCTGTGCCCGTGGGATCAGGGATCTGCTGTGCCCATGGGATCAGGGATCCGCTGTTCCCATGGGATCAGGGATCAGCTCTGCCCGTGGGATCAGGGATCTGCTGTGTCCATGGGATCAGGGATTTGCTCTGTCCATGGGTTCAGGGATCAGCTGTGCTCATGGGATCAGGGATCCGCTATGTCTGTGGGATCAGGGATCCACTGTTCCCATGGGATCAGGGATCAGCTGTGCCCGTGGGATCGGGGATCAGCTGTGCCCATTGGATTAGGGATCCACTCTGTCTGTGGGATCAGGGATCAGCCGTTCCCATGGGATCAGGGATCCACTGTTCCCATGGGATCAGGGATCAGCTGTGCCCGTGGGATTGGGGATCAGCTGTGCCCATAGGATTAGGGATCCACTGTGTCTGTGGGATCGGGGATCTGCTGTGTCCATGGCATCAGGGATCAGCCGTTCCCATGGGATCAGGGATCAGCTGTGCCCGTGGGATCAGGGATCAGCTGTGCCCATAGGATCAGGGATCAGCTCGGCCCGTGGGATCAGGGATCAGCTGTGCCCATAGGATCAGGGATCAGCTCGGCCCGTGGGATCAGGGATCAGCTGTGCCCATAGGATCAGGGATCAGCTCGGCCCGTGGGATCAGGGATCAGCTGTGCCCGTGGGATCAGGGATGCGCTGGTGGGTCCCAAAGTGCAGGGGGCCGATGCAGGGAGTGCTGCTGGTCCCAGCTTTGCCTCTTGCACTGCAGAGGGCAGAATACAGAACCTGGCCCTGAAGGCGAGTGCCAAAAAGCTGCTGGTTGGAGAAACCCTCAAGCTGGAGTGCAAAGCAGAGACCTTCTTCAACGGGCGTGTCAAGTTCCTCTGGACGTGTCCCCGTGGCACAGTGAGTGCATGGAATTCCTGGGTTCCCCCTCCTCCCAAAACCCACGGGGCTGGGAAAACCTAATTATCCCTTCTTCTGAAATTATCCGACCATTTGTAAGCTTGTCACTGGTTGGACCTTGTGTTTGGGTGAATCTAAAACTTCTCTGCCCTTCTTGAACCTGCAGATTAAACTGCAAATTTAGTAAATAAACCTTGGCAAGGAAAGCCAGGAGTGTTTCCTTCTTTTTGGGAAGAAAACCTCCCTCATTCCTTCTGTCCTGGCTGTCTCACGGTGACAAGTCTCAAATGCAGGTTGTAAGCTGTCAGTCTCTCCATCTATTTTGGTATTTCTGAAGTAGGAAAATGCAAAATAAAGCACAGCTGATTTTTTTGTGGAAATCATCCCCAAAGAATGAAATCTCAATTCTGAGTCTTGAGCTTTCTGTGGATAAAATTGACACAAAAGTGCCAAATTTAAAGTAGAAATAAGTAAGAGACTGAACGTTTGAGGTACCAAACCCTCTCACTTCTCCTAAAAAAAAGCAAAGCAAAGGCTGATCATTTCCCAAATCAGTTCATTTGCCTGAGATTCTACTCATTGGTCTGTTTGGTGATGAGAATTAAAATAATTTTTTTTTCTTTTTAGTTCAGCAAAATACACATTGTAAAGAAGCATCTAAGCCTCTTAGGAAGGTGTAAAATGTGGTTCCTAAAAACTGATTAATTTTGATTTGTTTCCTTAAAAAAAAAAGAATGTCTGAGTTTGTTTTGGTGAGGAAACTACAGAAAATATAACACAGGATTTATAGAAGTCCAAGCACTACAGTTACTGAATTTGATTTCTTGAACCCCATATGGTGGAAAAGATTTGTTTTCCTATGAACTCTCCTTATATTTCTAACCATATAAATGTAAAATTCATCAGCCAAATCTCTGGGATCAAGAATCCTATCAAAAGCAATAAAGCTTTCTAAAATTCTCCAGGAATTTGCATTGGCACTTGGCTGTCATAATGTATTGTATTTCTGTCATAATATATTTCTTTTAGAAAGCAGGAGGTTTTCAATACAGAAAAAATACTGACTGTGACCAAAATAAATTTAAAAACCCTCAAAACCAAAACCACAGAGCCCAGCTCTGACCCTGCAGCAGTTTCGCCCTGAGATCGTTGGGATTTGGTCCTGGAGAAGGGTTGGGATGCATCCCTTATTGACCTGCCCAGACTCCAGTCCAAAGCACCCCATTCCCACTCTGTTTCTCTCTCTTACTAGACTCGATAATGAAACTTCACACAAGAGCTCTTCCTGCTGATTTGCCTTTTCTGTGACTGATTTCAGTGATGGGGAGATGGGATCATTTTGATAGGAATCCCTGCTTTCCCTTTCCTGGCAGCCTTCGAAAGGGGCAGCACAAGAATCCAGTTTATGCTGCTTTTTGACGCCCTTTTTTGTGACTCCCAGCACCCTCACCCCAGGAGAATGCTGGACCAGAGTGATGTCGTGTACAAAGGTGGCAGCAGCCTGACCATTGAAAATGTCACCATGGAAGATGGGGGCCTGTACATCTGCAGGACAGTCAACGCCACCAGGCTGGAGGCCAACGTCACTGTCACCGTGTACGGTGAGTGTGCAGCCACTCCAGGATGGACCAGGGACCAGGACTGAGCTTCAAGGATAAAGCCAGGCTGTAAAAGCTGGTGATGGAAATGGCATTAGGGAGAAATTCAGCCATTAATCATCTATAGCCTCTAATTAGTCAATCAGAGTCAGCTCCCATGTCTTCCAGCCATTTCAAGAGGTACATTTAGATGGGATTTTGGGAAGGAATTGTTCCCTGGGAGGGTGGGGAGGTGCTGGGATAGAATTCCCAGAGAAGCTGTGGCTGCCCCTGGATCCCTGGAAGGGCCAGGTTGGACACTGGGACTTGGAGCACCCTGGGACAGTGGAAGGCGTCCCTGCCCGTGGCAGGGGTGGGAATGGGTGGGATTTAAGGTCACTCCCAACCCAAATTATTTTGGGATTCTGTGATGTCTGAGGGAGCTGAGATGTTTGAAAAAGCTGGCACCACGTGTGGTTGCTGAAGCCCTGGCAAATCCATCCTGCTGGCTCCACACGGACAAGAGATGCCCCAGGCGTGTCCCACACCAATCCAGGGGCAGTGCTGGTGCACGTCCTCTGCTTCCCATGTGAATTCCTCCGTGTGGGAAGAGCCCTTCCAGGCTGAGGCTGGGCTGCACAGGGGAGCTGAGGGAACAGCCCGATCCATTCGGTTCTGTGCACGTCTATATTGGAACAAATCCCAGGTGGGAACAGAGCAGTTCACAGCTGTGAGCTCTGTCCAGTGGCAGAGCTGCCGTTCCAAGTCTCCCTGCTCATTTCTCTTCCCAGAAAAACCCTACATCACCATCTCACACAAGAAAGGGCCTTACTACGAGATTACCTCAGGACACAAGTCCCTGAAACTGGCTGCCAAGGTGGACGCCTTTCCTCGGCCCACTGTCACCTGGTGAGTGTCCCCAGCAGCAGCAGGAACGCCTGGCCTCCTGCAGGGATCCTGCCTGGGATAGATCCTGACCGTTCCTGACCTCACAGCTCGGGGCTGGGAGCTGGGGATGCTCAGAGCCATGGGCTGAGCCCAGCTGAGG
This sequence comes from Picathartes gymnocephalus, assembly GCA_013390045.1. Classification (NCBI taxonomy): domain Eukaryota; kingdom Metazoa; phylum Chordata; class Aves; order Passeriformes; family Picathartidae; genus Picathartes; species Picathartes gymnocephalus. Next base: position 3,391 of record WEKY01009511.1, on the reverse strand, counting down.
CTCCTGAGCTCAGGGAGGCTGGACAAGCCACCCCTCATGCCAGGCTCTTTTCCTCTCCCAGCCGTGCAAGAAAGGTCCCTGCAGGAAAAAGGTGTGTGTCGCTTTCCCTGGACACAGAATGATTTGGGATATTCAAGGAGAAAGCTCTGGGGGAAGGGTTTCCTGATCAGCCTGCAAGGGGGCAGGGCATAATAGAGAAAGGACACGTTTTCAACATCAGAAATTGTTTCTCCCCAGAACTTTTCAGTAATGCCCTCCAATCCTGCACCCTGCAGTGAATCCTCCTGAGCAAACAGCTCCGCCAGGATTGCTAAAAGGGAGGGGCAACACAACAACAACTCCAGGAGACATTCGAGTCTCTTTTTACCCTTCCATCACTTGTCCTCTCTCCTGCTCTGCTTTAACAGCCCCGCCCAGTGCCTTTTACATCTTTAACTGCATTAAATCCCGTGGGACAGCTGGCAGGGCGTGCCTGTCCTGGCAGAGAAGGTGGCATTTCCCCAGAGCACCTGGCCTTGCCCAGCTGAGAGCTGGCAGGCAGCTAAAAGCTGCTCAGGGCTGGCCTTGCTGCATTTTATTAGCAGTGAAGTAACACGAAATCCTCTAATTTGAGTGGAATCAGTGCCAGGAGGTGTTCTAATTGCTGCTGTTATTTAGGGATGGGGATGTTTCGGGAGCTGAAGTGGGGACTGAGCCCTTCTCCCTGCCAAGCCTGTGTTCCTGGGCTCAGTGTGGAGCTCTTTGGTGCCTGCCGGGGACCACCAGAGCTGCCTTCCCTCGGAGCCCCAGCTCTTGATGCTGGAGGTCTCTCAGGATGGGTGTTTTTATGGCTGGAAAGGAAGTTTCCAGCATCCTCAGGCAGTGGGAGATGCCCCAGCATCCTTCCACCAAGCCTAGAGCTGTGTGTGTGGCAAAGCCTGGCCCATTTCCTAACCACAACCGCTCGTGTGGGGGGAGCAGTGAAGAGCAGCCTCTCCTGCAGATGCTGCTCTCCTGCCCTGAGGGAATACTCCAGCCTGGGAATTCCTCACTGACCTCTCCATGCGCCAACAGGTCACAGTTTAGCTTCTTCAGAAGCAACAAAGCCTCACAGAGACATCCTGAGAGACAATTCTGCTGAATTAATCTCTTCCTTTAAAACCGAAGACACACATTTTGCTAATCCGTGATTTCCCACCCTTGGTGTTGCCCATCCAGCTGCATTTGGGGGCATTTAGATCTTGCTGAGCGTGGGAGAGGCACTGCTCACTCAGATAAAACAAAACACCTTTTTCCTGCGTGGAGTGAATCCATCCCGCACCATTGGAGATGTGAAATCCGTTCTGGTGTAGAGGGAAAATTGGAATAAATATCCATAGCAAGCAGTGATTCCTGCATTTCCCTTGCTGGGATGACCCTTTATCCCCCCTGGTGTGGGTGACAGGGTTTCTCAGGGATGGCAGGGACGTGATGAGCCTTGATGGGACTCCCCAACCAGGTACAAGGATGGCAAACTGATCAAGGACAACCACACGTGCTACGAGCCAGAGCCGCTGAAATACAGACTGGGAATACGGGATGTGAGACCCAAACATGCTGGGAACTACACCATGGTCCTGAGCAACCCCAAATACGGCCTCTACAAGAACCTCACCATGCAGCTGGTGGTGACAGGTAAGGACTTGGTGTCTGTAATTCCTTCTGCTGGCTGATTTCTCCTGTTTTGTGTGATCCTGCTGCACCAGCCGGCAGGGTTTAGCACTGCCCAGAGATCACCACCTCCCTCAGAACCACTGAAGCCCTCATTTCAGCTGCTCTGAGGAATTTGTGCGACCCTGGGTCACTCAGATCCCTTCCCATGGGACACTGCACCCAGTGCTGGGACAGTGGCTCCACACAGGGAGGTGGAAATGCCAAAAAAGGGCACAAATTTCACATTTTTATACCGAGTAGAGAGGTCTTAGAACTTGGGGCAGAGTTTCCCAAGAGAAGGGCTGGAAGTTTTATCCCTTGAGATTTGGGCAGAGCACTGGAGAACATCTGCTGGGACAGGAAGGGTCCCAGGAGGGCTGAGGAAGGAACTGGAGGAGCTGCCCTGGCTTTTATGTCTGCCCATCATCCTGCTCCAGATCCACTCTCTGAGTCTGGAGTTTCTGTTCTGTCACCTCTCTGCTGGCAGCACTTGAGGGACAGGTTCATCTTCAGGGGAATTTGGAGAAAACCCTGGTGAGGTTTTTTGGAGAAAAACCTGGTGCACCAAGGTGGGGTGACTTGCCATAGAGGGAAAACAGATTTTGGAATGCCATGTATTGCTGGATAATGCAGGACAGAGCTGTGGCTGTTTGCACACCCACTGCCTCTTTTAATCCATCGAATTTGGCAACAGAGGTTGAATTATGAGGCCTGAGGAGTTCAGCAAAAGTTACCTCTGCTTTCCCTTTGTATTTTCCACTCAGGCAGCGAGTAGTTATTGAGGCAGGTTTGCTTTCTTTTCTGTGGTGAATTCTTCTCTCCTTACCCTCTTTACACCTAAAAATATTCTCAGTTGTCCAGTTTCTCCATACTTACGTCTTGCTGCACCATGTCACTCCCTGCAGCTGGGTTTTTCTCATTCCACCTTTCAGAAAAGAATAACGCCTAAAAAATTGAGAACTTGTCACTTAGACCTATTAAAAATATTAAATGAGATGTGGCAGCTTAAGAAAACCTGAAATAAGACATAAATTAATTTTATGTCTCTAAATCTGTGATTTAGGAGCGGGGTGAGCCAAGAACAAACACGCTCATGGTCAGGCCCTGCAGCTCAGCTGAGCAGGGGGGACGTGTTAGGCTGCATCATTTGTCCACTGGAGATTGTTTTTGCACACAATGGTTTTGCCTCTTCAGAGAACGGAAACGTTCAAAGGAAGAGCAAATTAAGAACGATAATAAACTATCTAGTCAAGGTAAATATTGGTGTTTGCGTGCGCGAGGGAGCGTTTCCTGGAGGAGCTGCCGTTCCCCAAATAAGCAAGCAAAAACAAACAGAGCTTTTTTCTCTATCAGCAAGAAGCTATTTCAGGATGAAACCATCCCAGCACAAGCTTTTCACGGCCGTGGTGTGTCCAGGCTGGGGGCGTCCCATCCCTCACGCCGTGCTGCTCATGCTCAGCTTTTCCAGCAATAATCCCTTCATTGCAAACCCTCTTTCCCAAAGCCCAGGAGTTCTTCCCAACTGTCCCGTGGCGAAGCACAGGAAAAACACACAGCAAATAAAATGCCTTTTTTGGTGAAAGAAAGTTGGGGAATGAGAGCAGAAAAGGGAAAATCCTGCCCAGGGGTGCCGTGGGTGGAAGCTGAGGCTGCAGACAGGGAGGGTTTGCTTGGCTGAGCAGGACTGGCAGCCAACACCCAGGGAATTCTGGCACCCCTG
>WEKY01009509.1:3243-30933 GCA_013390045.1 Picathartes gymnocephalus | reverse complement strand
TTTTTTTTTTTTTAACATTCCTTTGAAGTCCATATTTACAGTCTTTGCTTAGCAGCGTCCTCAATTCCCAAACTATATGATGTAGGAAACATTCTTCTGGAATATTAAAAAATTATTCTTCCAACTTCCTACATTTTAAAGTCAACAGTACATTTTCTTTTCCAGTCAGTAGGGTATATAGTTTTATGAAACAAGTTTAACTCAAAAAATTCACTGTTTCAAAACTCAATTTTAAAGTCAATATTAAGTAGAAAATTATGTAAAAGCAGATTAAAACCATAACGAGTTCTTGTTTGTTCTATGGAAAAATAAAAAATCAGCTGACTTTTCAACTTTGCATGGACAAAGGTACAAAGGGAAAAAAAAATGTTTAGGCTTTTTTTAAACTTGGGAATAATTTTACTTGCTTGACATGTAAAATACAATCTAAGTCCTGAGGAATATAATAAGCTACAAGTGCACAGAATTTACTACTGTGGTCTGACATATCTCTAGCAAAATTTATATGTTCCTTCTCATGTAAGTAGAAAGATGACGAAAGCACTTGCCTAAAGAAACTGGAAAGCAGTGATCCAGTTATTTTATTGGTAGTGGTTGTGGTGATTTTATTATAATTTGTTAGTAGATAGAAAATTCATCATCATACTGTCCCCATATCAAAGTATATATAGCAGTTGTTCTTGAGACAGTCAATATAAATATTACAGTTGTTTATCATTCACTCCAAAACTGGGTCAATGCACTTTCTTTTTTCCAGTTACCATCAGCTGCAAATTTGCAATTTGTTTCTTCTCTTTCGAGGCAAAAGACCATTTATTTTAGTGTACTACAAATTTTATCTTTTACAAAACCACATATTTTGAGAACTATTTTGTGTGTCTACATTAACCTCTTTGTCTAACTTGCTGGAGAGGAAGTATTAGGTTTCAAAGAAATTGATAGGTGACATGATTTCTTAACATTAGATGATCAGTTCTTAAGATTATTAACATGTTCTTTTCAACTACACAGTAAACAGAGCTTTGTCTACAACCAATTTAGTCCTGAAGCAATCAACACTCTCCCTTAAAAAACATTCAAATAAAGGTTCCATTTAGAACACGGCCCTGCAAAACAAAAGCAAATTTTTATGGCTGAATATTTGCAACTTTTAGGGCAAGCAGTGAGTTCTGCATATTTTGAATAAACCATCAGGTTCCGTCAGGTATATTCATCGCATTTATCCAAATTGCGTGTCTGAGATTTATAGTGATGGAAGCCAAGCTTTTAAACTTACTAATCTGAAGCTGATGATATTTTTTTTCTATTCCAAAGGCTTTTTCTGATTTGGGGAAATGGTTTCACACCGTGAATGAAACTGAACTCAAAATCTTATGTCAAGATTGAACTGTTCAGAAAAGATTTCTGCTGCTTTTAAGAGGGCATCACGATGGAATATATATCAGATTGAAAGCCAATACAGTCCTATCTAAAGAAGAAATATTTAAACACTCTGTTTTTCTGTCTGGCTTTGAGAATGCTGAACAAAGTGTAACAGGCTACATGGTATAATTCTATGCTGGTGACTATGAATGGTGTCCCAGACAAAGTCTGGGTGCACCAAAAGCTAACATGGTTTTCTTTTGAAGTTTAGATATGGATTTAGCTTAGGGTAATGCTCATTATACTATGATCTTGCCACCCCAAAGTGCGAAGGATGCAGAACAGTGCAGACAATTGCACTGAGACACCTAAGTATATATGACCCATCAGCCCAACTGAGATAGGAGTTGCAACATATTCTCCTGAAACACAGATGAGAAGTATAGAGAGGAAGTGCTTTTGATTTATGAAATTTAATTGACTCCACTTAATGGAGGGGCCTATTTTAAAAATAATTGCATCCAAAATCAAGACAAGTAACATTCAGGTGTGATGACCCACCCTTAAGGGAAAGGGAAGAAATTTAGATTTCACTGTTAGTTTTTAAAGCTGTTTGGATGACAACACAAGATGCTTCACAACCTCGCTCCATTAGGTTCCTTCCTTGGTGAAGGTAGAAACTCCTCCTAGTCTTCCATGTGTGTGAAAAAGAACATGAATGAGATATGTACGGTGACCCACTGATGCAACTCCCATTCAAGATTCTCAGTGTTCTCAATCCACTTCCTTGTCAGAGAGCAGAGATGCTGAGAAGGTCTAAGTGTTCACCTGATAATGACCCCAGATTCTGCCACCCTTGTTCAGGCTGATCAGTATTACACCCCAAGCAATGTAAGTAACTGTTAAATAACAAGGTAATTCAGAGCCGAGAAGTGACAGATTACAGCTTTCTTACAGTTTCTCTCATCTCATATTCACATAACTTAGTTTCCATTTCTGACAGGTTGCAAGCTGACTAGGACCAATGCGTCTACAAGTGACCCAGGTGTAAAGACAGGAAATCAAAGTGCCACTCTTACTGCTATTATTGTTATTTTTATTATTATTGTGTCTAAGTAAAAAACAAACAAACAAACAAACAAGCAGAAAACAAAACAAAACAAAACACTTCACTTTTCTTCAGCAAATAGAGACAAAGAAGATTTTATTTCATGGTCTTCTCATTTTTGCAGACTGGTTTGTCCAAATTCTTTGATTTGTTTGTTTAGATGCTGTTTCCTTAGAAATATCAGCCCACATATTTCACACAGTTTAATTTCTGTTCTACAAATTGAGAAAAAAAAATGCAAACAAACAGTATTTAATGATTGGTTAATATTTAAATATATATAATTATTTGTGTAGGGTTTTTTTTTCTGTTTGTATCCCATAATCTGCATTTTTAGGAACCATTTGAAAGAAAAATATAAAGAAGAGATATAGTCTCAAATCATGCCAGCTAAGTTTGTTTGCAGAAAATGTATTCCTGAAATCAATATTGCAAGATTCAAATTTACTGCTGAGATCCTCAATACAGTTTAATATTGAGTGAGTCTGTGGGAGTGCAGGGAACATGAGATGAAGAGAAGTTTCAGAGCTGTTATCCATTATTTTGCTCCCAGAAGTGTTATCCCAGAAATAATTTTTGTAATTAATTGAACTATTAGGCAACATCCAGGGTGCCCTAGATGTTGATTTATCGTTACAAAACCTCTCTTCATGATTTTTGAGCAGTCTTGGGAATCTGAAGAGGTCCCTGGTGACTGTAAACTGGCAAATGTTGTCCCTATTTTCAAGAAGGGGTAGAAGGATGACCCTAGAAACTACAGGCCTGTCAGCCTCACTTCTGTGCCTGATAAAGTTATAGAGAAGATTATTCTGGGAGACATTGAAAAACACCTGAAAGACAAGGTGACAGCCAGCATGGCTTCATGAGAGGAAAGTCCTTCTTATCAAACTTGATTTCCTTTCCACTGATCTCTGTAGTGACCAATGTCAGGACCTGAGGGAATGGCCCAAGTTGTGTCAGGGGAGGTTTAGTTTGGATATTAGGAAGAGGTTGTTTACCCAGTGGGTGGTTGGGCACTGGAACAGGCTCCCCAGGGAAAGTGGTCACAGCACTAAGCCTGACAGAGCTCAAGAAGTGTTTGGACAATGCTCTCAGGCACATGGTGTGACTCATGGGATGTCCTGTGCAGGGCCAGGAGTTGGACTCGATGCTCCTTGTGGGTGCCTTCCAACTCAGCTTATTCTCTGATTCTGTGATTTATTATAAATTAAGTACAAATACTAGGAGTACCAAACTATGCTGTACATTTTATCTTTTACTGCCAAGTAAACTTCAACTATGTTGTTAAATATTTTTAGTGTTTTTAGTTTTCTGCACAAGATATTTTAAAAGGGATATGAACATTAAAAATAACAAGCTCTGTTATTTCATTCTTCCATGTTTCTATTGTGATGAGAAGACTGAACATTTTCTTTCTCATTGGCCTGCTATAGAGTAATTTCAGTCGGGTTATATGTTATTTAAACAGAATGAAAAATGTAACATTTTAATTTTAAGGTCATTTAATTTTAGGGTCATTCTCCTATATCTGTTGGTTTGAATCATGTTGTCACCTCCTCCCACCCCAAGCCTATTTTTCCTTTTTTTCCCAGAAATGCCATAATTTTCCAGTACAAAAAACAAATATTTCTTCTTTCCCATCACTGTTTTCCCGAACAACAAAGCTGCAGTACAAGGACAACACTATAGCTCATGATTAGGAATATGAATCCAAGTCTAGGGTAGCAATTCTATATCCTATGCATAATGTGTCTGGATAAGCAAACAAAATGTAGATTTGCTTTATATGTGTAAAGGGTGCTTGCTTAATAAACATGATTTCTTTCTATAATCTAAAACATTTTCCTAATGTTTATAAAGTCCGTCCTTTATATCCTTTATTCTAACTGCCTTGAATACTTCCTCTACATTTGGAAATACATAATACATAATTTCCCCACTGAAGGTAACTTGGTAAAAACCCACTTGTGTCAACTGAAACACCTTCTACTGGACCCTAGAGTTGAAATACAGAAAGACAATACAAATCCAATCCATCAGTTCCATTTCTTTCTATTTTTTTTCCTTTCAGAATAAAGGCTATATTTTATCTTTTCTCTTAATACCAGTAGGTGTTAATCCAGAAGTAATTCAGTCTCTCAGGATCCATGTGAATGTTGGAATGAAGATAAAAGGAACTCACCCTAATAATAATGGAATATGGAGCATTTTATTACATATCATGGGTCACTGTTTCACTTTCAGTCCAGGGTAGTAGTGACCTCAGACTATTACCTTGTGAGAGCTGTTTTATGATCTATATTAAATGAGGTGCTAAGTTCACTGCATTTTCCTGTTGCCAAATATATGAATACACACTTTGATAAAACCTAGGACGACTTTGACTGAGAATCTAAGAAAAGAATGTGCCACATTGCCCTGGTTTCCCTGGGATAGAGCTAATTTTCATCCTGGTAGCTGGTACAGTTCTGTGTTTTGGATTCCGTATGAAAATAATGTTGATAACACTGATATATTAATTGTTAATATGCAGTTCTGGTGAGCAATGTTATTGTGCATCCCTTTTATTTTTTCCTTGAGTTTTCTTCTTTCTCTCTTTTTGTTATCTATCTCCCTTTTCCTTACTATTATTACCAGTAGCATTAGCAGTAGTGTATTTTATTATATTTCAATTGTTAAACTGTTCTTATCTCAACAATGTGTTTAACATTTTTTCTGTTTCTCCTCTCCTAGGTGGACCAGGGAGAAAGAAGTTGTAGGATAATGTGTTTTCCAGATTAGGGCTGAAGTAAACAGGTGAAGAATCTTGAGTGAGGAGACCCTATAATGATTTTGTACAGTGATGACTTTAATCTCTAGAACTCTCCAGAAGCCTTGATATCAAATTTTTCCCTGAACTTAATTTAGTTGAAAAGTAACTTCTAGAAATTTATTTTTTCTTGGTCAGTGATTTCATTTTATTGTTTGAGAAGAGGGAAGTCCAGGGATGGGAGATATTGTCAGTCAAATTTTAAAACAGATATGTCTGTCCACCTGAGCAATCAGGCACCCAGATCACACCTAATTTGTCAGAGTGAAAACTAATTAATAGACAGAAGTAAAATGCTGAATGCTTTTGCACCTTCAGCACTCAGTAGTGAATATCCATTCTTAAACACAGATTTTGCCTAAAATACTCAACAGGGCAGTGCAAGTCTTAACAATTAATTAGGCCTTTATTTGTGCAAACATACACATGTTAATGATGCAAATCTAGGATGTTTCCAGAGATAGACAAACTCAAAAGTCTGTGGCTGGATCATAACTTCCATAATAATGTTTAGTGTTACAGTAACCTCAGAGCCTCTTTTCCAAGCAATATGTAAGGAAGTTAAAATCTTGTCCATGAAGAACCTGCAGAATTTTTCATCATTTGAAAGCACATGTGTATCACATTTGATACAAAAATCCCTGTCAGCACAATTAAATCTAGGTTTCTGTTGGGAAACAACTCTTCCTTTTCAAACCTGGGAAGAATAGACTTCTTATCACACAGCTATGTACTCTTGAGTTGCATTGTGACACGGCAAAAAGAGAAGAACCAACCACAAAAAACTCTTTTATTTGCTCTCTGAAAAAACCTTCAGAGGGACCAAATCCTGAAATATACTGCAATTCACACAGCAATAAAGAACAGTTTAGCTGCACAAGGCTCAAATTATTTAAAATAAAATAAATGTGTGATAAAAGAGGAATAGTTTGATCATATAAATCTCTATTTTTTTTAAAATTATGTCAGACTCTACATCTAGAATATTTGAGACTCCAGCCAAGGACTATGAAGATGACTGAGGACCTGAAGCAACCCAAATATGAGGCAAGGCTGAAAGAGTTGGGATTGCTCATATTTATAACAATTATTTTTCAGCTATTTTAACCTTTTTGTTTGTTTCTCTAAGAGTCAGATGCGTACAAGTCAATCTGATAGGTTATGTCCTTGTAAATGTTCAAAATTCCACTTGGCATGGACCTGAAAAATGTTCTGTAGCTGATTCTGATGCTCTAGCCCGAGAACTTTCAGCGGTCTGACCTTTAGGTGTCCCACATGAACATACTCACTACTCTCCTGGGTAACCTAACCAAAGGGATTTCCCTCTGTTTTTCTGTCCTACTAAATAGGTAGTTCCTACACAGAAGTTAGGGCAATTCCTAACTCCCATTATCCTGCTCAAGCCTATATGCAAAACCTCATAATCTTGTTCTAACTATAGTACACACATGTACTAGGTCACAACTGTGCCTGAATAAATCCATATATACATGTGCACAGTGTGAACTTAATATAGCTATAGTAATTACAGGACAAAAAATATCTTGTGTAGGTGTGTGCATGCAAATGTAATTCCTTAGTCACATTTGATAGCAGTTTTATATGCCCAAGGGAAAAAAAAATAAAAAGGGGAAAAAAGTCCCCAAAGTCCTCATTCATTTACCAAATTTTCTGAAATGCCAGGCACTCTTAATGATTACTGCATGCCAGACTGAGGCAAAATGTCAGTTAGCCAGAATAAATGGAAAACAAGATTATATTATTTTCTCATAGCCCTGCCAAGATGTAACAGTGCAAGAATACTTTTACATTTTATGAACCTTGGCTCTGGAATTTTTAAGTGTGACAACCTTTAGGTGTGTGGTTTAACTTAAATACAAACATTCTCCCTTTCCTTACCCTATTCTTTTTAAGTGATGCTCTCACATCTGAATAGTCTGATCAGGCAAATGAAGAGTAACCTGTTCATTCTCTGTCCATTACTTTGGTTTAGGTTTTGGATTTTACAGTTAATTTTTTAGAGATTAAAAAAATGCAAAATATTTTTGTGGAAACATGAAGAAGAAGATTGAATGAATAAAGAGAAAAGGGAAGAAGTCTCATGATGTTTGCACTTGTGACCCAATAGCAATTGTCTTTAGACTGCAGGATTTCTGTTTGAAATTGCCAGGTGGATTTTTCTGAAGAGAAAAGGAAGTTGTAGCAAGCTGGCCAGACACACAGGAAAGAGACACATTTATTTTCCCTTTGGAAACAAACCAGACTAAACCAAAAAACAAGAGGGATATCCCTTTAATATTTTGCCCTTCAAAAGAATAAAAGAGAATATGAATATTTCAATAAAATGATATGGCAGTCACAAATGTAATGTAATGAACTTCTCAATAATAGGATCATAAAAAGTGCTGGACTGAAGAATAAGAAGGAATAGTAGAAATAAGCAATGCTTTTAATACAAAATATTTTGATCTGTGTTGAGTAGTATGTTCTGAAAAGGGTTTTTTTCCCTGGCTCTGAGTACTCATAAACTTGCATGGCAACCAGATGGAAAGTAAAACCACTGAGGTAGCTGGAGAAAAGACCAGTGCTGAGCTTACATGAATGGTGTAATCCCAATCTAGCTTCAAATTCCATCAGTCCATCTGTAAAAAGATGAAGGAAATAGTAAAAGTACCTTTTATTAGACTATCTAAACAGCTCAAAGACAGTTATGAATAGTATAATAAAGTCCCGCCTAATGAAGGTGAAGATCTGGTGACAGTAACTCCACGTCTGCTAATAGTCTTTCCTATCTCAGGTCTTATTTTGCTCCTCTTGCTCATACTTGACTGCTGTGTCAAACTCGTGAAAACATTTTGAATCCAAGCTTTGTAATGTGTAATCTAATTTTCATCCTACTTAAGGGTTTAGACCTATATTGCTTAAACGTTCACATTATATTAAGAGTGGGCCCATCTGTGTATGCATCAGAAGAAATGAACATCACTACTACTATTCATTCATTAATTTTTTATGCAGTTTGAAGTGTCTGCCTCTGGCTTCAGGCATTTTTAAAGTAATTACAATGTGCAATCACCGAACATGGAAGTTCACACAAAATATGGAGAGAGTCAAAGCCGTCCAGTTAAAACAAAACTGACTATTTCTGTGTACTGAAACCTCCCATCTGAGTATTTGAGATGTTCGAAGCCACATTACATGTCTAAATCTCCTAGGAAATCTAGAAAAGTATCCAGCTGATTTCAGAAGGCTTTGAATTGTACTCCACACATGAAAACTACATTTATGTCTAGTGCCTTATAATGTAAATAGGCTGGGCTGAATAAGACCAACAGGAGGACAGAAAACTATTTACAGTATGCACCACCAAAGCCTCTTAATTCAAAACTGTTTCTTACATGAAACATTTCCAGTGATTGTATCTTTGTGTTAGACAGAAGTGATGATTTACAAAACTGTGTCCCAAGATTCTAGAACTTTACAAAGTAAATCAATGACTATTATAGCTGTGTGATGTACGTTTCCAAAATAAAATTACCTCTCACATTTTTCAAAAGCTTCTATATTGCAGCAGCCTGTCTATTACAGGGGTGTTGTGCTTGTGTAAGCACAAAGGCCTTGATTCAGTTGCACGCTTGTTATCATACAAGTGACATCTCAGATGCCTCAGGATCTGGGAGTCATTCATGTGAACTGACTATGAGGGAAACTTATGGTTTACCCAAGGCATTCCCTTGTGGATTCTGGGGTTCCGACTGGATACTCCTCAATTTATTTCCAATAAACCCCAGCAACTGGATGTCCAGGAAACTGAATCAAGTCCATAGTATGAATGGAGAGTTTATCTTGGCTGCCTTTATTCCAGTAAGTGTGACATGGACTTTTCTCTGACCTGAGGTACAGGGTGACCATGCTGAGTTAGAATCAATTTTATCATGTCCTCTCCTACCTTAGAAAAAGGTAGAAACACCTAACTGTCTCCTAGGGATGGCTAACATCCAGACTAGGATGTTTGGAACAAGACTAGCTGCCTTGAACCAAACCTTGGACATGGAACATCCTAACAATTCGTGGGTACGATCTGTTGACTTTCAGTGTTTGAGTTCACTCCCTGCCTCTTCTCAATCATCTCACAGAGTTGCTCAGGGCACTGCAAATGCCACCTGCTCTCACAGGGATATGGGCCTTCATAGGGATCCTTTCCAAGGGAACAGGGCAGAGACTGACAGCCAGGGCCCACCCCACAGTCCCAGCCCGGAGCGGAGCAGCTGGGCCAGCGGGAACAGCCCCACCCCAGCCATGAAGGGTGGCAATGGGCCAGGGACAGGTTGTGGGTCCACAGATGAGCCAGGCAGGGCAGGGCTGTGGAGAGCTGCAGACCAGCCCTGCCGTGCTGTTGCTGGACAAGGGCTGATGGCCCTGAGAAGCTGACATTGAGTCCTGGGTTCTAGACAGCAGGCAGAAGGCCCAGAAGAGGTCAGACAGGGGCAGCCAGGACTGTCAGCGGCCTGAGAGCAGCCTCGTCATCATCACAGATTTTAGAGGCTCCAGAGCAGCCTCCTGTAGGGGCTGTGACTGCACAGGAACTGTCCCAGCTCTAAGTGGTGGGAGATTGTCCAGCAGCTAATGAATAAGGAGGAACAATAAGTTTACCAAGAACAAATGGGAGTACATAAAATCAAGTCTGTAATGTGAATAGGTCTGTTGGAGGGCCTCTACAAGGATATTATACACATGATTAAATGGTGAATAATGGGAAAAAATTCAGCTGCTCTGACTTCATGGCAAAGCCTGAATTCAGGACAAGACAGTCCTGGAGGTGAGGACTTATGGCAATCAGAAGAGCCCTTGTAATGTCCCCCAGCCTGCACACAACTCTGCCTTTATGCAGTCAGCACTAATTTGCTGTCACTGTCAGAGCCAAAAATATTTGATATATTTATATTAAAAAGAACATTCCACCACACCAGAAAACCATTTGCTTTCAGGGCTAACGCTGATAAATTTACTGTGAAATGTCCACAGCATAATGCTCAGTTCAGTCTGCTGCTTGGTTTCCACAGGCCTGCCTAATGGGGACACGTGCCTCATCTTGCTTTATACTTTCAACACCCAGCTGTAGAGATACAGAAATTTAAAATTAAAAATAACCTTTCAGCTGATTCCTTGCATAATTGCTATCTTGTTTTGTTAATACTGTGGTTAAATTATAACTTGGTGAAGTCCTGAAGATTTGTGTGCTGGTTTATCAGCCTGAATTTGCATTGACATGCTTTTCAGTCAAGTGAGTAACTAAATCCTGTGGCCTCGAGTGAGCCTGGCAGTATTTGCATAGAAAATTAGAGGTAGATTAGGGACAATGAATATATGTTGTCTCCATAAATAGATGCAATGATGAAAATTTTGTGCATCTGAAAATACTACTGAATTTCACTGAGAGACTGTGGCTGATATACTAAAAATCCTTTGAAAAAGCAATATAATAAAAATAGGTGCAAGACAGACAAACCTCTGTTGCAATACCAGGCAGCCTCTCACTGTGGTTATCAGAAATGCCCATGTCTCTCTGGAGTGTCACACATGCATGAACCCAAGCAGACTAAAACAGGAATTTCAACTGAAAAAGCTGGTCATCATTTCCCATTTACAACTTAGTGAAATTAGAACTTTACATTTTTGTGGAGCAGATCTGTACACAGAGTAAAGTTCTTAGTTTCCTCGGGCTTTGGGGTATTTAATAATTACTTTTTTCCCCTTAAAAAGGAGTAGTTAATTTTGTAAATATTTCATCCTGGTTATCACAAAGGCTGCTGATGCCAGAATATTCTGTTAGGAATTTTTCTCCTTTTTATTACAGAAGACTAGGAAAAGAACTCAAATTAAGGATGCATTTATTAATTTCATTGTTAATAATCTTCTGAATGAGGCTTGTCATCACCAGACAGGAATGGGTATGTTCCATATGGTTTCAGACAGTATTCGATGTTTTAAAAGAAATTGCAAGCAGCCTCCTTCCCCCTAAGGTAAGTATCCGGTGACAGGTTTAGGCTTTTTTTCACCTCATGCACAAATCCATCAGGTTTTATTGAATCCTTAATTTTACTTAATGTAACTGAGGGTATTTTGAAGTCTGAGAACCAGTTAAGAATGTTATATCCATATATCTGGAACCCCTCACTGAATAGGAGCGTTGTCCTCAGAGCCCCTGAGTGCTTTTACAATAATATTTCTGTTTAAGTTCTGTTTAAAGCAACTCTTCATGTTCCTTGAGCTTCTGAGAATTTCTCTTACTTGACCAGAGTGCAAGCAGATGGCTTTGATTAGATCACCCAAGACTTTATCTTTTAATCACCTGCCTCACCCAATCTGAGAGGGGAAAAGGGCAGACATATGAGTAATCTCATCCTTTCTGCTTCTGTGTCTTGCCAGTTCTCTGCAAGGCATCTGCTAAGACCTCATTCATCACTGTGAGAGTTGTGAACGGATAGCTGTGTAATACCCCAAGGTTCTGCTGTGGTGGTGTAGTGCCTAACCTCTCCCCTGCAGAAGGAAAGGCTATGTGTACTTTTGTCAACCTGTCAGCAAGCACTTCTCTCTCTATATCGTTTGCTCAACCCTCTCCCCCCATCCCGACAATGTCAGGTTCCTGAAAATGTTTTATCTGGAAGAAAATCCCAGAGGTAGTTCTCATGAGCGTGTATTCTTTATCTAATTCCTCAATGCATAGCCATTTATGAAAGATGGGTTTGTCTGCATGTGTGTGTGTGTGTATGTGCATATATTTGTGTATATATGTATTTTGTGTACATATCTAGGTCTCAAAAATATGAAAAAGGAGTGGTTATTGTGTTTCCTTTAGACATAAAAAATATCCATGGTGGCCATTGAATTTAATCTTTTGGACACAGCTTTAAGCGAGCCCGTCATAAAACCACAATCTTCCTTCTCTGTTTTTAATTCAAAGAAAAGTAGTCCACAGAATTCTCCCGGTCTAAGATATAATATTCTCCTTGGACTGCCAAAGAGTGGCAATTCTTTCCAGAATTTTCCAATATTCTACTACTGTTTTCTGCTGAATGTTAATTTAGAATTCTTATACTAACTACCACTTAACATTAATCACAGTTTTTCAGGGAAAAAACACCAAGAGTAATGGCTGATTAAAATAAAGGTCTGAAACTTTATTTGATTTGAGGCCAAATTACAGCTTCCTTACTTTTAGCAGGTTTTTATTCAGACAAGTTTCTGTTTAAGCCAAGGGATTTTTTAAAATTCTGTTAAAGACATCATTATTCTCATCAGAATTTAGATCAGCTGTGAAAGAATCAACTCTTGAAAACTTCCAATACTTATATAAAGAATTTTATAAATAAGTTAAAGATTTATATATCTACAAAATGATCAATTTCATAAGATCCACAATTTAAATATAAATAGCATTTAAGAATAAATAATTAATTTTTAAAATGCCTAATTATTGCTCAGATGTTAATTGTATTGGCTGTAAGGCTTGTATTCAACATATATCAATGTTGTATAAAGAAACGTGTTCTTTCTTTTAAGAGATTTAAAATAAAAAATGGTAAGGAGATATGCAAAATTAAATCCCAAATGCTTTCAATTTCATGAAAACATGAAACTTCTCCTCTGGAGACTGGAACTGGATTTGTTCCAGAATTTATCAAAATGACACTAAATTTGGGGAGAAGAGGATTCAAATTCATGGTGTTAGCTTAAATCCTTTTTTTTCCCCCCTGCAATACGAAGCACAGCTTTAAAGGGAACAAAGTACTGTGAAAACATGACAAAGTTATAATTAATATCAAAAGGATATATGCAATGTGTGATTCATACTGTGAGAAAGAATACTTGCCTTCAAGATACAGTTTACTCCTCAAGATACCAATGAGCCTATTTTTGTGATACATCTGCCAGTGCAGCTCAGCTTCACCATTTCTTTGTAGACACACCCCAAGATGACACATTTATACCCCACAGATATTAATAAAATCATGGATTCATTGAATAGTTCCAACACCCCTGACATAGCACTTGTCCAGGTTGATCAAAGCCATATCCAATCAGGCCTTAGACGCTTCCGGGGATGGTGCATCCTGGTGGTGTATATAAATACTCAGCAGAGATTCATAGTTTTTTACAAGGAACTTCACCAAACTTGTCTGGGAGTTCATAGCCCACAGTGCCCCTGTTACCCTGATCACCACTTAAGAGGCAAAGAACCCTAAGGTTGAATTCTAGTAAATTAAACTGAACAGAAATATTTTAAGAATATAACAATCATACCTTGCACATAGCTATTGAAAAGCATGAAGAAGTTTGATATTAACAGTAACACCTCAGACTAATTATCTCTGTCATGTATTTAATTTCTGTATAATAAGGCAGTATGTTAAATAAGTACTGGCAGATTATTTAACACACAGAATAACACATATATGGGTTATCTGAAGGATACCTTAAGAAGCAAAATGACACTAAATATATTTTTGTTAGACTTTAAGCATTAGCGTCACCTTTAACTAAAGAAATTTAACGCTAGAATTCCAAATAACATTTCTTTGGTACACTGTCCTGATTTCATCTGAGATAGAGCTAATTTTGTTCCAAGGAGCTGGAATAGAGTTGTTTTGTATTTAGGATGAGAATATTGTTCATAAAATACTGATAATTTAGTTGTTGCTGATCAGTGTTTACACAAAGTCAAGGCCTATTCAGTTTCTCAAACCACCCCACAAGTGACTAGGCTTAGAGGAGCACAAGAATTTGGGAGGGGACATGGAGAGAGCAGCCGATGCAAACTGGCCAAAGGGATATTCCATTCTGTATGGTGTCACACTTAGCACATAAAGCTGGGGGCAAAGTTGGCTGAGGCATGCCTGGGCATCAGTCAGCAGGTGGTGAGCATGTGAGAGTACATTGTGCATCACTTGCTTTGTATAGCCTAAATTTTGTATCATTATCATTATTAGCATCATCATTATTTTTCCTTCCATTTCTCTTTCCTTATCTCACAAGTTCTACCTTTTTTTTTCCAGCTCCCTCCTCATCCCACTTTGGGGAGGGTTGTGCGCCAGAGTCTGTGTGGTGTTTAGCTGCCTTGTCATCTTAAACCATGACATACTGAACACCATGGAAATTAAGTAAAGAGAATTTATCATAAATTTGAATATACTGAAAAGAGAACATATGTATGGTCCACTTTTTAACTTCTGTCTTATGTATGAGAGCCATATCTATGTGATATTTTGCACTCTTTCATGTTGCCTGGACCACCTTATTTCACTTTATGGTGTCTTTATTGGGACTGCTTCTGACATGACAATTAGCAGAATATCTTCAAAGTATCTTGGTAAGAATGTCCATTTATCTTTTTTCCCATCTCATATAATTTTTCACAAAAGTGAATTTAGTTTAAACTCAAACTAATTCTCCACCAGCCCACAGAACCTATTTTGCCAGCTTTGAAAAAATTGGGAAAAAAAAGTCATGAAAGTTCTGCTCGGAACCAAAGAACTACCTGGTTAGAGTTCAATAAACAGAAAGTAAATCCTTTATTTTTATAGTTCACCAGGTTTCCTGCCATTTTTGGCTATTTACTTAGTTTAAAGAGGTATTTTTCATTGACCATATGGATCAAGTTTATCTCGTAAAAATTTAAGTCAGAGCTGTGGATTCAACTGTGCAAGGTTTGTCAGAATCCACTGCCAGTGCAGTGTCAGTGTGCAATCTTTATCTGTTTTGACCCTCTCAGGTGCTTGTATATTGTTCTCCCCTTACCTATCCACCCAGAAAAAGCAAGGGTAAAATCACCCAGGTAATGCAGCAAACTAACAAAATATTCTCAAGGAGAACAGGGTTGCTTTCCTCATTACCCTCCCTTGGAGGATATTGAATTTTAAAATTGATTTAAAACTCTTTTGTGCTTCAATTGAAAACAAGTCCCATGTGCTCCTAGTTCTGTCCTCAGAGCACTTGTCTCTCTGTAATGATTTTGCTTCTATAAGAAATGAATTTTCAAGATATGGTGCAAGACAAATATGTGATATATGTCATGGAGTTTGTTTCTGGATGTCTTGTGCTCTTTGTTCAAATAGCTATCATTGCTCAACACTACCGATTGAAAGGATGGTCAAATTGCTGTGAAAAAGTTTAACTGCAAAGTTAAACTGGTGACCCAAGTGTAAACAGACATATTTGGTAGATTTTTTGGGGTTTTAGTTTAATGTTATTTTGAAGGAAGAAGGGGAAAACTACTCTCTCCATGTGAACTGAGAAAGGTATTAAAAAGCACCTTTTTTCCTACAGCTCCTGCTAGGTTTCTAGGCAATGGAGGGCAAGTGATTTTAATTCATAATTATCTAAATATGATAAATAATATTTCATTACAAAAGTAGTAACTAATTCTCATATTTGTATGAGATTTATATGTATTATAATATTTCTAAGTAAAATGGAATGAAAACAATACCTTTGCCAAAACTTGGCTTTATTCAGTTTTCACCTTTACTTGTTCTTCATAGAATGTGTAGGAAGTGTGGTCTAAATTTACATGAGCATAACATCCTCATGAGGATGGATAGGAAAATAACAGCGATAGCTATTTCAGCTTCTGATGGGTAATAACAATAAATAGACAACAAGGTGAGCTAGATCATCACCATGCAAGGGAAAGCAAACATATGTCAGGTACTCTCGTGGTTTTCTCTTCTGTTTAAAGACAAGTGGACCTATGACAGCATCCTGTAGGAGACCTAAAGCAGGAGTCCCCAGTGAAATAATAACAGGGCTCCCATGATTTTCCAAAATGCTTGAGCAGAGAGATGACCCTATGTTTATATTTTGTGTGAGATACCAGACCTCAGACTACACAATATTAATAATGTATGGAATGACTGGGGTATATCCAGATCCTGTGTCACTCTCCAGAATGCCAGATTTTCCCACTGGGAACCCCACCTGCAAATTTTTCACTTGGCTTTCATTGATCAAGATGGCTCACAGA
Organism: Picathartes gymnocephalus; assembly: GCA_013390045.1. Classification (NCBI taxonomy): domain Eukaryota; kingdom Metazoa; phylum Chordata; class Aves; order Passeriformes; family Picathartidae; genus Picathartes; species Picathartes gymnocephalus. The sequence goes on along the minus strand of WEKY01009509.1, from coordinate 14,631 downwards.
AAATTCTGCACTCTGAATTTGAGCTGCAATGACAGAACCCAGATTTTGCTCATATGTGTCTGCAGGGTTTTATCCAAACAGGACTTTTACCATTTTCCATCCCGATCTCATCTCTGACAAACAGGTTTTGTACTTTGAAGCTAACCTGACATCTGTATTTTACTAAGAAATATTCAGTGTTCTGAGTGCAGATGAAAACTCCTGCCTATTTCACAGCCTCTCCAATTCAAGGCATTGCCAATGGTGTTGAAAATGACAGCACATAATCTATGACTAAATTTTCAACAGCCTGTTCTTAATTCTATATAACTGGGACCTGGTTTAGATAGAAGCTTTCAAGTATCTCTTATGAGATATGGAAACAGATAAATAACTAGTAGTAAGAAAGAGAAAGCAGATAATTCTAATAAGAAAAAGCCATGTCCACTCTAGGGGAAGCATTAAGAGCATCCCACATGAATTAAGACAGATCACTATTGCCTTTTATCCATACAACTGATCAGGACAGAAGGATCAAGTTTAAGTGGTTACATTTGCTGATGCTTATGGGAGAGCAGCAAATACCTGCCAGAGGTACACAGGAGGTAGAAAATTACTTTACTTTTGGGCTGCAGACTGATATACTGTATTTACTTGTTTCAATCAGGCTGATTCTAAAGTCGCTCTAGGGTATTGCTTTAGCACAATGCCACTGACTCATTAGAATAACTTCTGGGTTAGCCTTATCTTTTTCTGATACTGACAAGAAAAGCTTGTAAGTTTAGCATGAAATTGCAGTTTTCTGGAAGAAAGGGAGAAAGACAAATAGACCTTTAAATGAAAAAAATAAACAATCTAGTTTAGAGTTTGGTGAAGTTAAGGAATATTTTAACTGAGAATAGGACTCTAGGAGTCAAAGAAACAGTAATATGCAAAACTGGATATGCTGTCATGCTTTTATTTTCCCATTTCCTCCCTATCTATCCAGTCACAGGATCAGTAAGTCTCAAAAGAATAATAGTTTAAGATATTATCAGGTACTCCTTGATGCATTGCAATTGCTAGTATGAGCTCTGCATATATATATCTGCATCTTATATGTAGGTAAGGAGATCAAGATAAAATAGAAAGAGTACTGGAGATGGCTGTTTTGGTGACCACTGACACTGAATTTCTCCACGCTGAAATAGAGATTATGGAGCTCCACTGGAGCTCCATAAACAAAAATATTTGCATCAGTTTCTTCTGTTGCATTAAAAAACAAAATAAAACAAAACAAAACAAAACAAACAAAAAAACCCCAACAAAAAACCAACAAAAACCAACAAACACCAACAAACAAACAAACACACAAACACCCACCACCACCAAAAAAAAACCCCCAAAAAGTCCCACACCTGGGACAAACACCAACAAAGCCAAACCAACAGCTAAAGGATAAATATTTTATAGAATGGAAATGATATTTAAACAAAAATTAAATTCAGGTCAAAGTAGGCATGATACCACCTAGAGTCAGTGTCATAATAATGTAATTTTCAAAACAATAGCTGAATTAAGATTTTCTGCATATCATGGAACAGAAAACTTTTTAAGAGGTCTGGAAAAGTGATACCATTTAGGATTTAAAAAAAATATTTCTGATGGATAATGGAAGATAAGTAAGATCCCTAACCTTCCCTTTAAAAAAAAAAAAAAAAACAAAATCAAAGCATCTACCAGAATATCATTAATTTATGATATGATAAATCATATAATTTACAGTTCATCATTCTTGTGTAAACTGAGAACAACAATTATCATTATAAATCTGGGATGACATTTCTTGGATTTTCAAAAAAAATACATCTATAACTAACACCTAATAACCAAGAATGTCTTGTAAGAAGGCTCTTTAGATATTAAATTAATGTACTACTACTACTATTACTACTACTACTACTACTAAGAATCATAATTAATAACAACAACAAAAACAACAACAGCAACAACAACAATAATCCAGCTTTCCAGACTAAACATAATGCACCACATGGGTGAAAAAATCCTAAACAATGAGGTGTGAAGGTTAGACAGTTCAAACCCGCAATTAAATTTTGAGCTATTTGTGATGAATGAATGTTTGTGAATTATGTCTGCAAACATACTTAACTTTCTGAAGAATTTAATAGCCAATATTTTATTTTGGGGTGGTTTTTGTGGGGTTTTTTGTTTGTTTGTTTGTTTGTTTGTTTGTTTAAAGAGGATAATGCAGGTAATTATTGCATAGGAACACATATTAGTCCAAAAAAGTGTGAAGTTTTGTTTAGTATTACTCAAATATTGACTTGTTCTTCCTGTTGATCAGTTGTTCTTTTATCTTACCAATTCCCAGAAATCTGAGGTTTGAAGGTAAACAAGCTGATTCTAGATAACTACTTGCACTGAATGAGGGCTTTTCCTCACAATATTCATACCCATTCTGTAATTTTTCTCTACTATTTTAAACTAGTCTTCATGTTTCATTGAAGTAACTGTTTCATGTACTGACAATACAGATTGTTTTCTGGTTCTGTTTTGGTTTTGTTTGTTTTTATTGTTAGTGTTTGAATTTATTAATTTCTTTAACTATTTATGAGGTTCTTTACATTTTTAAGAATATATGAGAATAAATGTCTCATACCTGGACACTATATTGGCCTGGAATGAGAAATTCAAAGCAAATTAGTAGCATTTTGGCTTGAATTGCTTGATATATGTAATACTGAGATTTGTGTTTTTGTGTGTGTTCTTACCATGAAATTATTACTTTTTTCTACTGGGCAATGACAGAATTGCTTTATTAACATATGATTTCTTCATTCAGTGTTCAAGATGCAAGGCCTTAAAACCCTCAATATCTTTAAATAGAAGTATATTTATTTGTTTTCACCCTTCCACAGAGTTTTCTGATCAAAAAATGTCTCTGAAGCATCTTAACTCTTGTTTTTCATAAATTTACTTCCCATGTTAAAGCTACAGGTATAGTGTCCTATCCCATTGTAAACCTTATGCATTCACCCATAAGAAAAAGAAAAAGAAGACCGAAGCCGGCTAGTACATGAAGAGCTTAAAAAAATACATATATTTCAGAAGATAGCAAATTCAGTATTTTCACATCAAAATTTAATATTTCTTTAATTAGGTCTCCTTCCAGAGTCACATAAGCCATGAGAAATTACTGGGTTTTTTTAATGTATTTCTAACTTTATAAATTTCCTTGGTTTAGGGTATCAAAATATCAGAGTTCGTTTTCTTGTGCTTGTTTGAACAATGGCATTGAGGTATCTTACTAGCCTTTAAACACTTTTCCTATCTGTCCATCTTCAAATTCATGAGGACCTAAGGGAAACTTGCAGTGTTGATTGTGCTAGTAGTAAAATGGCCATATTCTCCTGAGATGTCTAGTTGAATTATCTATAGGTGTCCTAGGCTTGATTCCAGAGTCTCTGTAGGAAATAAGTAGACATGGATAACTTACACCTAATAATGAAGTCACTGCAGCCTTCTCAGATCTCTTGTATTACAGTAATAACTCTGTGTTTATATAAATAAAGTTCCTCATGCATAACTAATCATAATTGCAATTTTAAAGGTTTTAAAATAAGCACATGCTAAATTCAAAGCCAAATCATTTAGTGTTCAGTCTACTATGCTGACGGACAACTTTTGAAAAATTGAGGATATTTTTGGAGGCTGCATTTTAGAAGTTGATTAAGAACTGGGTGACTTTTTGGAATTTTCTTGTACTGTTAAAATTTTTGAAATTATATGTAAAAATACCCCCTAATTTTTTTTTTATTATTATTTTTATTGATATGGGGGTAAAAATAGTTGTGATTATTTCCACTGAAAACAAAATTTCTTTTTGTTAAGACATGCCTGTGTATCTTTCTTGGGAATATAATTATACCTTGAGGATTAATGCATTCCTTGGTTATCTAACTCACAAACACTAAAAGACAAGACAAGGGAAGGCATTTCTCTTTTACACTGAATGAAATAAATTATGGGCTACAGTTCTATATATATCAGTTTCATAAGGATATGACAGAAAGGAAAATATTGGCCAAACAACTAAAAAGGGTTTTTGTATGGCCTCAGTGAAGAAGGAAAGGAAAGAAGGAAAGAAGTAAACTGCCATACATATATGTGCCATGGCGAATATGTCAAGGGGAGATAGATAACCACATTCTTATAGCCAATTTAGAGCAACTCTAACAGGGAGAGTGAATTGTAAACAGATGAGGACATTCCCACTGCCAGCTGCAGTGAGACAGGGGTGTCATTCCGCATCACTTCCAAACTCTGTGACTTGCTTGAACTGTAGCCTAATACAGACAAGGAATAATTTTCTTCTGTGTTTCCTCAGAGAGTTTATTTTTTCCCCTTTGCTGTTTTGTTTACAGCAGCGGTGGAACACAGACCTATTATTTACGTTTGCACATCTTTTCCTAACTGACAGAGGAGTGAATGTCTTTTGCTTCGTTTTTCTCTTCTCCAAGGAGTGAGAAATGAAAGTATTTCCACACACAGTTAGAGCAGGTTGGTCTGAAAAGAAATGGAGAACGATACAAAACCTTCAAGAGTCCATGGATTGTGCCATACACCAACACCTGTTTGGAAATTACCACTGCATTTTTGCACTTGAAAATTGTGATTCATTTTCACAGCTGATTATGAAGACTGTCACTCATTATTAGTATTAGTACTAGTTTTGCATTTGCTTCCTTTGGGAGTACTATACCCTATTAAAGCAAGAAAATATAAACATCCTGCTATTTATGCCAGAAAAACATAAAATAGTGGAACAAATATGAATAAAAGTTATGAAGCCACCAGAAATCAGAAGTTATTTGACTGTAACTCTCCAAGACAAAAGAAAGCAGGATCCATTTTAAAGTCAAGTCTAAGAATTCCTACCTTACTGTTTAAGTAGAAAGTCTTACAGGGAGTATCTAAACCCCACTTGAAACTCCTAATTTAAAATTCTAGTGCTATTTTTTGAGAGACAGTCAATAAGGACTTCAGAGTTTTATCCATGGAAATCTGAAAACCATACCTTAGAAGTATGAAACTACTAAGAAATAGTATACCATTAGATGTATCTAGTGCAAAAGCACTGTAACTATCTTTAAATCCACACTCATTTTCATGTGGAATATATTGGCTTTGAGTGGCTTAAACTTTCAGGGAAAAATATTTCAATTTCTTTTTCTCTAACACTTCTAATACTAAAACAAAAGAAGTACTCTGTAGAATATTTAGTAAATATGCAGTACTAGAAAGCACAGTCAACAGACTATTACAAGGGCAGACTTGAGAGATGAGAAAAAGGAGAGAGGGAAGAGGAAACTGAGACAGGTGTATCTCTTTCTAGAAAGGGTTGGAAACACTGCAATCTCATGTTAGCAGGTGTAATTCTTATTTTGCTTTCAGTGGAATGGTGTTTCAAAGAGTCTTCCTTATCCAAAATAAAATAGTTCTTTCCAGCAAAATCATGTAGAACATCTTGAAATAAAACGAAGGAAAGAAGAACAGAAATTAAACAAAATTAAATAAACAAACCAACTTTTGATCAAACATAACATCACAGTACCACAATAATGATTAATGTTTTGTAGACTGTACAAGCATTTGTTCTGGATATATATTGATAATATGGTAATTGAGTTTCAAAACTACATCTCATTTATTTTTATATTTTTCTATTTTTTTTCTTAATAATGATTGTTTTAATGGCTATTTTCAAACTTAACTGATTCCTTCACCATAAGTTATTCCATGTGATTTTGCACTATCTTATATTTTTCTTTATATTGGGTTAAATTACCCAAGGCAAATGCTTCAAGGCAAACTCCACCAGAGTTTCTATATTTGAAGGCTAGCAGAGAATATATATGCACACACACATACACATATGGCTCTGGAGACGCAAATATCTTGTCATCTCCCAGACTAACAAACTCTGGGATGTTATAGTTTGTCCAGGAATGTGTCATAAAAACAAACAAACAACAAACAAACAAACAAAACAAGCAAAAAAATACCACAAAAAACCTATAACTGCATTAGAAATCAAGTAGGTTTTTGTTATCTAGTACACTCAATTTTCAAAAAGACGAATTGTATTTTCATAAGGGCAGAATGTATTTAGCTGTTTTGTTGGATTCTTGCCATTTTGCAATTTTTAGTCAAATTGACACATTGCACTTTGTCCCAGAAATCTGTGGACAGAGACGTTTTAAGTAATGCACTTTAACATAAAAGCAATGATAAGTGATGCACAGAGGGTAAGAAAGAGCTCCTGTTTCCATGTACTAATTATGTCTGCCTGTATAACAGAGATAGGCATTATTGGCCTAACTTCTGAAGTGATTTCTTAAGAAAATACACTTCTGGATTGGAATAAGGTCTTTGTGATTTCCCTCAGCACATTTTTTAAAGGGAGTCCTGAGCCATGTGTTCTAGTTTGCTCAAGAGCAACAGCTGACTTCAAAGATCAAAATTTCTATTTATTTATATAATAGTAGCTATGGTTTCAAAACTAGACAGCTTTCAGCCGCTACTATGAGAAACAGGCTAGGTGAGACCACGTATAATGTTCATTTGAAAATCTCTTTATGAGTGGAAGGACTTTTAAAAATAAACAAGCTCTACAGGCTTTGGTTGTCTGCCACTTGTGACTATAAGTGAACATTGCTTACCTAAGTTGCAAAAGTTTTGTTTAGAAATATTTGGAAAGTGGTTTTTCATCTAATGATCAGACTATAACGTAAATATCAAGTATTGTTACTTTGCTGGCCAAGAAGGAGCAGAAACAAGCATGCAGGGTTCATTAGTCAAGTATGAATTTCCCCTACACTTCATTAAAAAATCAAGCGTATTTAGACATACAAAGCAAAGAATGAATCGTATCACATAACTGGAGAACAAAGAATCTATTTTGAAAACAAAATTAATAATGAAAGCATTTTCATCTACCAAAGCAAGCTGACACAAATCTTTTTTTAGAATCACTACTGAATTTGACTTCTTTGAATTCTTTAAAGAGTTTTGCACTGTACTCGTGGTAGGATCCTCGCTATCAGATATAGCCTTGCTTCTCCTTCACTTTACTTTGAAATGAAATATAAAAATAGAAATTAAAAAAGGTGGAGGGGAGAGGAAGAGACTGTTGTAATTTGAGGGATATATATAAACTTTATAAGGAAAAAGAAAAATTTTGGTACAGAATCTCGAAATACTTCGAGGTGGGGTTTTTCATAATCTTAGTGCTATAAAAAACACCTCACATAAGCATTCCATGAACAGAGGACCTAGAAGAGGATATTATTACACCCATATCCAATATGTGATTTTCCTGACATTTACCACAAAACAGGCTGATCTAGGACCCTAGCAGAGTGACCATAGGTGTATGTGCTCACACATGTGTTTGCAGACTATTCTGCAAAAAGCCTTGCCTAATTTTGGCATTCTATATTATAAACAAGCAAACAGGCAAAAAGAGGTTATTCCTTTTTAAACAAAGTTGAAAAACAAACCCTAGAGGGGTCCAAAAGAAAAGGGGAAACTTAGGCACGGAAATAACATTAATTATGTGAGCTCAAAGGCAAGGAATTAAGAAAAGCCACTATTGCCATTTAAGCAATTGTATATTGAGGCTCCATTCGAAGGAATCTGAGAAGTCCGAATTAGCCTGGAAAGTAAGAGTCAAATCTCAGTGGTGGGTGCTGTGCAGAGGGTCTGCACCAAGGTATGTGTCAAGAAATCCTGAAACAGAAAAACTGTGTCTGAATTCAGATGCAAGGAAGTGGCGAAAGTGCCTGGGGATACGAAGGCTGGAACATCTGACAGCACTCTGGTAAAAGGCCAAGGAGGGCACTAGGCCAGCTGCCATCACAGCTAGGTTCACCACCTAAGGAGACAGAAATTCTTCTCTGCCTGTCATCAGAGAACTGCATCTGTTTCTCTAAATGATATACAAGACCTTATGTACGTAGCAGGAACCTCTGCCTCAGGAACTGAAAGTAGCACAAGGGAGTTGGGGAGAACGAGCTGTCCCTGAGGAGCAAGGCCATTCACACGAGCACAGAGAGAGCAGCTGTGATTGACAGGAGTGGTTCTATCTGGAGAGAAGATTCAGCTGTGAGTGCTTTTCTGTTCTTGTTTTAATGTTCTTTATCCCTACATCTTTTTATGTTTGCCTTCAGTCACATCAGCAGAAAGTATTTTCTTTCAATCTGATTTATACTCTAGCCGGGGGCTGTCTTACTCCAAGCAGGGTCAAGAAAATGGGATAATGAGCATGGGTGACTTCTTTCCTATCTCATTTAGAAGACATGCATGATGGCTTTCAAACTTACTGTTTAATTCAAAAAGCCTCTCAGTAAAAGTTTAAAGAAAGAAACAAATATACAAAAAAAACCCCAACTCAAACAAACCAATCAGACAAACAAAATCCCCACAACTTTCTCATTTCTTTCTAGGACAGGAAATGAATTCAAAGCAGATTATGTATCTTTCACTTGGGTGATGATCCCATCTGTGTGTAGCAGTTTCACACTGTGTTTCTCAAACTACTTATGTAAGGCTGTCTTGCTTATGTATGGGAATAATGAATATGAATATTTCTCTGTTATGGAAGATGATTAATCACTAATCATTCTGCCCAGAATAAAGCTATAAAGCTGTTTCCAGTTTTCCTAGGAATATCTACAGAGAAGATCCTCATCAGCAAGCCATAATGATGATGATTCACTTCCTCACCACTCCTAAACTCTTCCCTTCCCCTATGAAAACATTCAGTCTTGCAAACTCAGTGGTTTAATTTTTATTAGATCAAATATAAATGGATTTGTCTCAGCATGGGAAGAATCATTTTTAAACCAGGGTCTTGACTAATGTTTTCAGTATTGACAGGGAAAAGAGAAGTACATGCCTAGAACCTAGTTAATCTATAGTCACACCTTATATTTTTTGTCCTCTTCATATTGTTCTGTGCTATTAGCTGGACAGCCAAACTCTGTTGTGACTCAGTAATCATTTATTTACCTCAAATGCTCTAAATGGATAATTTCAATCAATAATTTAGCTTGTTTTCTATTGCTATATATGCATTTCACATTAAAGGGTCAGATGGGTCTTAAAAATGTCTGAAAGTAATTGAAGGAATTTTACTTGAAACCTATGTAACCTCACCATGGTCTGGGTGCTACAGGTTTGACTATAACATGCCATTGATCCTCAGCATGTAAGGAGGTATATTGAACCACAGTAATATCTATTAAATCAAGTTAATAATAACACTTTTATTGTGGGTCTTCCCAAATTATTTTTCTCCCTTTTTGCACCTGCCAAAAGATCTTTCAAGTGTTTCTCCAGCTCGCAGAAATTCAAGTTTCCCATGCAAAAACATTTAAAGCGTTTTCTTGTGTACTTTGTATTTTTTTCCATAAATAAAGTATATAATGAAGATATACCTTTTCACAGTGAGCCTCGTCTTGGTTTTAGCCAGAACAGAGTTGATGTTTTTTGCACTAGACTTGAGAGGTGAAGGCTGGATCCATCTAGGCATGTCTAGGTTATTATTCTAAATAATAATAAGTGAGCCGTCACTCACTGCTAGGGATGGAAGAAAGGGACTTCTCGTTTTCTGGGAAGGAGGTGTGTCAGGGATTCCACCAAATGTTCTGTTCAACATCTCTCCCTATATCCCACAGGCACGCAATTATGTTAAAATCTTTATAAAATATTTTGAAAGCCCCAAATGCAAAGAGCTATATATATGTATGTCTTTAGCAAAATATTGTAATATTTTTATTTTTATAACTAAAAGTGATTATCCATCTTTGAGCATAGGCTTGTATCTGCTTTAGATTTTTGCCCCTCTTTAACTCCATAAACAGAATCCTATGCATCCCATCATCCTTCCATTTGCCTTGACCAGATCATACCTTGAATGAATCAACAAAATCTGTCTTGGGACCAGAAAAAATGTAGTGTTCATGTGCTACAGATGAAACATTAACTGTGAGAAAACTTTGTTCCTCCTAGGCACATGTTCATAACGTCATTGCCATTTTTTACTGCATTTAAAGAGCTACGAAGCAACCTTGACATTTATTAGGTCATATCCCAGTACAGGAGGTCAAATTCTTTCCCAGATAGAGCCCAAGCTGTTAGAATATGTGTCAAATTTGTGTAATATGGAGAAAAAGTAAAAAAAGTCAGATTGTGGCTGAATTTTGAGAGCATACTACCTCCACAGCAAGACCTTTTAACACTCAGCTGTTGCTTTGCAGGACATGAATATTGTGAACATCATGTAACTGCCTATGGAAAAAAGAAATGTTTTGGTCATCACCAGTGACAAAAAGCCTTCAAAATACCTGTGCATAAGAGAAATTCATGATTTCACTGACAAAGCTGTTTATTCCTGCACTGATGTCTTTCAGGTCATGCACTGTTTAACTGTGTCTCGTACAAGAATGCCCAGATAATTTTGTCAATATGTAGAGATTCATAAGCTTGATAATATGGCTATCTCTGATAAAAAGGACATACCAGTTTGCAACGGTCATGAGAACTTTCCCCCTTACCGTGATAACGACTAATCAAACTCTACTGACCTTAACTTGGATAAGTGCGTTGCCTATTGGAGTACAAGATATTTCATATGGAAATTATCTTTGTCACTACTGAAGCCAGGTGGATTCTTGAAACCAGTGAGTTTCGGTGAGAGAGACTGATAGCACAGAGAATATGACTTGCAAGAGACACAAGGAGATTTTTTTTATTACTTTTTATGAAAAAAAAGGACATTTAAACACTCAGTAGTCAAATTATATAGGAATAAAGCTGACACTTGATGTCTAAAAAATGCTTATATCCTAAAATATGATGTATGTTACATTCATATAAAATATTCGGTATGCTACATCATCATGTAATATTGTGCAAAAACTTTCAATTTTAATGCAGTTTTAGTGCAGAACATTCAATAGTCAAGATGATCAAAGAAAATTGTTTTGGGTGCAATGAGTGTTTAATGTTTGTAGTAAAAATATTTTTTTTCCTATGTTTATAAATAATCTTAAATTACGCTGGTTTTATTTAGCTACAGAACATATAGATTATAACAGTATCAATGTACTGATTGAAAACCAGGTACAATTTACAACTATTACATGTGAATAAAGAGCTTTCTGCTAGTTAATTGAAATTCCAGATATAAACATTCAAAAATTTTTAAAGGGGTTTATGTACTTTGTCCCTCTTCTTTGAATTATTGGCAACTGCATTTATGTACTTTTTTCCTTTTGATAATGTTATTTCATCTTGATGTCTTAAAGGATTGTACTTAGGAAGGTAAATAATTAGCCAGCA